>JAWWEO010000045.1:7714778-7784370 GCA_035582975.1 Ormyrus labotus | reverse complement strand
CCGATAAAATTTTATCGGGTTCTATGAGGTTTCTGCTCCCTTTTATCGGATTTTATGAGATCTTTGCAATAGGGATGAGATCAACCTATAAATAAATTAAAATTTCTTTTAATTTATTATAGTTTTTTCATTCTTATTGCGTAATTACGTACACTTTAAAGTTATAAATAACAAATAATGTGATAGTAAGCACCTAATTAACCAAAATTAAGTATTTATTTAATAGTCTAACTGTCTAGTTAAGATAAAAAATCAATTAAAATAAATAGCATTATACTTTTAACGTTTAGTTGATAGTTATATTATCTAGCCATTATTCATTAAAACTCCATTTATTTAAAATAAATATATTATCGCCGTGTAAAGTCATTACTAGTAATTACGTGTCAAAGTTACTATATTTAAATTTGGCGCGAAACCCGTAAGGTAACGAAATAGTTCTGTATCATCTAAGTTCTTTTTTATCAGCGTTTTGTTCACAGTCGTATTTAAATAAATAACTAGAAATTGCTACTACTGATAATAATAGCCTTATTATTTTATAATGTATATGTTATTATAAAATACTTAATATTTCATAACTCTAATATAGTTCAGCAGCGCTCAGCTTGACAACTGTCGACTAATTTTCTACAAATTAAAAATAAAAATATAAACTACAAAAATAAATCATTTTTTACGGTAGTATTAAGATTACGTAACAGAGAAGCAGATACGATTTAGTCGGTTCCACAAATATAGGCCAGTGTAAAGAGCTGCGCTTGCGTATTAGAAACTGCACACATACTTTGTCCCAACCCAATTATTCCCAAGTCAAAGCATTTTACCTTGTGATATACCTATATACACAACTGTTCGTAGGCACTATTGGTGGCGGCACTGGGCTTCTTTCTCTCCGTATATTCCTCTCATACCAAACGGAGTCGCAGCGCATTCACGCGCGGCGTGCGTTAAGAAGTGAAAATGGCTGCTGTAGTAGCCTGCTAAAAGAGTTGCAAAATCAGCGAGATCAAGTCCAATAGAAGTCTTTTCCTCTTGGAAAAGATTTCGTGGCGCAAGGGTGAGTTGTTCCGACTACATTTAACTGGTTATCCCGTTGTTCTTCATTTCCTGTTAGATGAAAACTCGTGCGTAGGATGCAATGGCTATTTGCCTGCCGGTATGGCCGACTCTCGCCGTCGCCATTTAAGACACGCTTCCACTTGTAGTGTATGTACCTATGTCGGGAACCTCGAGGACTTCCTCAATTATAACGCATTTCGTTGCTTCCACAGCAGCTTCGCGTGACAATAATTCAAGGCAATACACACATACACAAAACAATTTTTTTAAGCGAAACTTGTAATCACTGAAGGAACGAAAAGTATAGATTTGTGCTCTTATTACGAGGTTTCGATAACTTTATATGCACGCGAATGCGTTGTGACATTTAGATGTTTTCGAAAAGAGCTCGAGTATAAAAGTTATTTTTACACTAATAGTTTTGTTTCTCATTTCTGATTTAAACAAATTTTTCTGTACTAACTCCAAAATAAACGGACTTTGTATCTTCT
Source organism: Ormyrus labotus (assembly GCA_035582975.1). Lineage (NCBI taxonomy): Eukaryota > Metazoa > Arthropoda > Insecta > Hymenoptera > Ormyridae > Ormyrus > Ormyrus labotus. The sequence continues at coordinate 7,782,817 of JAWWEO010000045.1, read as the reverse complement.
CGTTTTCTTCAATTTTCTCATTATTTGCTGTGCAATGTAGCATTATTCATTGCAATATTTTTATAGATTTTTTAACTACCTATTTACTGAAGGTAATTTTTATTGTTTCCTCATAGAGGAAGCTTTTTTACATCGTATTTATGTTATTATATATTTGCAAAGTTGAAAAAAATTCAATTTTGCTCATAATAAGTTTCATTCTGATCAAAGTTGTAATTCAACAGGATATTAGTGTTTTTAAATTTTGGAAATGAAAACGAGATAGATGTTTATGAATCCAGCTTTTGATTTTTTTGGTAAGTAGCTGGAGGCTTTAAATTATACCAATTAGTACAATGTATTATTTACAATTCTTAATTCTCTTCAAATTCTTTCTTTTTAATTATTGGTATTATTTTAATCTCGTTTTATTGATAAATTATTAAATTAGTATAAGCAAATCAAAATTTTTATTTTTAATTTTAAGTATATATTTCAAAAGTTTTAAAAGATTATGTGAAAAAAAATGCTATAATAGTAAAAGTAAAAATGTATCAATGATATATAAAACTTTAGAGGATAAGCTTGTATTAGATAAGCTTGTAAATAGATTTACTTTCACTATGAATCTGTCCTCCATATGTTGATTCATAAAGTAATAGTAAAAACTTAATTTTAAGCACATTATGGTAAGTAAATGGTAATAATTTGTCAACTACCCTTTAAAAATAAGTAAATATTAATAATGCTAATTTTAATAGTTAAAGGCCTTAGAGTTTATTGGATTTGTTATACATTATAAGTCACTTATGTATCTATTAAAAACTTAAGATTTATGTAATATTTCTTTAACATTAAAATTTGCATCACATAAAAACTATATATATATATGTATATGTATGATACAAAATTATGAGTTACTGACGTTCAATATCAGTATCTCAATGTTTTTGAATATTTTCAGAATACATCTTCGGTGTTAAACCATTTGAGGGCTAACAATGCAGAACTTTGATGACCTTGATATAGAGGGACGGACTCCCTCCCATATTTCAGAAGAAATACGAGATAAGGTAATATTTTTTTAGTGATATGTATAGCTCCTCTATTTCTTAGAAATGTGCATTTTATAAGTAGTGAACCTCACAATATATGTTGTGAATATACAAATCTTTTTTCAATCTGTGTGAGTTTTACCTCATAAATTTTTACTTTGATTCTTTTAATCAAAGTGAATAATAGAGGTAATAATAGATCCGAGTGAGGTGAGATATCTTCTTTATTTAAAAATAGTGACTGTGATGTGAGACACAAATAATGACAAGTGTTTAAGTATCGGCTGCTTTACAACGTTACTACCAACAACATTTATCCTTCGCAAGCTTTTTTCTTTTACTACCAAGCCATGCAATTCGTTAATTTTATAACGAATTGTAATTTATATTTTTATTTTCTTAAGTAATAATATTTTTGATATATTTTGTTTAAACTTTCAATCAATTTTAAATTAAATTAATATTTTTATCTACATTTATTATATGTAGCATATATATATTTTTCTGCAGGATGAACATGATAAAAAACGATTAATGAGGAGTAATGTGACCGCTGAGGATGGAACTCTTCGTCCAGTTTATTCAGAAACAGAAGATGGAGACATCTGGTGCCATATCTGCAATTTAGCTTTGTTTGGGGCACACAAATTGATGACCCATAACATTTCTAATAGACATAAAATTAAATTGGAAGATTGGCCTTATCCCGTATTACTTTGGTCAAAACGATCTGATATTGTCAAGAAATCTAAAAGTGGTTTAGGAGATGTTGCACCTGGAGAACCAATCCCACCAGGTATGGAAGATCAAATATCTAGGACTACAACCATTCAAATGAGTTTGGACCGACATAGAAGTTCACCTCTTGTTGGTTTGGAATATCTTTTGGAGTTGGTAGATGCTGATAGCCCTGAGCCCAGTTATACATGTGTTCTTTGTGATAAACGTGGTGACCCTAGAACAGTTATGGCCCATATTACTAGTTACAATCATCGTATTACATACTTAAATCGACATTTTCCTACAATATCGCGTGCAATTGGAGATCTTCCTCGCACCCTTAATTTCAAAAGAGGGGCTAATGAAATCTCTGTGTTAGTTGCCAAGAAGATCGAACAACACTTTGGAAGATTACAACCTCAGCTGGTGGACAAAAATTCGTATGAGAAGAACAAAGTGCAGATAATAAAAAGAATATACCAAGATTACCATTTTCGGTAAGTTACTAGCTCTTCTGAATTTCCATATTATATTTTTTTCCATAATATTCCACAAGATCACACTTTTAAAAAAATGATTACTTAATTATTTTTATTTAACGTATGAAATTATTTCTTCTATTTAGGGAAACACCAGATCTTACATTTATGGAAGTATATGACATTCGTTGGGTAACACACTTTGAAGATAAAATGGCAGAAATGGCATCAAAGGGTTGGTATAAATTATTTTTTTTAACACAATAATGATACAGAATAAAAATTTATAAAAAATTTTCAATTTTTGTGCATAAAGAACAAGAAGAAAAAGAAGAGTTGTTGAAAAAAGAAGAAAAAGCAAAGGATAATAAACTTCAAAATAAAGTTCAAAAAGATTTTTCAAAACCTGCTGAAAATAAATCATCTGTTACAAAATCGTAAGTTGATTTTACAAACTTGTTGATAAAATATAAATAAAAATAAAAATTAATATCGATTAAATTTAAGTTACATTTAAGATTTTAGAATTAATTTATTGCAAATAAACAGATTACGATTTATTCATTAATATTTATTAATATTTAAAAGTTTTATCTTTTATTTTTAATCTTAAATCAATGTATGCCTTAAAATTGTTTATAATAATCATCTCTAAAAAATAGTTTTTTAAAATATATATTCGTTTGTACTGTTTTAGAGGGTTCAAAATACGTATATTAACGAGAGAGAAGTTAAATGCTATCAGGAAACCAGATAAGACAGAGAAGCCAAAAGATAACTTGGAATTGGAAGATGTTAAATCACTATCCTCTTTATCAAGCATTTCTAACAGTCCTCCTCCGGGAGAAAAACGTTCGAGATCTCGCTCTCCTAGTCGCAAAAATCAAATGGATGATAGATTACGAAACAATCATAAACCGCATAATTCCAGACCTCGATCGCGGTCACTTGAACGTAGGTGGATTCGATATAAAGATCAAGTGAAAAGAGCTGAAGAATCGTTAGAAAGACTTTTGAAATTTCACGAGAAAAATCCGGAAAAGCATCCAGCCTATCCGGATGAGTGGAAGAAGTTTTGGAATCGAAGATATAAAGAGCTTCAGGCAGAGGGTAAGGATCCTAGCAAACATGATTTCAAGCCCGAATGGATCGAGTTCTGGAATAAAAGAATGCGCGAACTTCATGTTGAGCAAATAAAATTGCGTAGAGAAGATATAAAAAAGAAACTCGATCTTGAGGGGGATCCTCCGGAATCGTCACGCAAAAAATCGCCAGGTAAAGCCGGTAAAATCGAGAGCGATAACGAAGTCGAATACGTAGGTACAACGAAGAGTGCAGTACACGATAGGTATCACAGTCGTTTGAATTCAAGAGATCGCGGGGATCGTGAACGTGATAGAGACCGAGATAGGGACCGAGAAAGGGATAGAGAACGAGAAAGAGAACGCGAAAGGGATAGAGAGCGAGAGCGAGATCGTGAACGCGAGAGAGAACGAGAACGCGAACGTGACCGCGAACGTGAAAGGGATCGTGAAAGGGAGCGAGATCGAGAATATGCGTATGCATATTCGCGGGGTGGTCGAAATTCGTACAAATATGCGTATGTATCATCACGGACTTCAAGCCGGCCGAGGTATCACGCAACCCCCTATCCGGTATCTGATCGCAAATCTCCAAGTCCACCTCAGGAAGAAATGACCGAGGACTTGGAAATTGTCGGACTACTAAGGTTACTCACAGCTCTCGAAGGACAATTGGGCTCGCTTGGTCCCAAGATCGTGGCTCTTTTGTCAAAGGCTTTAGCTGCGGAGAAGGTAAAGCCTAACTCAGCCGAGGAACTACTCTATGACGAAGAAGTAAGCGTTCTCTTTGAAACCGTCAAAGAGAAACTAAAGGGTCAGTTGTTTGCAGGTACGCATTTAATGTTTAATTTTAACAACTTTAACACATATTAAACAAACTACATATGCATTCGATCTAATTTTTATAATTTCTCTGCAGGAATGATAGAGAAAGTGGCAATACCTCCCACGAAGAACGCTATACAAAATATAGCCCGACTACTTCACAACGCAGCTGAAACTAAAAAGAAGATGGAAGAAGAGAAGAAGAAGCAAAAAGAATTATTAGAAAGGACTAGATCGATGGCTTTCTTGACTAGACCGATATATCCTAGGGCTGCCGAAGCAGAACCTGTGCGCAAATCAGAGCCAGTTAGTGTTCCAGGCGTAGGCACTGTCGATAAAGTAGCTATAGCTCAACAGATTGCTGCAGCTCTGGTAGCTCAGGGCAGAACAAATGTTTCTCAAGAAGAGTTAGAAACATTGATTAATGCAGTCGTAGGCATGGCTGAAGCTTCCAAAAATAGTGATAAGCCAGTTACTACCGCAGATTTTGTTAAAGGATTGACAGGTAACAGTAATTTAAGCAGCGACAGCTTAAATAAGAAGGAAAGTTATCGAATAAAAACTCCAGAACCGGAAAAACCGATAGACCATGTAACTAAAATGGAGAGTTTGTCAGACACAGATTTGAAAGCACTTTTGCAGAACTTTAAAGATTTAACTACGGATGAACAACATGGACTCATAAACTTCTTAAAGAAACTCGAGGCAACAGATTCTGCAAGAGTTGAAAAGCTTCGAGCTTATGTTAATTTAGGTCCCTCATCTGCTTCCCCGGCTTTAAAACCAATTTCTCCGGCTAGTGATTATGACCCACCGCCGCCGCGTGGTTTCAGAAGAAGTGCTTCCCCATTTTCAACTCGTAAAGGTACTCATAATCCTTGTGACGATGAAGAAAAATGGAAACCAAAATTAGACATGTTTGCCGACGAACAGGAAGAAAATAGGAAAAAGGATGATAAATCTAAGAAATTAGATTTATCCGACGATGACGACGATTATACCTTCGAAGATATTTACAAGGCTGCTGATAAAAATGTTAATGAGAATGAAAGGGCAAAGAAAAGACCTTTCGATAGATCAAAATCAAATTCACCCAAATCTTGGTCACGTTCACGGTCGCGTTCACCGATTTATAAGAAAACAGACTACACAAAATCAAACGATCCTAATGTTATTCTGAATGAAACTAAACGATTAATCGCTAACATAATGGGAGATTTACCGACTAAATACGTATCCAAGTCTCATTTGTCGCCATTATCGGAAGCTTCACAAATGTCAAATCCAGCGTCTTCACTTTTAGCAAGTGGTACGTCATCTTCGGGCATTCCAGGAGGTTTTGGCCAAAGCTTCGGCTTGAATCCTTCTCAACCAAATAACGCACAGTTACCTTATTCCTCCAATCAATTTTCGAATTTTAACCCACCGCAACAACAACAGGCGCCTTACGGTGGTAATTCCGCCTTTTTAAACAATGGATTCAATAACTTTAATCCTGGCTTCAATAGCATGAACAATCAAAATCAATTTGGCGCAATACCTGCAAATCCTTATCCTCCCCCTACCCAATCAAATTATGGTGGATCATTTGGTGGTCCCGGATCTATGAGACCGCCGACATCTTCGTTTTCACAGCAACCCTTTGGAAATTATCCGCAGCAAAACCGTTTTTATTAAAATAAGATTTCTTATTGATTTGATTGATTATCGTGGATTATCAAAGGATGAATGATTGTTAATTTATTTTTCGCATCAAATTTTTCAGCAATCAAATATTTCTACAAAATAAAATGCGATAATGACTTCGCACTTGTCTTCTATGGACTGTAGAAAACAATGAACTTGTTAAATAAATTGATGTTATTCTTTAGTTACTGAATAATTGTAAAGCTGATTAAAGGTACAAAACATTCTGACATTGTACGAGCATGATGATTAGGAAAATAAGGCCGATAGTATCAAACTAATAACATTTTGTGAAAATTTATTAAACTTGATTTACGTTTTGGAGGAATTGATAATAATTAAATTTTACGTGCGTCATGAAATGTTTTATTTAAGCAATTGCTTTAAGACGTCTTCAATCATTCATGTAAATACACAACTTTGTGTATCTTTCACATACAACTTGTATATTATAGATTTCGTGTAGTTAAACTTTAGGAACATGTATAACATACATCATTTTTTTTGTACAAAAATAATTAAAAATACATTTTTTAAGTTTAATTTTAAGATAATATTTTATTTGATATTGTGTAATGAACTTTAAATGCAAAAGGAAAATATTTTACTGACTAGGATTAATTAATAATTTTTTTCTTGATGATTTCTTATAAAAATGTTTTGCCACCTCAATTTTATAGGTATTGTTTAAGTGAAATAAAAACATCTTAAATGAATAAATATTATAACTTAAACTTTAAAGGATATGAATTTTCAATTGTTTAAAGCCAGTACAAATACTTAACTGGCCGTTCTTATCTAAATAAGATGTACTGAAAAGTAAATTTATTTTTGGAATGGAATTATTAACTAAAAGTAAATTTTAAAATAGCAAAATAATTTTTTATAAAAAATCAGCCATTCATCACATGTTAAGAAATTATTAAGAAAATATTAAAGAATTATAAAAGCCTTTAATTCAAAAAATAAATGAGATATTAATGTAAGCAGTTTCATTGGAGTTTATAAAATGAATCATACTAATTCGTTTTATTTTAATCACCTTACAAAATCATTTCACAACTGTTAGAAAACATTTTATAACGGTTTTCGAAATGAATAGATGCATTTCGTAGCATCCTATAAGTATGAATTCGAAGTACAATATAAATACGAATCTTATTTAGTTTCGAAATATTTTAATAATTTTTTATCCTAAGCTTCGTCAGAAAAATTTAAGTTTTGCAAAACTGCTTATACTTTTATTGTGCTATATTCTACTGCGTAGAAATTTTTAGTTTATTATATTGTACTTTTTAAAAGTATATTAATAAATAATGATTACACATCGACTTTCTTTCAATTGTTTTATATAATAATATTTACTCTAGAGAATGAAAAATAAATAAACTTATATAGCGTTCATATTTATGTTCTATGAATTTTGTGATATTATTAGAATAATAAAATTATTAATTGGTTAATTATCTTCATTTCAGTGCATTACTAAGTACTAGTGTATTGGCATTGTTGAAATTTTCTTTATAATAAATAAAAAGATAGGAATTACAAAGAATAAAGATTTTATTTAACTAAAATTCAATTTTGATTTAATAAAACTTTAAAATCTGTCATAGAAAAACACGTAAATTTTTATTAAATACTGAAAAACTTTAAAATATTGTTTCATTTAGATAAATCTTTTTTACAAAAATTTTATATGGACATTTTTTTTTTATAATAAGTAGTAAAACAATCTTATTGTTAGTAATATAAATAAAAAATATATGAAACGCGGAGTCAGATCGTAATAAAGAGGAAGTGTAAATGAAGTGTATTTATAGAAAGACAAAAGGGTATATAAAATTAAGGTGCACGGTCCGTCATACACCAAAGGCAAGTTTGACTCATACAGGCTCGGCCTGAGGCGACCTGCTATTACTATTGGATTTTTTTGTTTTATAGTCAGGTTCTTTCTCTCTTATAGTCAGGTTTTCATACTTCTTACGTATATTTAAAATGCTTTTAAATGCTTATGTATCTTATTATTTATTCTAACGATATTTTCAAAAATTTTTTAAATAATGTTGAAAATTTGGAAAATTGCAATACCGATATTTTACATCCTTTAGAAGAATATAATGACCGTGAATTAATGTGAGCGTAATCTCACAAGTCATAAAAACAATAGTAAACTTAAGGCAGCGTCTAAGAACTTACATAAATTTAAATTATTTAAATTCAAATAATTTAAATACCAAAAGTTATAGAGCACGAGGCTTTTTGAACACTATAGGATGTATTTTATTTCATTTTGTTCTACTATTTTTAATCTTTTCCATAAACAACTTATTTTTATTTGTATTTGGATGCATTATGCGTTTGATTAAGTGATTTAAAGGTAAGCTTGTACAGATTAAACTTAAATTTTAAAAATAAATTTTAAGATTTTTTTTCAACGCTTAACTTATTTTTACTGCAATTTTTTAATTATTGTTTTAATAATTTAGTTTATGTCCGTTTTGAAATCTTTTATTTCAAACTAGATTGCATTATTATAATCATGATCTCATAATATATTCTGTTTAAAGGACGTGCGAGATACCAACCATCGCAGATTTCGAAGTTTTTCAATCTAACTTTAAAATTTTTTTGTATGTTGCATTGTAGCACCCTTATTTTTATCATAAGAGCCCTGTATAAGATTAAAAAAAAATATTTAAATAAAACTGAAAAACTTGAAACGCAATGCCGGAAACTTAGTAAATTATACATACTCTTACATCTTTTTAAAATAATTTAATATAGATTATTTAATTTCCCATTATTTTTCCGCTTTCCGTGCGCAAAACTCGATTCTGCGCACGCTTGAATAAAAACGAACGCGCTAAATCAAGCCTTGCACACGTCGTATCAAAAAATATTGTTCGATACGTGAGCGAGAAGGTGATGGTAACCTCGCTCCGCTCGGGCGAAAACAGTCACACGAGGATAAAAACTTTCCCGCACTCGTATTGAAAAGTACTATTTTACTTCTAATACAAGTAAAGATTATTTGTAAAATAAATAAGAAAATATCTTCAAAATTAAAATAACATTGTAATTTTATTATTAAAAAATTAATAAAATATATTACAAAAAAACAAGTGTAGTTTTTTACTTTTAATCCTTAAAAATCCATAAAATTTAAAAATAGGTAACAGGATTTTAATAATAGAGCGTGCTTACAATAAATTGATTAAACACGTATTTGTTACACAAGCGACATTCATGCGCGCTCTGATGTTATGAACATACTAGAAATTTATTGATTATGCGAGTTTAAAATATTTTTTTTATTTCAAATTTCATTATACTATAATAGTTCATTACTACTGTGGATCGCTGTCTTGCAGTTTGTACGGGCGATTCACCGCGCTTTTTCAATGAATGTACATGCATTGTGCATTTTTTTTTAACTTACCATTGATGAAATCTTTTAAATTTAGTTTATTAAGTATTTAAAAAAAAAATAAGATACGTCTTGGGATGTAACACTACGTAGAACTCAACTCTAAATTTTGCGGTAAAAATAAATTTATTCAAATATTTTATATTTTTTGTATCTAAAAATATTTATTTTTAAAAATTCAAAAAATTCATAATTCTAACATTCGAACTATATTGACCAAGCAAATCAAATCTTTAATTAAGTGCTTCAACATGACCGCTCATTACTTTTTAAGAAGGGAAAATCATTTTTATAAAAAAACGTGCAATTACGAAATTACTGAATAGATACTTTTATAATTATTGGAAATATTTAATGACAGGTAATTAATATACAATTGATAATTAATATACAATTTATTTTTTAATTAACATAACACAAATAAAAAATAATGTAAGCTTTAATTCGCGTTTTACTATTTTAATAATGTAGCTTAAATTCATAATATCATCAGGCTGCTGTATTGCAAAATGACTAGAATTTATAGCATTATTCAGTCTACTGATGGAATAAAAGATGTAAATCCCTAAATTTGCAGTCAAAAGTTTTCTTAAAGAAATAATACTATTAGTTACTGGCATTATCAATACTTATTAATAATATAAACTAAATAATAATAACAAATTTGAGAAATCTTTTCAGTTATAAAAGGTAATAAATCTACTTTTAATGCAGATGTATTACAATAATATTAAAGAAATCTTTAAATCTTTAAAAAAATCTTTAAAAGTATATTTGCACATTTCCGTAGTGATAATTCCGTAGTGATTTCAATAATACTTTGAGAAAGAATTATTGAAATTTTGAAAATAGAAATTCTTAATATTTTCAGCAAAATTTGTAACATACTGAAGAGATTTTAAAATAGCAAAATTAGAGATCTAACAATTCTTTGATTCCAAGTGAATCTTTTACAACGAAAGATTATATCACTATCACATAATCAATTATTAATAAATCATAATACATATTTACAAAAATTTGATTTTTCAAGTAAATAAATAAATATAATGTAGAAATGGATACAACTATTTTGGAACTAAGCCTCTTGTTTTTGGATAAACTGGTGCTGGTATTTGCGGAATTCTACCAACACTCTTTGGCCGAACTTTTGCAGTTGGTAAACGCGATTTGGATCTTAAACTGGCATTTGAAGCATCCACATCAATGGCCCCTTCATCGCATAATGCCTTTTCAAGAACAGCCTGAATTGTTGGCGCAATTACCGGCTTTTGATAATCCAAAGTTGTTCGAGCAGGCATGTCAAGATCTAAATTTAGAATATTCTCACCAGCATATCGATGTCCTTTTCCCATAGCAAGAGCTATACGTGCATGCTCAGATGTCGGTCTGCGCAAACAAGGAACAGATACTGGACGTTTAAGAGTTTCAATACTTGACGGTTCTGGATCTTTCATTACCCAACAATCTTCTTCTTCATCAAACTTTACTCTAGAAAGAATTTTATGTTTTTCTTCAACTGGTATAAAATTATCAATAATAAGATATTTTAATTTAAGTTCTTTCATTAATTCATGCTGAGTTTGTTCTAAATCTCTTCTATCCCTATTATATTCATTTGTAACATCATCTAAATCTTGCTTTAAAACTTGCAATTTTGCGTAATATTTTCGAAGTTTTTTAGATTTTACATCAACTTCTTGTTGTAAAGTAGTATAAGTTTCACGAACTCCCAAAGTGGTAAGTTCTTCATCTTCCAGCTTTTGTTGCATTTCTACTTCACGTTTTTTGCGTTCAGCAATTTCACTAGCTCTTTGTTCTAGTGCTCTTTGCTGCTCATTTGTATGATCGATAATATTTTTTCCTCCACAAAGCATTTTGCTTTCTAATTCTTTAATTCTTTGTACCAAATTTTCAGTTTCTTGCTTTTCAGTTTTCAGTTGCTCTGCTATTTGTTTCTTTTCAGTTTCAGATATTTTATTATTGTCTTCATGACTGTCCTCAGTCTCAGACTCAGATTCTTCATTTTCAGTTTCTTGTTTTTTCTTTGCAATCTTTCTTTTCTTTTTTTGTGTTGTACCTTTTTGTGCTAGTTTTTCTTTGAGCTTAGTAATTTCTTCTTGATATTGTCTAAGCAATGCATCTTTTGGATCTTCATTTATCCTTGGTTTATTCTTAATATTCTTAGCACGACTCGCATACCTTAAAGTAGTAAGAGTTTCATCATAATTGTAACTTGCAGGACCAATATTTGCTACCATAATAGTTTTTGAATTTCCACCTAAAGAATCTTGAAGTAAACGTGTTAATTTTGAATCTCTATAAGGAATGTGCGAAGTTTTACCATCAACTAAAGCTGAAATTACATTTCCAAGAGCTGATAAACTTAAATTAATTTTACTAGCTTCTTTTAGCCTTTCACCCGAAGATCCAGTTTTGCTTTGCCTTTCACTTCCAGCTAAATCAACCAAGTTCAAACGACCAACTCTAATTCCACAGCTATCACCCATTTCAATAGTAATTATAAAAATTGCATGGGACCGAGAACTATGTTCATTCATGTTTGTTGCTCCTATTGTTCGATTTCGATTCCCAAGATTCATGAGATCTTGAATTTCTGTTGCACTTTTACAAATTGAACTTGACAAATCTTTGACAAAAACCCCAACATCTGGTTTTTCTTTTAATTCAAAGCGCAAACTTTGATCTTGATGTAATAAATCTCTTATTTCTTCTTGATAAATTTCTAAGTAACTGGCTCTGACTAAATATTGTATATTTTCTGACCTACTAATGTGAGTAAAGATTTGTTCAAATGATCTAGGAATAATGCCTCTTTTTTTCGAATCCCCTTTAGAACCTTCCATTGTATAAGTTTTTCCTGTACCAGTTTGACCATAGGCAAATATTGTTCCGTTAAAGCCATTGAGTACAGATGAGACCAATGGTCTTACTGTTTCTTCGTATATATCTTGCTGAGTTGAATTCCAATCATATACTGAATCAAATGAAAATACTTTAACTGTATCTTTAGTTACATCTTCTTTAGGATTACGAATTTCGACAGCTCCTCTAGAGGGAAATAACTCTACAACATTTGTGCAATTTCGAGCAATTTCCTTATCATCCATAGGACGACATCTTACAACTACCTGGACACATTGAGTGGCAATTTCTATGGCTGGAACTATTGTTTTGGTTTTCTTCTTTACTGGTTTTGATTGGCTTTCTGCTTTCTCCATGATGCTTATTTATACCTGAAATATTCAAAGAATCTGTCAAAAATCAAAACAAAATAAAACGCTTAATTAACAGCAATATTTTACTTACAACACTAGTAAAGATCTTAAAAATAAAACGTTAACATACAAATTATCTTGCTGCTTTGTAAAGTTACGTTAGACAAACTTCGCAGGGACAACGATATCGATCCTTTGTTTCGCTGCGGTAACAGCCAAACGTCTTCTACACTGTTCGGCACGCACCCCTTAGTCTTGCGTATATTGATTCTCGAGTCTTGAGTTCATCAACTTAACCCATAAACCGTCTTTATCGTCCTTCTTCCAATTGATGAAAGTGATAGTCGACTAAAGATTAATACTTTTGTAAGAGGCGGCTGCACTTTGTACCGCATTTCGCGCAACAACTACAAGGGTACGACTGCATAGAGGCACAGAGGGTAGTAATTTGTCTCGATTCAACGTTTTGACAGACACTGATCGGAGTTTGCGCTTTCTGACTTTGCAGCTGCGGCGCTGCTAATGAGCGTACGACTGTTGAGATTCGTTCGGTTTTCGAGTATTATTTATCGATCTCGAGCCGAGTATATCGAATTATCGCTTAACGATTATCGAACCATCGGCGCGCTTCGTGCGCTTCAATTAATCGAGTTCTAGTAATTAAAAATTTGTTTTTTCTGCATTTTCAGATTAGATTCAGACATCAATCGACGTACTATCGAGATCTCGGCTATCGATTCTGTTTAGTTTGACTACGTAGTAGTCAGTAGTGCCACTATGCCAGTAGTATTTGACTTCATTTGCGTCTACCTTCACAGAGTGCAAGTCACTCCTACTCTTCTACATCAGCTATGCATGTGACGTGTAGACGTGCCTGACCCTGCCGTGCTGATAGAAATGATCTCTGTTGCCGATGTACTGAGTGCACCTAGCTCGATCGCTTCGCTAGTTTCAACCTTCAGTTTTTTATAAACGTTTCATGTGATTTTCATTATCGTTAGTATTTTTAGGTAATGTTAAATTTCTGTTACTCTGTCTTTCGACTTATTTTTTTGCTTTTATTATTCAATATCACCGAGATATTTGAATAAATAGAACTTTTAATCTTTTTTTATGAATTGCAATTGACATGTGAATGTAATTTATCATCCAGTAACATTCTTAAAATAATTATTTGACTATTTAAGTTTTAAAGCCCTTGTTATTAAATAACACGTGATATAAAATAATGAAGTTTTTACAAAATTTATGGAATATTTATTTATGAAATATATATTATATGTTTCGTAATATGTAATTAAATAATTGTTACAGGTAAAATGAAGTTGTGGCTAGTTGTACTTCATATTATCTTAGTAGGTACAAATTTGTGGGTAACTGCTGTTAACTTTAAAGAAGAACCTCTAGAAGATAATGAATTTGCAGAATTTGAGGATTTTGAAGAGGAAAAGCCAAACGAAGGAGTTATTCCCACAGCTGATCGTCTTTCAGCTCAATTTGAAGACTTAGAAAAGGAAATCAATAATTATGAAGAAGATGATATATCAGTTGAAGATGTAGATAATGAATTTGATCATTTTCAAGATGAAGAAGAATTTGAGGGGTTAGATTTAACTGGAGGAAATTCTGATGCCAAAATTGAAGAACCATCAACTTTAACAATTACCAAAGTTCCCCTTCATTTGCGTGCAAGATGGGATAGCTTTTACCTTGAAATTCTGATGATAGTTGGTTTAATTGTGTATTTTATAAATTATATTGCAGGCAAATCAAAAAATTGCCGCATTGCTCAAACATGGTATGAAGATCACAAACAAATTCTTTTAGAAAATTTTTCACTCGTTGGTGATACTGGAAAAACCAATGATGAAGGCATACTTAATGGACCTATCAAAGAAAGTGAATCTCAATACAGTATTTATTGTTCTGGTAGAGTTGGGTGTGAATCTTTACTAATAGAACTGAAATTAATTAAAAGACAGGATTTGGTGGCTGTACTATCTCAAATAGTACGTCCTCAAAATGATCAAGCTCATTTGAGAATAGAATTGGCCAAAGACGAGACTGACAATTTTGTTTTGGCTATAGCTGCCAAAAGAACTGCTGTACATTTAACAAAAGATATGGCAGATATCAGTGTTTATTGTCCTGAAAAAAGACCTGGAGAAAAATTCAATTTACCAGCTGGATTCTGTGTTATGTCTGAAATTTCAGAAGCCACATCTGCTATTTTAGATACTAGAGTTCTCCAAGCATTTAATAAATATACACAATATATAGATTATATTCACATAAGTGATCAATATAGTGGACCAAAACAACAAGAGTAAGATTTCTTAAATCTAACTAATTTAAATTCATATATTTAATTACAAAAACTTTATATTTTAACTTTTAGAGATTCAAGTCAGTTAACCATGCCTGAGGTAAAGAGAGTTCTGTTGGTTGGATTGAACATTAGCATCAAAGGTCGTCTAAATAATGAAACTCAAGAAAAAATTAGACCATTATTGCAATTAACATTTTACTTACTCGATAAGTTACGTCGCTTCAAACTATCTAAAGAGGTAATTTAACATATTAATATTGAAAGCTTCATTAAAAATTTATGATTGAATCAACTTTGTAGTTTTCCGTAATTTTCCCAAGCTATAATTTATAAAGATTCTTTATATCTTGTTTGCATAAATATGAATGATAAATGTTTATATTGAAATTATAATGAAAATTTTTAATTAAAAATTTACGATTGAAACTTGGAAAATATATACATATCTATATATATAGTATACTATATATATTATAGATAAAAACTACTGCTAGAAAATTCTTATTTTATTTCAATTTCAAATATAATTTAACTTTTATTTGAATGGAACTCTGATTTTCAAGAAATTTCCAATTAACTTTTTCCATGCACAAGAGCATGATGAAATCCAGAGAAATCCTGTTAAAATCCAATTCCAGCTGAAATTCATATCGATTTTGTCTTCATTTTCTTTGAGTTTTTCCTATGAAATCCAGGCTTTTTGTAAACGATTGAGAATCTGCAATTGTTGCTATTTTATATTTCCTTAATATAACAAATAATTTTTACCAATAATCGCTTTAATTTTAAAATATATTATATATTTTCAGGGTAAAAGTAAGACTGATAAAAATCGACAAAAAGTAGAAGAAGCATTTTTAAAGACTACACATGCTGCACGAGCTGAGGCTGCAGCCGCGCGACGTGAAGAACGCCGTCGACAAGAAAAAGAACGTATTCTTCAAGAAGAAGATCCTGACAAACAAAGAAAGTGGGAAGAAAAAGAACAACGGAGACTTGCAAAGAAACGAGCTCCAAGAATGAAGCAACTTAAAGTGAAAGCATTGTGACCTGAAGAAAAAGCTTCTGAGGAAGAGCTTCGTACTAACATTTCTTGATTATAATTGTGATGATTATTAAGAAATGCATATACATTTGTATTAAACATTTTAATTTGATACATTTGTATTAAAAAATTTACCTTTGTGAATGATATAGTATGCAATTTTAGGGCGTGTTTGTTTTGTATAATGTAAAATGAATTTACATTTTTATTTTTAAAAGGACTAATAAGCATAGAATAACTTAAAGGCTGAACTGTGTCCATTTAAAGGAATAGGTGCAGTTATCTTATTCAGTCAATAAATTTATTAAAAAATTGAAAATAATAATTTATGCCATAAAATACACATTTCGTGAGCACACTTTGTATAGTTTCTTATATATGTAAATACTCATTTGTCATAAAACTGCACTTAGTACAGTCCAAACTTTAATAAAAATATTTACAACATTAATTATAAAAATGGAAAAAGCAATACTTATTTCATGAATATATTTCGTATGTACATGTATGAATATCCCAAACTTTACATGGAATTTTTAAAAATAATATTGAGATTCTAAAAAAGTTACGTTGCGCTGAATTACAGTTTTTGGAAACAAAAAGTTGTTGGTAGATATAAAATCAGTTATAACAACGTTCATTCCTCCACTTCCAGGAGAATTTTTACTAATCCAAGGCAGCGTAACTTTTTTTATACTTGGGAATAAACTTTCTCGTAAATTTCCAAAAATATGCTTTACAACATATGTCTTATTAGGAGTCAATAAACACTGAGAAACAAATCCAATGTCTCGTGATCTTATTTTTAAACCCATATTTAAAAAGTTTATTAAACGAGAAGGGCATACTGTATTAGGCCAAGGTGTTGGCCATATACTAGTAGGCCATAAATTATTAGAATTACGAGCAGTAATGTTTCTATATACAACTAAAACCTGATATTTCTCCATATTTAACCATTTCAAAGAAATGTTTTTAATTGTACAAATCGGGCATAATTGCCCACGAAAAATGTATTTTATTTTATCTATTAAATTTTTGTGATCGGATTCATTGAATCTATAAAAATGCTGGAAATCTAAAATTACTATTTCGCCGGGATGAGCAGAAAGCCAGTCGGCGATTTCTTGAAGTGGTTTCGTTATTTCCGCTCCATAAAGTCCATGTAAAAAGTGAATATTGCGATCGATACCTTTTGTAGCAACTCTCAGATCTAGATATCTAATACCGCCATTGAGTTGCTCCTTAACGTTGACATCCTGGTTCACAGACCAGTTGAAAATGATAGGTGTCACTATGCTTGGAAAACAACGAGCCAAATTTATTATTATTTCTGACTTGTCAGGTCCAACATCATCGTTTCTTTCAATAGTGTACGTCATGCTGTTGTGGGAACCTATTATACACAAGTGTTCATATAGTATTCGAAATGCGAAGTCGATCGTGAGAAAATTGCTTCTAACTAAGGATATTATTCAGTAATTACTTCAGGTGCTGACTTTGAAAGTGACTCATAAGGATTATGTAAATATTTTACTCAAGCACTTTAACTAAGACAGAAGGAACAAAAAAACTCTTGAATCTTAGATTTAATTTAATCATAATTTAACGTTATTGCATACCATCTGATTTAAGAATTAAATTATACTTCTTTAATAAACATTTTAATGATTTCCCAATATTTTTATTAAGAACATATATCAGCTATTTCTGAAAAAATCTAAAACCATGCTTTATAGATCAATAAGTAATAATTTATTTCAAATTAATATAGTCATTAAAAAGAATCATTAAAGAAACATTTGAATAAGAATTTTACAGCTAAAGATCAGAAAAAAATTAATTAGATTTTATTAATATTTTAATATTTTATTTCGAAAATTTGGGTACAAGAATTATTAAATGTTTATAACAAAACATTATTAACTTAATTCAAAGTAATTAATATTAATAAAGTGATATTTGTTGATATTACAAGTTAAATAAAAATTCTCGGCTTTAAAAACTAAAAACTTTTTTACAAAAAACTGCAAGCTTAAAAATACGTAATTAACAAGATTACTTTGCTTTATGGTTGAGGTTGAACATTGCTCATAACAAGTAATAACTTATGTTAAAGAACTAAAATCGGACGTATTTAAACTAATACACAAAGTTACAAAGGCCAAATAATATTTTTATATCGAATTTTATAAAGATTATAATTTATAATGATCATATTTTTTTACACCAAAAAAAAGTTTACTTTACGATTTTTCTTTTCTTTGTTAATAGATAATTGAAAAATATTAATGTTTTTTGTCTGAATCACATATTTCATTTAAAAAAATTGTATGAGCAAATTTAAAGAAAATTTTTGTCACCATAATTTACAAACTATTACCAGCTATTCAATGAAACGTAAAAATATTATAAAAAATAATATCATAATTTGATTTTATAAGAGAATAAAAATAAATTATTTTTAAGAAATTTTCTGTTTATAAAATAATTAAAATTCTTAAGTAAAATATTATTTGGATTAAAATAATAAACATAATACTTTAAAAGCAATAATTAAAATACTATAGCTCCGAGACGGCAAAACTATTACCCAAACGAATTCTTTTTAAGTCAATTCTGTTAAAAAAGTTCTGTTAAAAAAAAAATTCAGTTTTAATAATTCTACCGAATGTAAGAGAATTTAAATTTACCCGGAATAGCCAGCTGAACAATAGGAACTGCGCGCAACGCTGACGGCAGGCGTGTCATCCAGTATTCCAAATTCTCGCACAAATTTAGTTCTGTGGTTTGAGCATGAGCACTGGTCACATCGACCATTGCACTGTCGTGATTGATGTAGTCTTCTATCATGGTTTTTGTCCCCTTGGAAAAATCCTGCGATGGCGAATAAATAAATGAGAAAATACAAACGTATGACACCTTCTGAATTGAGCTTACGACTCGTGAATAAATACTAGCGTCTCACAGAAACATTTAAAAATATTGTTCCCACTACAGGACTCTACAGCGCCGTCATGCGCGCAAGCAGGTGTAGTGTACTACGAATTGCGTACCTAGAATCGCTGCGGGATATCACATACAAACACTAGAGTTAAATACAATTTTTCTGTTGATATCTTTGTCTTCATTAACGTTGTTAAATGACCGTGGGTTTATGGTAATTATTTTCATGCGAAACCTGATATATCCCAATGTCATCGTTTAGTATAAGATTATATTACTACCAGTTTTATAAGATACTAAAAAATGAAAAATACATTACAAAGTAAAAATGTTTTTTCAATTTTTGTATTAAATTTTTTTGTTACTATTCAGAGCTCCAAAAAGCCGCATTTTGTATTAAAATGAAAATTAAAAAAAAACGTTAAAATTTAAATTTTATCTTATCTTTATAATGATATAAATGAACATATAAATATAGGTACATCTGCATATATAAAATCCGATATTGCAGTAAACTTAATGAAAAGAAAAGTAAATTTTAATAACTATAAAGAAATTATTATGTTCCTAACTTAATAGCTCAGAATTTATATGTGAAATAAATAACTAAGACTGACCTTATAAATATGTAATTTTTTTAAAACGTAGAAAAGTATATTTTTAAGATTTAAAATTTATAAAATATACACAATAAAAATGTAAGTTTGTAAAGAGTTAGACAATTGCATAGGAATAAAAAATAATCATAATACTAACCCAAATTTTTGTACATAAAATTTTGAAAGTCCCGCTTACAAAAGTGGCGATAAATTCTTGAGTCTCTTTTTTGAGTTAATATATGATCCAGATTGCGCATTTGAGGTTAGAGTTTGAGAAGCTTTGATTATGGGCAACAACAAATCTACTCTCTTAAATAGGAATATTTATATTAATGTATTTAATAAGTGCATCCAAAATGTTTAACAAGTGTAACAAAATAAAATTAGTTTAATAAATAATAAAACTTGTGACTTTAAATAAATAATACTGAAATTTAACTGATGATAGCCAAATGTTTATAAATTGTTATTTCAGTTTCTGACTGAAAATACAATTTCTTTTGTTACACAAATTATACATTAAAATTATTATTATATTTTGAAATGTCTCGAGATGAATGTAGAAAATATTTGCGATTTTTAGGTAAGAAATTATTTAAAAAAAAAAATTATTATAAATTTTATAAACCAAACAAAAAGTGTTACTTTTTATTTAACAATGAAATAATGAGATAAAAATAATTCTTTAAAATAAAATATTTTTTTTAATACATTTACTCAATAGTTATTAATAACATGGATTCTCAATTTAAAAATTAAATTTTACTCATATGTATATTAAATTTATAATAAAAATCTAATTTTTATTTTAGAGCTTGATGCATATGCTAAAATGGTATCAGCTCTAAGAGCACAAGGTCCTCTTACTGAGGGAAAACAAAAGTTATTAGGAGATTTAGCCACTGCCTTGCACATATCCAATGAACGTCATCAAGCTGAAATTCGAAGAGCTGTAAATGATGACAAACTGTCGTTAATAGCAGAACAGTTAGTATTATATATATAATTTAGTATTTGTAACTATTTAACTATTTAACTTCTAAATTTGTTAATTTCAGATTATTTGGGCCAAATACAGAAACAGAATGGACGTTAGAAGGTCGTAGATTAATTCCTCTTTTTCAAAGGCTAAAAGGAAAGACAGCCTTTACAACATTTGCTAATAGTTTATCACTAACTACTACCATTGCTAACGAGAGGCAACCACATTTTCAAAAAAAGAAAGAAGGTTTGAAAATTTTATAAATTATTACTATTTTTTAAACATTTTTTATATTTGAAAATTTGTAATTAATAAATCAAACTCAAAAGGTCATTTATAAAACAGCTTAGTCTTTAAAAATTAATTATGAATAAGTCAAAAATAATAGATTAATAAACATTTTATTATTCACAAAAATTATGAAAGATTGTATTTTTTCAGCAAAATTTAAAGGTAGCACACTTTCTCAAACTAAATTTGATGAAAATGTACAAAGCAACGATGATGAAAATACATTTATTTCTAGAAAAAGGAAAAGATCTTGTCATGAGGTAATTACACAAATAATTAAGTTTCTCATTAAATTTAATAAAATATATGTCGATGTTTAGATTACAGGTTTAAATAATGGTACGTACACAAATCATCCAAGTACAAGCAATAACCAAGTCAGTATAAAACCTTTAAATTACATGAAACCTTTTTCACCACCTTCGTCACCAATTACAGAACAGGTAACAGTAATTTAAATATCTATAAAGAAAATAACTTATAATTGAGCCCATTTGTAATATATCTATAATTTCTTTTCAGAACCCCACAAATAGACAAAGAATAGAAACTGATAATACGTAACAACGTTGAATGCCATAGAAAAACTACTATTTCAAAAATTATCTTGATAATTTTTTTAATTTAGTCACTTGTAAAATACCTATGTAATATAATTTAATTGAATAAGAATTTTATAAAAATCCTTTTATAAAATAGTTTAATAGTAAAATAAATATTAAAATAATTATTTTGCATCCTTTATAAAATTGTAGAAAACTGGTGCATGAAAAATTCAAAATTTATTTTTTAGACTGTAATAGAAAAATTGTTAAACAATTCTTTTTTATACTAAATAAATTATTATTATTTTTCTTATAAAATATATTTTCTTTTTTCTTTCTTATCTGCACTTTGTTGAGTAATAAAATGAATACATTTTTTTTAAGCAAATGAAACCTCAATTGATACATATTGTTTCAGCTTTAAATTTAAAGAAAAAGAAAATTATATATAACAAACGAAAGTATACAAATTTTAATCGAAAAGTACTTGATTGCCCTATTACATTACAATAATTATAGCTTCTTCATTGAAAAAGTCAAAGGTCTGCAAGCACTGAAGTTGAGTTCTTTTAAAATACAATTTTAAGCAAAATTTTTCCTGTCATAAATTGCATTACCAAACTGTATAATTAAAATTTTTATTACATGTGTTACATTTATACAAGGGAAGGAAGAAATATATAAGTTAGATAATAATGGCATGGAAGGATCCTTATAGAAAAGTTGAAAGTATTTTTTGCATTTAATTAAATTGCAGGTACAACTTTAATAAAGTATTTTAAGAGTCTTATAAGTGTTTGATAAATAGCTTTCTTTATAAGTTTTATGTAAGATGATAAAAAATGTCCGAGTTATTTTGTTATTTGGGCTCTCTGTTATAGATTAAAAGATCGATAATTTTATTGCTGTGATTGCCAATGTGTGAATTGTTATACAGAGTTTGATGGATCCGCTATTGGAAAGTATTGTACGTTTCTGTGATTCAGAGTAAGTAAAGATCGGTTTTTTGGATTTATTGCAGGTCTTTCAAACGTAATTGTTAATAGTATTTTTAGTAGGTTTTCTTACAATTAGATGAGGACAAAAACATCATTTAGAATGATGCCTTATTCATTAAAAGAGTGGATGTATTTTTCTTAATATTATACGTTATAATTCGAATTCGAAATTTAAGTTGAGACAAATATAGGCAGAATTAGCTGCCGGGTTGAAAAAGTGTTTTTACTACCCTCTGCATATTATACAAAAATTTTGATGTTTTCGGTTTTCAGAGAGATTGAAATGGAGCCTTTTGAGATATAAATTTGTAAATGACTTTAGTATTTTGTTGAGATTAATAAGGATTCTGCGAGCAATTCTGCGCCGCCAAAAATATAATGACCTTTAACAACAAATTAAAATAAAAAAATATTTTAAAATACAACAATGTGTGTTCTCAGTTCTAATCGAAATGCGTATCTAAACTCCCGACACCTCGTCCAAGACGCCGTTGTGTCCAATAATAAAAATCGTATCGTTGCATTCGGCAATAAAAAAAAAAATCTCGGCTCCTCCGGGCGCGGTCCTGCCGAAATCCGGAGCAGGTGGTGCCGAACGACAAAACAAAGGAGCAGTGGCGCGTGGCGGCGTGCAGTTCAGTACGGATGTGTCGCGTAACACGGTGACAGGCCTGCATTAGGCGAGCATGAGCAAGGAGGAGGAAGAGTCCTGCTGGGCCGGCCACGGGTTGAAGCGGACCTACTCCGAGCACGCGGCCCTCGTGCTCCGACACCTCGAGCAGCACCGGGGCTACGATGCCGCGAGGGCCACGCGCTCCAAGTCCGAGTACCAGCTCGAGTCCTACTCCGAGGCGGACGACGAGGACGACGAGCCGACCAACGAGGGATCCTCCACCTGGTGCGTACAATTTTCTTTCGTTTAATAGACGGGTGATACTTTCGCGCTTGAAGCGGCCAATTTTTTGTTTATTTTTTTTTTGTTGGGGGAGCATTTTTTTACGTTTTGTTGACAGTTATGCAGCCTCGACTTTGACCTTGATCAGATCTCAAGTGGTGTAGGCAAATTTTGACGAATAATCTCGTCTTTTTGCAGTGTTTCGTAATATTTAGATTAAAGATTTTTAAAGATCTTGCGCAATCGATAGACTGTATATTCATCAGACTTTTATGTACTTTTTATGCAGCGAAGGAAGACAGAGCGAATTTGAAATCGTTATCTTTAAATTTAATTTACATTAACTTCCCGTCATTGTTTTTTACATTTCAATTTTACTTCCGGTATTAAAACGATCAGTCTTCACAGGCGCATCTCAAGCTCGACACCGGACGGATCGCAGCATAATCGCAAGGCCCTGGAAATCGGCTGCGGCGACTCGATCCGCCTGAGCGACGAGTTCTCGGAGCTGAGCCTCAAGCCGCACGGCCGACTCCAGGAATGGAGCTACAGCAACGGGGACGTGGCCAGGTCCCCGCTGACGAGGAAGACGACCTCTTCCACCGAGCAGCGCTGCCGAATGTTCGACGAGTACGACGAGGAGGACGATCAGATTACGATCGTCGATACCGACGAGGAGGACTGCGAGTCGTTGGATCAGCAAAAGTACGCTTCTCGTTTCGATTTTGTATCGTGTAAAACTTATTTGATCGATGCATTTTTGAATACGCATAAAGTGTGATAATTTTGATTTGCTTATTGTATTAATAATCGCAAGATAACAATTTTATCGTAAATGTTGTACTTAACACTGTAAAACTGTAAAATTGAATGGAGTAGACTCATTAACTTGGAATATTTTATTGAACTACCCGGGCGTCGAACATATCCATATAGAAATATAGAAAATGACGTGCAGAGTCCTTTTCGGGTAGGATACGTTCAATCCCAAATACTGCAATAATTTTATAATGGACCACTCATTGAAAATAGGCGAATAAAAAAAAAGCTTTCTTAATCCAGCAACAGCATGTCGATGGCGGAAGGCATCACGGTTTCACAGACGTTCCTAAATTTAACGCCGAGCCACCCGCGGCTCAGCACCACCTCGCTGAACCACAAAATCTCGTACGAGGACTGGGCGAGCACGAAGCAGCGCGAGCTGCAGCGCCGCAAGGAGGAGCAGCGCCGCGCCGAGATCAAGCGCCGCGAGCTCGAGGAGCTCGAGAAGCGGAAGCGCGAGGAGAAGGAGCGCCAGGACTACAAGTGCTACATCGACTGGCTCGAGCGCAAGAAGCGAGAGCAGCTGCTCAAGAAGAAGATCGCCGAGAAGGAGCAGGACCTGCGCGAGAGGATACAGGACGTTCAGGACAAGGCTAAAATGGCGAAAAACATTTATCTCAAGCACTGGAGGCGCAAGAAGACCGAGCAGCAGAAAGGTCATTTTAGAATTTTTATAATATTCCTATTTACTTACAAGGAGAGTGTACGAGATTTCGGTAATGGATTTTCCTGTAACTTTGGGATATGTTTTCTAATGTTAAAATATGAAGGAAGCCGCGTCCGTTCGGCCCAACGCTCGATTTTTCAAAAGTTATGTACTCTTTTTTGTTTAATCACGTATAACTTCTCAACTATTAACGGTACAGTATTCTAACTCCCCGCATTTGAAAGGAGAGATCAAATCCTATCGATTAAAAAAAATTAAATCAAAAAACCTTTATTTGTTCAAAAGTTATAGGTAAGTAAAAATTTGCAATAAAATTAGGCTAAAATTACATAAGTATATTTTTTTATGTTATTTTAATGGTCATTCTTTATTTGACAATACTTTTGAACAAATAAAGGTTTTTTGATGCAAATTTTTTTAATCGATAGGATTTGATCTCACCTTTCGAATGCCAATAGTTAAAATACTGTACCATTAATAGTTGAGAAGTTATTTCTAATTTTAAAAAAAATCGATTTTTCTTAAATTTTCGCTAAAAGACCAAAGGTAGGCCGAACAGACGCGGCTTCTTTCATATTTTAACATTAGTAAACATATTCCAAAGTTACAGGAAAATCAATTACCCAAATGTCGTACACCTTGTTAGAGAAGTTGAAATCGTTCGAGAATGTCGTACTTTTTAGAGTTTTAATATTTAACGTGTTGATGGATGAGAAATGTAAATATTTCAATAGCAGCAGAAAAAGAACAGTTAAAGAAGCAGAAAAGGGACGAAGAAGAAAAGCAAAGGAGACTGCAAGAGAGTGTAAAGGCGTACGAAAAGTGGCGCGAGAAAGCTAAAAATATTCCGAGACCCGCGACGCAAGGATTACTGCGTAAGTTTTCACTCCGAACTTTGTCCCGCGCCCGGACCAAATGAATAAAATAAAATAACGACGAATGCCGATTCGTTGCAGCTCATCAAAAGGCTAAACCAGCCTTCACCAATCCCACTCCTTGGCAGCCGCTTCTCAACAGCGGCAGCGACGATTCCGACAACGACAGTCAAACGAAGCTCCCCGAATTGCCCGTGAAGAATCAGCGCAGTAAACGGACTCTCGCGAAGAAATGAAGGCTGATTCGGTCGAGAAGAGCGAAGAAAAATGTATTTCAAGTCAAGTATTAATAGTTTAATTTAACTGTTTATTTTTGAACGACGTCGAGGTGACGTGCGTATTTACACAAATAATGCATTTATATAAACTAATCTATCGAACCTTCGCTATGTGGTATTATTTGGTAGAATATATATATATATATTTTTTTTTTCGTTTGTAAATAAAATTGATGTTTTTGGTAGCGCAAGTTTCTCGACCATTTACTTGCTTCGTCGATGTTTCTATTACGTGGGCTTTTCCTCTTCCTGGAGTTGCATGATGTCGGTTTTATTCATAAAATAGTAAGTCGGCTGTCTCGATCGCTAAAAAACGATATGAAGCACAATGAATTTTTTTAAAAATATCGCCTTTTAACAGCGATTAATTTTAAGAGAACTGAGATATTTAGTTTTAAGAAACTATTTAATATTTAATAAGTGTAACTTACCAAATCTTTCTGTACTCGTTTTGCTCCAGCTTTTATCAAGATAGAACTCATCTTTTCGACCGAAGGTACTCCCATCGCATAGTGCAAAGCAGTCCTTTCCAGCTGCAAAAAATAATCATTTATTTCCCCTCTTGAAATTAATATTCATTTAACGGGAAGCAATAATACCAACTGATTAAAACTCAAAACCATATATAAAAACCATTTAAAAAAAAAAACTACTTCCCGAAGAGAGTTGAATCTGTAAACGATTGCTTACATTGTCACCGACGTGCAGCGTCTCAGGATGATTTTTGGCAATGTAACGCACGATGTCCTCGTGCTCGTGCAGGACGGCGACGTGCAAGGAGCAGCGGCCGGTCGAATTCTTTCCGAGCGCGAGGAGCCGAGCCCCGTCCCCGTTCATCTCGAGGAGTTCGCGCACTTTCAGCGCGTTTCCCGCTCTTATGGCACGGTGAATTTCGTTTCTCAGCTCCTGCAAGTGATATGGTAATCGTGAAGCGGTGTTAAAGGTCTATCAGAGATTGCCGAACAAATTCTTACCGTGTAATTTTTTATGGATTTGAGAAACTCGACGGTAGACGTGTTCCCCTCCTCCTCGGCTATTTGAATAATATTTTTTCCTTCGTCCTCGCAGTCCAAGATGTGGTCGTAACCTTCCATCAACAGCTCTACCAGTTTGTCGGTCTCTCCTATAGAAATCGTATTCGACGTTCTTCATTCGAGAGTGTTCCAAAATTAAATTTTACAATCAATAATTGAGCAATGTTTACCTCGCGCTGCAAGATAAACGACGAATCGGTCGATTTCCACGACGTTTTCCTTGTGGCCTACCGCTTCTGCAACGTCCCTTCCCGTCCTATATCGGGAATCTCTGCACGCGATGTTGACCTGATTTTCTTGCAGAAGATGATAAAGTCCGTCTTTCGAATGAGACCGATTCGCCGCGAAATGTAAAGAGCTCTGCCCGTTTTCGTCCTAAAATTGAAACAATCGAGAAATGGCAGATCAATTTTGCTTTTAATTACGTTTAAAGTTTGACGTGAAACGCGTACTCTGTCGGTTTCTGCAAAAAGAGATTCCGGACCATCCAAATCTGGACTTTGAGGATATCCATCGTCGTTATCGTTATCCTTATTATTATCATTCGTCATTTCTTGATTTACAATTTCATTCTCCTCGTCTCCGTCTTGCTCAGTCTCAGGAATTATTAATATGTTTGCGCCCTTAACCAATACATTATTTAATTATGAGACCATGAGAGAGAAATAATCAATGAAGACAAAAATTGAATTTAAAAATTACCTCTTCATTGCCTTTCGGTTTATCTTGATTTGCAAAATTGTACAAGTAAGTGGCGAGATACGTAACAGGATCTTTGGGTCGAGTAGTTGCTACTTCCGTTAAACCTTTTATTAATGGATCGCCTAGCGCTGATAAAGAAAATTGAGATTTACGCATTCATCGTTATTGTAGCAAATTTCATAAAACTATATAGGCACGTATTGAAATACTTACATGAAGCTAAATAACGTCCTTCTTCGTCTTGAAAAATTTTGAGATCTGAAAATGCGAGGTTTAAGAATTCTTTGTTACGTATATATTAGTTAAATGATGCAGGTTAAAATATAATAATACAGCAATTTTTCTATTTTTTAGCTGCAAATAAGCAATAAGGTGCACGAATATCAAAACGTAATACAGACAGGTAAACGATCAAACAATATTAGGAGAAAACATCTGGTGATTATAAAAAAAAAAACAGATCTACAACGACTATTAGGCAAATCATAAAATAAACTTGCGAACGAAAGATGCCAAGAAAATGAAAGTGCACACAATGTAACGGCAGGCTCGTATATAATTCTTCTCTGAAATTAAAAGAAAAAGGCACTTCAGCATTTTACAGCGAACGCACAATCAGAAGCGTACAGTATGCCGCGAAGCCCGCGCACTCGATTTCGATCATTGAAGGGTTAACAATGCGCTCCGTGTGTCACTGTTATAATCAAAGTACATTCAAAATCGAATGGTTTCTAATGTATTCTTAAGCTACGATCGAAGTGTGACATCTGCGAAAATCAGTTTTTTTTTTTTTTTTTTAATAGATATATATTCAATTAGAAAATGTTCTTTTTGTCAAGAGCACAATTATTTTTTCATTGCTAATGCAGAAGTCGCACTTCGACTGTAGTACAAACATCAAGTTGGAAAGATATGTGCTGCGTCACATTTATTATTGATTAGTGTAGTTTAGCTCAGTGCGAGTGACATAGAACGGGAGAGATATCGATAATTTGTCGCCACTAATTTCTGTTGTTCGGATGGCTTGAAAAAATCAATTCCGAAATTGCTTCTTTCTATGCTTCTTGTAATTTTTACTGATTGTTTTTGGTGAACTCAATATTCTTTAGTAGACCTTTATTGAAACATGGATTTACCAGGAATACCTTTCATTCAAAAAATTTAACGTTGCTACGAATTACAATGTTTTAATGACAATTTTTGTTACTTGAAACGCTAACGTATTTAAACGAATATCTTGCTAAAAATGTGGCGACAAAGCATCGCCTCGCCGTTAAATAATATCGAAAAAGATAAAATCGAATCTCTCAGATTACTAACCCAAAAAGTTGAATCCGCGTCAAGCCCTTAGAGCAGCAACATCTACTATCCCCGAGAACGAAATTCGCTTCACACATCTTTCCAAATTGATGGACTTGCCTCTTTTTTTTTCGCCCTCAAACAAAATTTTTTTTTTCCTTGTGCCTAAAATTTGCCAGTAATTATCACAGAACGTTGCCTCGAGGCGATCCTCGTCCTAGCTTTCCTTTATTGCTCATTGATTTACAAAATGAAAAAATTGTCACTATATCCACACGTCTAAGTTTTTTATATAAAATCACTTATATATATATATATATATACATCGACACTCGTCCTTAACGCTGATTGACGTCCCGTTGAACACGCGAATTAAAAATGAAATAAAAAGTCGATAATCAGTCTTTTCGAAATAGCGACGTACAACTAAGATCCAAATTGAAGCAATCACGACCTCACGCTCCTCGTGCCGGACAGCCGTCGTCTCTTGAATATATTCGCTATGACGGTAGCTATCTTGAGCGAACTATTCAAAGCCATCTCCTTCTCCAGAGTGAGCACGTTGAGCACTGCCCTGTCGAAATCGTGATAGGTCTGAAGCTCTCCGACAGAGAGACTCTGCTGATTTCCCACTCTGACGGTGTCCCGACGTAGAGTCGGATGGATCCTCAATCCTCTGACGACGCACAGGTGCTTGAGGTCCTCGGGCTTCTTCGACAGGCCCGGGAACCTGACGATCAGGTCGAACCTCAGGGTGTTGCCGATCGCGCAGGGCCTCGAGGTCAGAAAGCCGAGCTTGGCGTCGCGTTTGAACTCGAACATGTGGTCGAGAATGTTGAGGACCTTGGCCAGTCCGACATAGGCCTTGCCCAACTGTCCGGGGTGACGCTCGCTGGTGCAGCACAGCACGCGAATGTGGTCCTGGACGTTCACCCAGACGGCCAAGTCGCCCGCCGAGGTCAGATAGACGCCGCGGCCGTAGGGCCAGTGCTTCCCGTGGAGCTTCCTCTCGTCGCTGTTCTCGCTCTCGGTGATGGGCAGGAGGAGGCCCGAGGCCGCCAGTCGGACTCGCACCTCGTTGAAGGGGTCCATGATCTCGCTGAGGGTGTAGTAGGTGCCGGCCTCGTCCTCGCTCGAGCCCTCGGCGAGGATGGCGGTGAGCTCCGGGGTCATGAGGGCGCTCGTCACAATCCTCTCCGTATCCTCGAGCTCCTTTATCCTCATCGTCAGGGGCAGCTGGTGCTCGACGAAGTTGCGCGTGCCCTCGACAACCCCGGCCATGATGTACTTGTTGCTCGGGTCGAGGTTGCGCCCCTCCAGTAAGGCTATCGTGTCGTCGATGTACTTGCCGTCAGCGAGGGTGACGTCCTCCGCCTCGTCGTCGTGAAAGAAGCGGACCGAGGGCTGGTCGGGGAACTCGCCGGTCGCGGTCACGCAGTGCAAGTCGCGGATCAGAGGATCGAGCAGCGGCGCGAAGACTACGTAGCTCTCGAAGTCCGGGGCCACCACGTTGCCCGTGAAGTCCTCGTCGTACGAGGATACCGACAGTCTACGCGTGCAGCAGGCAACAAGTTTTTTACTGGACTTTTTTTAGGGGGGTTGGGGGGGGGGTCTTCGATTAGAAAGCTCGAGGGACTAGTTTCAATATTTTGCGCGATTAGTCGACGTGCTCTGCTATTATTTTGCTAAAAATATTTTAACAAAAATATGTATTTTAATTGATCTTTGTTTGAAACACTATACTCCGCAAATTTTTGGCAACAATTATAAGAATCAAAAACAAATTATTGAACGCGCATTAAAAGAGAATTTATAATTATTGAGAATTTATTATTTAAGGATGCGCTCGGGTTCTTTTTCACCATTCAAAATAAAATTTTACATCAAACTTTACAATAAAAGTAGCCACAAATATAGAAAAAGTGTGATTAAGATGCAAAATTTGTCGATAGAAAAAATAATGAAGCGAAAAGCTTTAAAAGCTATTTTGAAGCAGCAGAAATTAAAGCTTAAAGAGGATAACTTTAATTGCACACCATAATAAGAATTAAGATTTAGAAATCGGATCATGCATTTTCCAAATATAGTTTTATTTTATATCAATTCTAATAAAATTCTATTTTGTTCTTTTAATGGCATTCCAACCCTAATATTTTAGCAATTCGGTACTGTCTACATTTGGAATTTTGAAATTTCAAATAGTATTGAAAATAATAATGTTATATAAAAATATTTCAAATATTATGTGTCATTTCTTTTATCATTGATAAAAGTTTAATAGATAAACGAAATAAATTATATTAGCTAGAAAAAGTATTCCTAACAATTCCTTAGAAACTTTTGAAATATTTTTACCCGAGCGCAAATCCTCTTACTTACGAAGGGCAAAAAGCTGTTTAGTATGCGCAAAATTACCACCTAAAAATCAGGAATTTAAAAAAGTTTCTCCAAAATTCAAGCTAAATCAAATCATAAAACGACGCTACAATTAAGCAGAAACTTTCGATCCCCGAACGGCAGCGAAATCTAATCGCAATCCGACCTATATCCCGACGGGCTGTTTACACCATCGATTATATATCTACGCCGGGAGTTCGTTTCAGGGCCATGGGCTATAGGGTAATCGAACCTCCGCTCGCGCACGTTAACATTCCCGTCCTCGAGGCTGCTGTTGCTGGCATAGGCGTTGCTGTACTTTTTCAAAGCGGGCCAAATGACGTCAAATAGATTGTGATCCATGCAGGTCACGCGGTGCTTGATTGCCTCGAAGACCGACCGCCTGAGGCAGCGGCCCAGCAAAGTACCGGCGGTGCTGGCGCTGCTGCTCGCGCCGCCGTTCGGCGTCACCGGCACCGAGCTCCTCCTGCCGGTCGCACCTCCGGCCCCGACGCCGCCGCCGCCGCCGCCGATGCCGCTCGTCAGCAGCCGGAAGCAGCGCTCCAGAGTCACCAGGGTCTCCGGTTCCGCCACGTCGCGACGGGCCGACGAGGTGTCGCCGCCGGGGACTGGCGGCGTCGTCGTCGTCGTCGTCGTTGTTGTCGTTGTTGCAGGTTTTTGCGAGTTTGTTGTGAATGTTGGGTGGTGATGATGGTGATGGTTGGGGTTTCATGATGATGAGACGTTGTGAGCGATCGCGAGGTTGGACAAATGAGAACAGGAAGACAGATTACGTAAAGTTGCATTTCAGGATATTTCGTTTTCACGGATTATCTACTGAGCTCGCGACTTTTGTGATTAGATTCTTTTTTCAAGCTTAATCATGGGTCAAGTTTAGTTGGCAAAATGTAATGACTTGGCGATGGGCAAGTCGTGAACTCAGTTTGAAAAGTATTTCACTGACATTTATGATGGAACGTAAACAATCATAAATTCTTTAACAAGCCGTGCCGGCTATTTTACTATACTATACGTGTATTCCTAATGTGTGTTTTAGTAGACGAGGGACTGTTTTGTCAGTGCAATCCCACAAATGAAAATTCTAACGTCTTTCCTACGTTAATTACCTTTGCAATTATGTGTAGAGAAAAAATTATTTATTGAAATTCCATACTTTTTTATTTTAAAACTTGGAAAATATAATGCAGAAGAAATTTACGTAAAGAAAACATAATCTATCTACAAACACCTTGACTGAAAAAACTGAAATCAATATTGCGATTGCGTCAATCTGAAATAAATATTGCGATTTCAAAACCAACATCGACTACTCTCATCCAAGAGCTATAATCATAATTTTTCAATCTATTACTACATCTACAAATTCGTACGAAAAACATTTGTGTTAGTAAATATCACTTAATAGTTGATAAAAAAGTATTGAACACTTTGAATAATTTCTTCTCGTTTTAATGTGTTTTTCAAAGTATATTAGAATTGAAAACTTGAAATCTAATTTGCTTATGCTTAAAATATTCTATTTTCATATGCATTATCATACAAGAGCCAAATAAAAAAAAAAGAAAATAGTTCCCAGAAAAAATGTTCATTTTAATTAAATAAAAAATCAATTATCAAGTTCTATTTAGAGTATTTATAAAAATTTCATAAAGAATATAAAAGAATGTGTTTTAAGAAATGTTTCAATACCTTTGTCAACTAGCATATTATCGGCGAGCGATTCTGGTGCTCCAAAGTCGCGAAGTAACTGCTTATGTGACAAGTCATCCTGGTGTTGCTTATAATAACTCGCTTTTTGACCAAACTGGAGTTGTATTCATTAAAAGTTCGTATAAAAATTACTTATTAATGTATCTTTTATGTTTGAAAATCGTATTTTCAATTGTCAATGAATATAAAAAAGTATTCATCCATTTTTAGATTTACGAATCAAAGAAATGATGTAGCACTTTTGCTTTTACGGAAATAGCTGTCATATTAGATGAATACTGAAGTAAGGAATCAAAAACGTTCACTCATAGTTGAATTAGTTATATACGAAAGAAAATCATTTGCAATATTTGAACTTTACAATAAATTTAATAAAAAAATTAACTACTCAAAACAAAATCACGGCACTAAAAATCAATTTTTTCGCCTCAAAATTTAATAAACTTACTGACGCGCTTATCAACCGTTCCCTAAACCATTATACATCGATAAATTTAATAAACCGAACTATTCCCAGCCGAACAATATTATGTTCTCCTCCAAACATTGTCCTATAAGATAACAATCGGCAGTGAAGGGTTAACGACTCTCAAGGGGGTAAAAACTCTACATTCACACTGTCGCGCTTATTGATTTTGTAATAAAAAGTCACTATCCGGTTCGATTACTCACGTTGTCCTGTACGAGTGGATTAGCGCCAAGATTCAGTAGCAGATTGTAGTAGTGTCCATTGTCGGCGAGCGTGGCTGCATAGTGCAGCGGCGTGCGACCGTCCAGATCGAGCGCGTGCGCCGTTTCCGGAAACCTGCCCGCCAAGTACCTGATGCGCAATTCAACCCTCGGTCATTCGTTTCGAATCGAGTCATTTCGATTCGTTATAAATACGTAATCGAGCATTTGGGTCGTTATCGGAGAATGTAAAGGTTCGTTAGAGATCTAACCTACACGGTTGTTAATCATAATCATAATTTTTTATCGTTTTAAACATATTGACATTTTTACCGAATAATAATTTGATAGCTACCGCAAAGGTATACATAATAAAAGGGCAAATGGTACATTGTAAGCTTTGGAGGACGAACCTGACGACGGGCGTGTGGCCAAAGATTACAGCAACGTGCAGAGGCGTGGCTCCGTGCGGGGAGGATGAATCCTTCGCGATGGCGAATTTGCGACGATCGAGCGATATTTGTAGGTCTTTCAGATTGCCCTCCCTTGCTGCTTTGTGCACACATCGAATTTTTGACTGCGCAGAGAAAGTGGGTTTATGTTATTATTCCGTTTGGATGGCCTAGTTTGCCTCTGTATTGATTCAAGTATTTGTAAACGATAGATTATTACAATTTATCAATAAACAAGCCGTCTGTATTTAAAAAATAATACGCATTTACATTTTTATCAACACTGTTATATATACGACGATTGTATTAGGTATATAAAAGATATAAACGGTAATAATTGATCGTTTCTTTATATTCAAATGTGATAAATATCTTTCTCTATTGAACATTATTATGCAATAATAAGAAAGTTTATACGTTCACCACACGAAAAAATGTTACTAAACGTGATTGAGTGTAAAAGACATGAAATTATACTACTCCTATTTTAATTTAGTAAATGAATATTCAGAACTCGTTGAACATCCTCACCACACTACACGTCCACCACTTAATTAATCAAACTCCTAATCGAAAAGAGAACGTTCTCGACAATCCGAAAGCCCATGGTAAGTCGATGTAAAAAGAAAAAGAAAAGGAAAACTTGCCATATAAGTGGGCACATTGTCAATGAAGGCCTGGAGCTCGGGGTTGCTCGAGTGCCTCCCGACCAGCCGGTGGCCCTCTCCAGTCAAAACGAGCGCCGCTAGCTGCTCCATGGTGCCGTTCTCCACGAGCTCGGTCGCCTCCTCGTCCTCCCCATCGTCCGCCTCCTCCTCCTCCTCCCCTCGCTCCGCTCCTTCCTTCGCTGGCGCCTCCTCCGCTTCCTCGGCCTGCTCCCCGATTACGATCTGCCAAACATGATTCGTTCACGCTGCAGAACGGTCGGTATCACACTGACATTCGCTCGCGTCGAAAAACGCGGGGATCGAGCGGCCGAGCCCACGCGCGCGCTTTTCCTTCTGTTATCCGAGAGCGACTCGCGCGCGCTCGTTTTATGTGTCCGCGCGCGGCGTGCGCGGCCGCGATATCGATCGAGCTGTCGACTTCGTATACGACATCGGCGTCTGTATACATACGCGTGCGTATACAGCATCGATTGCTATCTACTTTGTCGCTCTCACAATTTAGACGACGCCGCGCCGATTGCGCTTTTATATCGCGTTCCGGTGAAAGCCGCGCGGCGCTCTCCCTGTACAGTTCGAGCGCTTTCGTGCGTCGAGCTTTACCGATTTTTTTTGTGAGCCGACGCCGCCGCGCTGATCCCGCTAATGGATTGGGGAAGCAGCCGACCTCCGCTTCGTCCGATTTCGATTGACTCTCGGTAATTCGATGGATTTTTCATGAATTCTGTAGTTTAATGCCGCTGAGAGCTTTCACTATTATGATTGTTCCTTTAACGTAATTTTAATTGTGCATACCAATTTCAAGTCTAAAAATTTAATTTATTACTTTATACGTGTGATTCTTTTTCATAATAATATAATTTACGATAATTGTGGTCTTGTTGAAAAGTCTCAAAATGATTTAATTTAAAAAATTTTGTTAAACGTTTTTAGAACATTGATCAACTGTCAACTGTTTACAAATTTAGTGAATCTATTTTCTTTCCTTTCTATTCGATTGATGTACTCTCACAGTTGAGCTTATCGATTTTGGCGTCTTATAATTGTTAATTCATTTAGCACGACTTTAAGTATGCTCATAATGCAACGATCATTAGAAATCTTTAAAATTTTATCTATTAACCGCACTTCACAAATATTAACTTACAATATAGGACTAACATTAAAAGCTTCGAGGGTTACACTTTTGTTAAAGCAACAAACATACGTTTACTAAAAGTTTGAATGTTCATCAAAGTTAAATTTTAATGGTATCTTTGAAATACATGTATGCATGCAAGTGTTTCACGATGCTGTAAAGTTCAATTTAATGAAAATTTAATTTAGAATAAACAAATAAGTTTATGTTTTCTAGTCTAATAATACTTGCTTTTTTTTGAGTAACTCACCATTTTTCCGTACATGACCTCTTCATTCTTCCCAAAAACTGAATTATACATGCCATTTCATTAAAAAAAATAATATTCGACGACAAAAATTTTGCATATACATGAGATAGGATTTTCTTTAATTATTTCCGATATGAAAAAGCCTTTCTACACTGCAGTAAATATTATTTCTGATACCTACCTCAGAGAAGAATTTAATTTAAATTTAAAGGCTTACAATAATATTTTTATCGTTGATTAATAAAAATAAACATTTTTCTAATATGATAGTTTTCTAATATGAGATGACAATAAGTGAAAAAATAAACGAAAAATCAATGACAAATAAGAAAAAACTAAGAAAAATGATTAAATTTTTAAAAATCTTGGCTTGAAGAGGCATCTCAATTCCAACTTTGGAAAATGAACAGAATTCAAATATGGAACAAATATTCATCCTACTAAATTAAATTTTCATCAACTTTGAAATTATAAATAACAAATACGTAATAACGAATAATCTTCATTGAATAGCAAAGAAAAACAATTGTCCATGTATGAGAAACTAATAACTAAAAGCTTTGTGATCATATATTTTATATATATAAATAAATGCAAACATCGTGATTGCATGAATATGGTGAAACAATGAGCTACGTACGGTAAGGATATTGTAAATTATTAATGTATACAAGACATTTAAGTATAATTATATGATTTATTGTATATTATGTCGTGTTTATAATCAGTGTATATACAAAACATAAATTTTCCAACTTCTCGCGTGTTTCTTTAATTTTTTTAATTCAAGAATAAAGCGTGCTATTCTTAAAATCCATAGTTTCTTTGAAGTCAAAATATTTCTTAAAAAATTGATTTTTCTAAAAAGTATTGGATTATTGTACGTTGTCGGTTATTATACACTATGTACTACCTGGATTTTCGTATTAGACTTTTATCATTTTTTTTAATTTTTTTTTTTAGAAAGGTAAGGCACGAGTTCATTATTTAAGGCACTAATGAAATGTTTTAGAAAAATAATTTTTCATGAAATATTTGACTAATGTAACTGTTCGTGTATAATTGCATCTTAGTGTAATAACAATCTCTCAAGTGTAGATAATTGCATTGACATTTAATATAATTTAATATCATCTTATAATTATCATCATTGTAATAATCCGAAATAATCGAGTATTATTATGCTCTTTTCAATAAAAAATAATGCATAAGCACGTTTGAAATTCCTCAAACATATATATTATACTGTGCTCACTATGTATACTTGATTCTGTTGACTTATCAGAGCTGTAACAATCAAGATTGTCGATAAAACGTCGCAAGGACAAGAGACAAACGTATCACAAGGAGATGAGAAAATAAACAGATTACTACTTTCCAATCGAAAATCAATTTTGAAATTGAAAATTTCTGTGT
The DNA here is from genome assembly GCA_035582975.1 of Ormyrus labotus. Classification (NCBI taxonomy): domain Eukaryota; kingdom Metazoa; phylum Arthropoda; class Insecta; order Hymenoptera; family Ormyridae; genus Ormyrus; species Ormyrus labotus. The sequence goes on along the minus strand of JAWWEO010000045.1, from coordinate 7,745,318 downwards.
AGGTACACCTTGAGCTTAACAAAATTTTGAAAATCATAAGGTATACTATTCTTTTAAAATTAGTTTTTCTTAAAATAATTTAATGAAAAGCATTTTTGCTTGTTAATCAACAGAACTTTAGTCATTTTTACTGCAATCTAGTGGTTATTGATAATTTGTTGTATATTTAAATATTAAAATGAACAAGCAGATATTTTCATAGAACCTTTGAACCACTGAAATTTAAAACTATACAACTATACTAATATTTAAAAAAATGTAAAAATTTTTTTTTTTCAATACATTTAAAATAAAGATAACGATTTCACATTTCCGCAATGTAAAGTAAAGTACTTGTCTTTTAAGCTGCATTTACCTGAAAAATTAATTTTGAAAGAGGACAAGTAGTCTGCCAAATTCTTAAGGAAAGCTAAATTAATATTTTAAAAGAATCTCCTTTTAATTGCATTAAAAGTGCAAAAACTAATGTCAAGACTTACTGATTACACTGAGAAAAATCTAGTGCCTGTTACGGACAAGGTGTACCACACATTCCTACATACAGACAATACAGCGGTTACAAATTTCACTTCTCATCGTGTCTAACCTGCTCTTCATCGTTTGGCGTATCGCCAACGCCGGAATCGGCGGTGCTGGGTTCCGCTTTTTCTTCATCTTCGGCCTTCTCCTCGTCGGGTTCAGGCTCATCCTTGCCTTCTTCTTCGTTTGCTTCCTGTCCCTCTGCTTCCTTGTCGGCCTCCGGAGCAGCTTCCTCGGCTTCGGCTTCCGGTTCCGCCGCTTGCTCCGGAGCCGCTGCTTCCTCTACGGGAGGTTCCTCGTCCTTTGGAGGCTCCGTCTCTGCTTCTGCATCTGCTTCTGGTTCTGGCTCTGGATTTTGTTCTGCTTCCGGTTCTGCTTCTTCGTTGTTGTTGCCGTCAGCCTCGAGGTTCGATTCCGGTTCTTCCGTTGTCTCTGCTGCCTCGGGATTTTCATTTTCGTCAGTTGCAGGTTGTTCTTCTCCATCTGGCTGCTCTTCCTCTTCAGGCTTCTCCTCCTCGTTGTTCTCTGCACCTTCGGTGTCACCATTTTCTGCTTTTTCTTCTTCTTCGGTTGCCTCATTACCGTTTATTTCGTCCTCGGCATTTTCCATCTATTTTTTTCGTTTTTGGAAGGTTTCATTTTTTGAATTTAACGAGTGGTTTTTTTTTCGAATTTTACGGAAATTTTTCGTCTCTGAGGTGACCGAAATCAAAACTGCTTCACAATCCCAAGAGTAATAAGATAGTAATGTCTCAGTTTTGTAATAAATAAGCGGCCACAACAACAAGGTAAAAATGTAGGAAATAATTTCTTTCCGTAATAATTCAAATGTTTCATTAAAATATCAAAATCTTTACAAGATGTTATTTTCAATTAAGACTAAGGATTGATAAAAACGTAGAATACTAAATATTAAATAAAGATCTATAGATATACTGATTTTTTTTTAATATTAAATTTATATCCTTTTTTTAAACTAATAAAAAATAAGTAAAAGTAAATAAGCATATGGACGAAAATTAAAAAGACTCTAATTGTATTAGGTACTTTAAGAGGTACCACAGTGTTAAAGATCTTAAGGGATTTAGAAAATTTTATTAATTTATTTTATCGACAATCTTAATAGCAGCTTTGTTGTTATTAACACTTTTGCGTAAAAGTTTAAATTTAATAAAATTATTAAATGTAATTAATGTTTTAGCAAATAAATTTATATGACTATATGTTATCCTCGAAATTTTATAAATATTATGTAAAATATTTAATTAGTTAATTTTCAAAAAAAGTCACGTAAAAACTTAAACTTCTTCTCTTATACTTACAAATTAAAAGTGATTAAAGTCAGCATAATTGTATGTACAAAGCTTTCATTATGAATTGTTGAGCACCAACAAAGGTCTCGAATTGATGTAGCGTAATATGATTAATGAGATGGCAAAAAAAACACTGTAGTACCTCTTTACTAAATTAAAATATGACCTTAATGAATTTAAATACACATTTTCGAAAATTAACAATGAATAAATGTATACAGCAACTTAAAGAAATACTGACTACCTAACAAAAATTACTTCAAGCACTTGATCTATATTATTACGCAATGTTAATTTACTTAATTATCAAACACGAATATATTAAAAAATTACTTACTACGAGCTACGCGTGTGGAAGTAAAGGTTGTTACTTTGTTTTACGAATTGTACAAAAATTACAGAAAATAAATAGGAAGACGAAAAATTTCTGTATTTGATTCTGTGCAATTCTGCGTGCGAGATCATCAATCTTATTCAGTGCATCTAAAAAGTGCACGCGATTCAAAGCGATTTAATTTCAGTTTATTTTGATCAATAGTATAGTGAAATGTATAGACAAACTATGTGCTTTCACTGAAAGAAACGACTTGATGAATAGTGACAGAGAAAGCTGGCAAAAGGGCAAATGAATATTTAACAAGATCGACCCAGTAAAGTGAACATTCAACTCGTCTATATTTTACCATGCAATTGCAGGTCAGTTTTTACGTAAAAAGTCTCATTCTTTCTTATAAATTGGAATTTTTTTTATCTGATAGGAAGGGAAGTAAATAATAATAACAATTTTTTAATGTTTTAGATGTACACGACAAGAAACGTCATGTCATATTCAAATATAGTACTAATATATTCTACTAAATTATTTAAATGGATCTTATTGTTTATTAAAATTTCAGTAAATAGATTTATAATTAAATTTGGTTAAAAGCTACAACAATAAATTCATTTCAAAATTTCTTAAATATTATTTAAAAAAATGTTTGTAAAAATTTAAATTCTAATTTGGCTAATTTTAGAATTTGAAATTTAAATTCAACAAAATTATTAACTGAATTGAAGTTTGTTAAAAAAGTTTGTTTAATTGCATAAAAATGAAAAAATTATGAATATTAAATGAATATTACTTACACCCAACTATATATAATAATTAATAAAATCAACAGTTTCTACTTATTTACATAATATTTTAGTTAGAACTTTTCTAAAATGAAAAAATCGTACTATCTTAGCTAAATTACACTAAATAAATAAATTGTATACTGTGCGTTTGTCAAATTTATACAAATAATGAATATATTTAAAATTAAGTAAATTACGGAATTAATATACAATGCACAATGATTTATTTTAACAAAAATAAATCAAATATAACGGAAAAATGAATGATTATCAAAAACCATAAATGAATCTGATAAACCAATGAAAAAAATGTAGCAACTAATGTCCAAAAAATAATGTTCCCTAAAAAATTTTCAATTTTTTTACCTCGTTTCGTAATTACTAAATTTTGGTCGTCCTAATAGACAACGTAAATCATTTTTTTTTTTTTTTCATATATTTGCAAAAAGTTTAACGGGCACAAGGTTCTTTACCGAATTATTTCCTACAAAATCATAAAAATACGAATAGCCGCGTAAATTTTCAGGCGGCCCTATCGAGGACCGAGAGATCGACGGGATCCAAAAGAAAATACGAGACTTTTTGATCGACTATCCGCTCATCGGCAACGGCAAGCCCGATCAGATCAGTGGTGGTGGCGGTGCGGCTGAGTGTTCTCGCCGCGAGGGCGACGGCGGATCAAACAATACCTCCGGCGTGGCGACGTCCTCGGTGAGCTTGGCCGACTCGGCGCTGCCGAAGGCGCTGTCGTCGTCGGCCCCGTTGCCGGTTGTGCGCTTTATCCTCGGCAGCGGCTGCTCCGAGTCGATGATCCGCCAGTCCCAGTGCCGGGGATAGCTCGTGCTCGAGACTCGCGGCGCCTCCGGCACCATCACCAGACTCGTCAGGTCGACGTCCGAGGGCCGGTTCTTGTAGTAGGCCGGTGCTTTGTGCCTCTGCGAAAAGAACGATTTTTCTTGCTTTTTTTTATTCGGGGTGCGAGGGGTTTTGGGGTTGTCTCTATCAAGAGGAGTATTCTATTTACGGATACACTTTTATACGGGGACAGCAGGATCAATAGCGAACCAAATTCTTCTTAAAATAAATTGCTCCTGTTGAAACTTAAAATAAACAAAAGAATGAGCTGTATTGATCCAGTTGATTTAAGTTAAAACTATAATAGAAAATAGGTTCATATAGTACATATTTACAGAACGTACGTACAAACTTCAAAATCAATAATTGTCTTACGATGTCGTCATCGAAAATTATTTTCAATTTAATTAAAAACCATATATAAGAAGTAACAAAACTCCATTTTTTTCGATTAAAGTATTTTTTTTTTTAACAAATTTAAAAAATGTTTATTTTGAGCTAAAGTAGGGAAGATCAATCATTTTCATAACATTTAATTTGAGAGACATTTAAAAAATCTTACATTATCCACTTTATTTTCATCGGCGCCGTTCTCCACCAACAAGTCGTACATGACTCCACCGTCTCTACAAACGGCCGCGTAGTGCAGTGGAGTTTTACCCTCGTTGTCCGTTGCGTTCACAATCGCTGGATATCTGTCAAGGATTTCCTTGACAAGTTCCACGTAGCCCAGACCAGCAGCCTGTCGCATACACGGCAAAAGCGAGTGAAGGAATCGGTAATCATTTAAACTTCGTTCTAGAGCCTTACCTTATGAAGTACGTTCAGACCATTGCTATCCTTACTACTTAAAATTATTGGCGAGACAGGTTCCTCCACTTTTTTTCGAAAGCCCTCGATATCGTTTTTTATAGTAGCTGTGTGGATGTCTTTTATCGTCACCTTAAAAAAAAAAAAAATCGAACCAGAAATATATGCGAAATTTATTATCGAATAATGCCAAATAAATTTTTATTTAAAGAATAAATAAAAATTTAAAGCTGACTTGCTGGACTCAGAATCACTCGATGAATTTACCATAATAAAAGGCACAGCTTCTAGAAATCTCTTCACGCGAACATTGTTGCTCGTTTCGCAGCGTAACTTCGAGCCATGACCTTCCCAGAGTACATGTTGAAGTTTTCCGATATCTCGATTGTGAATCCATATTCTTATGTTAGACGGCTTAAAATCAAGGCCTGCAAAAGTAATAAACGATTTTTTAACCAAATTTATTAGCAAATCCATATTTTATAATCGTAATTTCTATGCTCGCAATGTATATTCGCAATAGCTTATATTCGTTTGGTAAAGAGTGTATAATTGCAAGAGCAATGTGAATTCAAGGGTCACAATGATTATCGGTCGAAGATAAATATACAAAGAAGTACATAAGACACATTTACTTCAATGGAATGTAAGTCATTTAATAGAGCAGAAAAGTTTTAATCCAACGACTTTTACTTTACTTTTTCGTTGCTATGGTTTAACTTTATAAACTTTATGCTAACTTTCAAGTATTTTCAAATGAGCTAATTTTTTATTTATTTGTTTAATTATTCAAAGTAACGAGAAAACACAAATTTTTTTAAAATTAAAAACTAAAATTAGCAAAAGGAGTTTAAAAAACTTGAAACTACGATTTCTTGAAACTTATTGTTTTGCATAACAAATAGATTTTTTTAATTGAATAACTCGCAAAATAATTTTTAATTAAATAAAAAAGAAGTCATTTTCGAAATTCTTGTTTAAACTTAATTTAAAAAATTTCCCGATTAACCGCAAATTCACAACAGCGATTCACATAGAAACCAAACGCCACTTTGCAAGTATTAGTTTCCCGCACTTCTCAAAGACGGCTTTAATCACAAAAAATCACAACGAGCCAGCCGAAAATAGGTACCAGGCTGATCAGGGCTCCACTTCCCCATTTCCAAGAGGTACGAGCAGCGATCAGGAGGCGCGACAGGTGACACGGCCCGCGGGGCTCTGACTCTGTCCTGCACTCGGGGCTTGTCCCTTTATCGAACGGCGCCGCGCGACGCGGACGAGAGGAGAGATCGAACGAGCCCTACGCGCGCATCTATACTTTTGCAGCGCACGCCCACGCGACTCGGGCAGGGGGCGGAAGGCAAATTTGCTGGAGCAGCGCCGGCCGATTAATTATTCAGTTGCGCGTAAGCGCGATCTTGCTGAAAGGCCTTTCGGGGGGAGTTTAGAGCGGCGACGGCCGATCGAAGCGAAAGGTAATGACGCTCGCGCGGATCTCGGCTGCAGGACTAATTCAATCGCTGGGAAAAGACCTAATAGCGGGATGAGCTTTGGCTGCGGGACCAACTTTTTTTTTTCTCTTATCGATCGCGTTAAAAAGCGTGGGAATGGAAGAAATGAGAATGGATTTTGGCACCTAAGCGTTAGCGTCGTCAGTACGATCTTCAGCAATAAGAAAGGAATCTCACAATTTTTTTAGCCTACTATTATAAAAATGCTTTAGTTTTTATTTTATCGGAAGTATTATTAACACTATAGCTGCACGTTCCCGATTGAAAGTAAACTTATAAAAACTTATAGACCGTAAATTTTATGTGTGAATCTACATCATTCTTTTATGAAAGGATTACCTTAAAACTAAACGTAATTATGCTTTTTTTTTTGTTTAAAGTGTACTAGGTTTGCCAGAGTTCTTTATTTTGTAAATTTTTATTTTTTAAAAAACTATTGCTAGGTTTCTTATTTCGAAAAATATATTAATCATTGCGCATAGTGTAGGTTATATATATATAAACAAATTCGTTCAGTAAATCGACACAGCATAAATATTAAATTTGCTTGACCAATGAAAATTAATTAGTACAAACTTATCAATCATTAAAAGCATAAGTAGGCTAATTTAGAAAAGACAATTACGTTTATTACTTTTATTCTAAAGCCGTTATACACTTAACGCGACAATCAATGAAATAAGTTATGAACCTTACACTAAATTACTCGCTCGACTTTTCTTAAGAAAATCAACTTACTTCACAAAACTAGTTTTAATGTACTTCACCTTACAATAAAAGGAAGATGCTTAAATTTTGATAAGATTATTTTATTATTACAAGAAAAGTATTAATATCTACGTACCCTCTCCTTGCTTATTCCTTGACAGTATTTAATTATCATTGCTCTATAATATATGCATCACGGACTCATGACGTGGTAAGGTTATAAGATAATAAAATTAAAATATTTCAGATGTAACTTTCAAATGTAAAAAGTTGATAATTGCTATACCATTAAAAGCAATGCTTCTATTTCTATCCAAATTCAACAATGTTTTTTTGTTATTTGATATATCACGTCAATTATTTAGATATTTATATCGATTGTAATTATAAATTGTGAAGTTGGAATGTGTGTGTCTTAGATCTATTTGTATTATTGATGTATTCAGTTTTTACGGAATTCCGTAATAATTATATTTCGGTCAAATATTTTCTACTGTGTTTTGAAAGAATCATTGATATGAGTTTCCATTATTTTTATAATACAATAAAATAAATTTTAAGTAGTAATTTTAGTATGTCTAGTAAATAAATAAGACATCGGTTAGTTTCTTTTCAAGGCACTGAAATCCAAGTAAAAATAATAAGACGTAAAAAATAATTAAAGTTATGTCGTAGCTCTGCTAGTCAAATTTTGTTGTTATATAGATACTTAGTAAAGAAGAGGAAGTTCAATACATAAGTCAAAATTGATAACAATATTTTACATGTGTTTTTTCATCTCCTCACTTTTTATGTTTTTTTTTTTTTTTTATATGTATATATAAAGTGGAATTTAAAGGAATCAAAATGTGTTGACAGCTAACCATTAACATCTTTTATCCATATTGTTGACATTTTATTACTGTCACTAGTGTCGCTGTATATATAATTATTAGTTCCACGTCTGTCGTTAAATGTTCATTTAAGATCGATACCGAAAGAAACACCGAAATGCCAAGTCCTTAAACAAGTGGCACACAGAATTTTATTCTTTCATTAAATCAAACAATTAACCCTAATTATCCGAAAGCAAACCCATTTCTCAACTATTTAAACAATGCGAACGCGATCGCCGGTCGACTTTGGATAATTACGACGAAATGAATAAAAATAGGTGGGCGACCATCAATTGTTTGCTACGCCCAATTACCCTAATATTGTTAGCTCGTCTTCGTACCAGGCCTAATGGATATACCAGCGCAAATACATATCCTATACGCTGTACGCTTCGCCGAGAAACGGGGCCGATCGACGGTTTGAATACCGCTAAACGACAAAAAAAAAAACCACGTTGCCGGTGACATTTTCCATCTAACAGATAGTGTTGCCTGCACATAAACACATCGGCTAAAAGTCGCTTTAAAAATTCACACCGGCGGGGAAGGATCGATCGGCGCGATTGCACACTGCCCCGTCGCGAGCTCGAGACTATAAGCCCCAAGGAATTTACAATGTCAGTCAGTTAGCCCGAAGGACGGATGAACGTAACCCCCGAGGAAAATCTCTAGATTCCTTTTGAACTTTGGGACCATTTGAAAAACGGATCCGATATGGATTGCTCAATAGATTGAGCGCTCGAAAGCTTTCAAAAGGCTTTTGGTTTGTAGTAGTTTCTAGATAAATTAAAACTATTTTTTGCAAATGTTATAATAATTTTAATCATGGTAATAACTTTATTTCGTGGATGTCGTGAAAATTAATAGTGATTATTGACAATTTGTCAAGACAAGTGAAGCGTATATATATATAGTAATTCAGAATATGATAAAATGATATTAAATTATGAAATTACTGTCATCGTAAAAATACGATGTTCACGAGCTCCATAGCCAGGGATAATTCGAAATATTATGGTAACCTAAATTGCTGCAAAAGTGCAGTTTTATATATTCAGTGTAGTAGTAAGTTATTGACTTGAGTAGGAGCTTCTTGTAAGTTTAATTAATTATAAAGACAGTCTCCGGGTAAACTGTAATTTAACGAAATGATCAACGAATTTACAAATTTTTATTTTTACCACGAAGTTAAAAACCGCGTCATGCATTCTGACGACAATCGATGAGTTGCATATTACTTATTCACATTTCTTACTTAAAAATAAAAATACAATGGTTGAGATGTGTTGCATTAGTCATTCCCACATTATGAATAAACGAAGTTTAAAAATGCTTTACTTCCTCGTCAATCATTCAACTTGTAACTATATTTATTCGTCCCTCAGAGAAAAGCGTTCCGACTTTTCCCAATCTCCACCGAATTGCCCTTCCCCGCCAATATAGTTTCTCCGACGAATCGCTAAACTACAATCGAGTATAAAAAAAAAAAGGGTACTGACTTCCGGTCCACTTGCCGGCGTCCCTGTGCCGCAGCCTCCGATTGGTCATCCTGTCGGTATCGGGCAGCTCGACCTCGGAGCTCTGCTGGAGGTAGTAGGCGGCCGGGTTGCCGCGCCTGTCGCAGACGCTCGCGTCGCAGCCCGCCTCGATGAGGGTGTCCCAGGCGGCCTCGGGGTCGCGGCACGCTGCGCAGTAGTGCAGTGCCGTTCTACCCTCCTGTTTAACGAAACGAAAAGTTTTCAGTGCTTTTATTGCGTTGTACAACTTCTTTTTTTTTGTTTTAATTCGTATCTCCGGCGCGATGCTCGAGGGGAGGGGATATTATTTGGGAGGTATTTAAATTGGTAGTTTGTAAAGCTACTTATCTAGGTTGTGTATAGGGATTCTACAATGAAAAAATTAAAGTAATGAGTAATGAATTTAGCCGATTCTTAGCTTATTTTGTAGTTGAAAACGATAAATTGATATTATTTCTTGTCATTAATTTGTCAAATAATTACATATGTTTGCTCATGAATATTTCAGTGTAGTGATTTTGCAATTGTTTTTATTTAATTTAGACATCAATTTTAGCGAAAAAGCCCTCCATTTGAAATACACGTTAACCAGTCCAACTGATTAATTTTCTACCAGGGTTATTTTTAAAATAATTTAATTTAGATAAAAAGATTAAGTATTAATGTATAATAAAAAACTTTCTTTTTTTGTATAGAATATGATACTAATGATGGAGTGTTTTATCACACTGCCCACTAAGCAAGTGAATCAAAACTACCTTGAGATATCGAATTTTCTTGTTTTTCAATTTTTATAAGAAAACTAATAAATAGTTATTAATTTGTTGAAGGATCTTCATATATCCTATAGTTAGTAAAAGTAGTATCAATTTATAAAAGTAACCTATTATTAAAATTGTTTGTTTCAAGGAATTATTGATTGTTATTCAGAGCATTTTACAGGTGTTGGATGTAACCCATAAATAATTAAACCTGTTTATATACAAAGACAAACGGCGTCATAACGAAAACGATTTCTCATCTCATAAATTATTTTTAGTTTTTTAATAAAATTGCAATAAATTGAAATTAGAAAATAAGTGACTGTATTAAATCTTTGATATTTAGTTCGCAACGACAAGGACACAAAACACTTTTCTGCGCACCCAGTTTTAAAATTTCAATAAATATAAATAAATATTTCAAAAAATCGTTATATTAAACACGGTCTTTCGATCGGTCTGACCTTTCATCCTCCCGACAAAAGTGAAGCGAGCTGGCCTCCAATGACTTCTTACAAGTCGAAAACACAAGACTTCCAGCGTGCGACCGAAGTCGCTAAGCTTCGCGGAGTTACTGAGTTGTAAGCGCGCCGCTAGTCGTAGGCGTCTCGGCCGATGGAAACCCGCGTCTTGAGCTACTACCCCACTACCTTCGCGTCGGCGTCAACTTTGCACGAGGAGATATAGGGAGAAGGGCGCAGACAAAGGTTTGCAAGCTGCTTTCGAGTGAAATGTTCGTTAATCGACATTTTTGCGCATTTTCTGCGGCATAATGATGACATTGAAAACTGTATGTGAAAACTCAGACAATTTTACCATTTTTTGATAACTATAATTGGTGAAAAATAGAAAATGAATTTTTTAATTTATAACTGACATTGAATAAAAATAGAAAATGAATTTTTTAATTTATAACGTAGAAAGTGTCTGAAAATGATCTACATTTTTACACGAAAACAATTTAATTTTATAGTTTTTTTATCTACGCTCAGAGAAAACTTAAAAATCTTTCGATAATTTACACATTTAGTTTTGTAAGATATTCATTTTTGTATGAATAAGTATTAAAAAACGTTTTTCTAATTGAAAAGGTAAACAAAATTATTACCCGATTCAGAAGCACAAAAAAATATGATAAATAACTACTCGATGGCCATTCAAAAAGTGCCAAAATCCGATTCTCTCAAGGCGCCTTTGCATCCTGAGCAGTTCATTTTTCATCTTATGAATTGTTCAATCCCACACCTCACAGTTATTCCTTCGCGAGACTATTAGAAGCTGCGTTTCACTTCCCAAATCTTGGCATACTGAGCTTGCTCGACTTAAAGTAAATTGAATAACCACCGAAAATGTTACAACTCTTATAAATCATCAATGACGACTTACTCGAAAGTAACTCGTATTAGACATCAGCAATAATCCTAAAAATATAGTATTTTAAATTCGAAAACGACACGGGTAGCCGAGAAGAAAAACAGTCACGCAAAGCGAACCTGTGTTAAGAGCTCGCACGCGGAAGGAAGTAAGGATACACTTTGCGAGCTAAGCCGGAAAAACAGGTGGTTCAAGTTGCTCCCTCGGCGTCACGCGATCGCATATATCAACAAGGCGGCCGTTATACATCGCACCGAGGGAGTCAACAATCGCCGATAATAAAGGAGCCTTCGATATTCGGACGGCGTGCACGCGCAGTCTTCCGGAAGTGGATGATCGGCGTGTAAACGCCGTGCATCCCTTGCGCGCGTTACATCGATTCGGATTAGCGTTCGAGACTAAGTTTACATTTCCTTGACGTGCCGGGGAGGGGGCCTTTTTACAAGTTGATCTAGTAGGCGCAAGTTAACAATTATTTAAAGCTTCTTCGGTGAATGAGTTACTAAGGGCCGTTTCTTTTTACTTTCGTAATATTCAGTTTTTTATAAAATCTAATTTGTATTGGTACAAAATTAAAATCATTTTATAGAATTAAATTATATTTTATAATTAGATTACTGGATCTGAAAAATGATTTTTATTAGCAAACTTTGAGAAATTCAGCAACTAATGAACATTGAAGCCAATAATTTTTTTTTTTAATCAATTTAATTATTAGTTCAAATTGCGGTCTTTATTAACAATACTATAGTCAAATGAGCATTTACATAGTAACATCTAATAACTTAATGCTTTAAACTAGTGTCCAAAGATTCTATTTGAATTTTGAAAACTACTTTTATTATAATAAAGTACTGCAATATTTTTTTGTAGATTAAAAGTGAATACCTATATAGTTATTTCTCACGTAACATTCTACACTTTGTCCAAATTCGACCCCTATTTTGTTTGAAAAGGATAAATTAAACTGGACACTTAATCTGAATCCATTTATGTATTCAATTCGTATTCAATAAATTGATTTAGATTAAGCCCTCAAGAAGGAAAGATTCTAAAAATTTTCGAAACATTAGCTAAATAACATCTTTATTACACAACATTGGTTCGTCTCGTGTCCGGTTAAATAAATCTTTTTCAAACAACTATTGAATAACGAACGATTGGATCTTATGCACAAACTCAAAATATTTTTGCAAGCTCGCAAAAACTTGCGATATACGATGTTAATTTATTACTATAGTTCAAGACTTTATACCGGTAGCATACTTTAATTGTTAAAACTAGGAAAATTTTGCAATAATCAAAATTGTAAAACAAGCATTGCACTTAAGCAGTATGTCATCGGTTGGCTCGTGTATATATATAATCGCTCGGTTAAACATTGTGCACTTTGGCATTGATCGAATTTGTGCATAGATATATGTTGGACTACGCTAAACTTTCCACAATTAAATTTTGATATGCATAAACCATCAATCAATACCCGTAGTTGCCGAGTGGAAAAATTGTCGTTGGTAAATCATACTAGACTTTGCGATTTCTTGCCGAATCTGATGAAACTAAATGTTGTCAAATATTGCAAAGTTTGCCCAGATTAAAAAGCTTAAATGAAGATTAAAGATTAAAGCTTGGCAAAATTTAGTAAATGGTTTCTCTTTATTCGGGTTATAGTAGAAAATCTTGTTTTGGATTTTATATTTCATAAAAACTGCTGAATATTGTTGAACATTGTTGTTGCTATGCGAAATATGCGATACATTGCTATAAACGTTGGGAAACGAATACTTGATTGTTTTTGTTTAAGTTTGTTAGGCATTTTTTTTACTATTTTAATTATATAAAATTTAAGAAAAGTCAAACTCTGCCGAACACTTGAGGTTCGGTCCAAAACGCTGTATTTAGCTGACTGTTAAACAAATTTTGATCAGAATTAACAACGTTTGGCAAATTCAGGCAAATTTATGATCTACACTAGAGTTAGTAGTAGAGTGGTTATTTCTTTTTACCTATTTTATAGGTTTGTGCTTTAATACCGGCAGGTATAATTCCCACTAATAATAGGAATCTCTTTAATGTTTTAAATATTTTTGTAATTAGAAATTAAATACTAAGAACTAAATGTACCCGATCTTTTTGATCGACGGTAGACGGATAATTATCGACGATCCACTCCAGAATATTTTGATGATCATGATAGACAGCCTTATGAATTAACGGAGTTCCAGCTGGATCTTTAGCGACGACCAGCTTCTTCTTTGGCTCTCCATCGACGAGTCTTTGCACTTCCGACAGCGAACCTCTGACTACCGCATCGTGAATTTGTGCGATTTTCGTCTAAAATAATTGTGAAATAATGTATTTTCTTTTTAGCTCCACGGGAAAATCAAACGAATAGGAGGAAAAAATTACCAGGTAATTTGGTAAGCCCTTAAGGAACACTCTTGTTCTGAGGTCGGGTGATTGTTCGCCCAATAATCGAGAACCTCTGCCTTCGAGGACGACATTTTCTAATTTTTCTAGCTCTCCGCGACTTAGCCAATGCTTTAGATTCGACGCTGTCATCTGTAAATCTGTTTAAAGAGAAAAGTTTTTCTTGTAAATGTTATTTATATATTAACTATAATAATATTGTAAAATATATATTTATAGTTTTTTCAATAATATATTGAATATAATATAATAATAATTGTCGACTAATTATTAGTTTTATTAATGAAACTAGATCTTTAAGTGAATAAAAAAACATATACTTTACCAAGCAGTCAGCTAAATTTAGGGTTAGTCAATAATTCAACGTTGACGGCTGATGCTTACATGTATATTATTTTTTTACAAATTGTGATTCATTTAGGCATAAAAAAATAATTCTTAAAATAATTTCTTTTTAGATAAAAAATTCAATATTTTATCAATCAAATCAACATTTTCGGTAAATAATTATGAAGAACTCTAAGAACTTAAAAAAAAACGAATATTCCAACGTTGCTGTTATGTTCCTTAAATTTTATGCTATGTGGAAGATAATATCGATAGTTTTATTAATGTAAAACAATGTAAACTGTACAAACTCATTTTTGGATTTTGTTTAACTGGTGGACATTGTTAATTTGGTCCCCAATTTACTTACTTAAATATCTTTGGATAAAAAAATAACATCTTTCGTGAAAATAAAAATATAAAAATGATTTGTTAATGTATGTTCCTTATTTTAGGGGTAGGTATAAATAAATTAAGCTATAAAGTTAATACGAATATTTTGAGATTACATTCAATCTAATTAACTAAATGATGCAAAAAAATGTTTCGTCCGTCAGCGGAATCAAAAGTAGTAGAAAAAGAGCGAACGGTGTAAACAAAACGGACCGGTCTCACGTATCATAAACTTTTCGAACATTTTCAATTTCATAACAGAAAAACATTTATGACTATAGTACTTTTAGAAATGACGAATACGAAAATAGAGTGTAGCTTTTTTTGTTTTTTGAAGTATAAATTATTCGTCTATATTTTAATCGTGCACTGTAAAGGCAATATATAGTGACCTAAAAAATGATTGCGTACTGTGGCAATATTATGTAAAGTCCAATGAATAGTTATATCCATAATAATGTATAAAACTTCATGTTTAGAGGCAGCTCTCTATTGTACATGTAATTATAAACTTATAATTTTCAAAGAAATGTTTACAGAGCTTTACTGCATCTAACGAAAAAAAGAAGATTTAGTTTTTATTTGAATTTGAATTTTTATTTAAAAAACTGAAATCTTATTCATTATTAATTTTTACTATTTTTAAAGTGTAAAAATTTGAATATTTTCAGCTTTTTTGATTTATAAAATAAACTGTTTTCTAAGAAAAAAGTTTCTTATTGATTTTTTGTGTTTCAACTTAGAATAGACGGTTCATTTTTTCATTATAAATTTGCACAGTAAAATCAGTTTTTATTCGTCAGGATTTAATAAAATTGACGTATAATACATAAAATACATTTATGAACGAAGTTTATTATAATAATATATTTACATAAAACAAACATAACTGCAGTCATCTCTTCATAGTATAATCTGAATTGTGCTACAGTAAACGGCATCCTGTTAGGATACTTAATTTTTCAGTATGTCTACATAATACCGTTTATTGGCAATCGATTATTGCAAGTAATCGTTAGAGCTCCGCCGGAAATAGCGAATAAGTAAATATTATTTTGCTATGCAAAAAAATTGATTTATAATACGTTCAAAATAGAATATTTGACAAATTTGTCTGATACGATATCTAACTATTGTAGTGATTACATTACTTTTTTTTAATGAAGCATTAATGCTTATTATATGATGTATCTATAATATACCTTAAGAAGATCTATTTTCGAATGCAATATATGTACGTTTTTGTCAGCAGCAATTATTTAATAAAATCATTAAAAAAAATGAGCTCTTTTAATTTTGCACTAATAAAGTAATATTTAATTCTTAAATCGTCGTTAATAAATCGACATTGAATTAAACTAACAATAATATCCTACTCTGCATTCCCTACATAAATATATTATCTGCAACCCGCGTCGAACAGTTTTCAAAGAAAGCATTCAATAATTTTGTACAATTTGTTTTCAGTATACTTGAAACTTTTCAGCGGCAACGTTGTCTATACGAAAATCAGTAATGTGCTTTGCTTAATAACCGACCCACCAGGCCTTCAACGTCGAGCACGAAAATCGACGCGCAATTCTAAGGCTCGAAAATACGAGTAGGGGGGGAGCGCAAATGGAAGCTCGAGCCGCCTCGTTTTCGAACGTTTATTATGATTCGCGCATAAAAAGCGCGGCACTACTGTTTTCGCTCTGTGCCGGGGTGTAGGGAGCCGAGAGAGTAGGTAGCCATGGACGAAATGGTGCTAGAACGCGTCATCGAATATCGATAAGCCGACTTGGAAGATACTCTGTTTCTTATTGAAACTCGGCGCGAATAACTTTTGAACGAGACTGCTGTCGTTACGCTAATTTTGCTAATGTAATTTTGGGTTTTCTTATTACGTAAGTTGAAGTGACTTTTTTTTATTTCTCGTTTTAAAAGAGCTTGTCAATTTTAAGAGTTTCTTTCACCCAGTAATTTCGAAAGTGCTTTTTCGAAGCTTTATCTAATTTATTATCATAATAATTATAATAATTTACGGAAAAACTCGATTATTGCTAATAAATCGTTTCTATTGAAGAAGTTACTATGCATTTATAATGCAGTTTTGCAATTGTATTTGTATAAATTTTAAATTATCGAATGAGCTTTAAAATCTAACGACAATCTAAAACTTCGGTACCTTTAAGTTCGAGAGAACATTAAATTAATAAGAAATGCGCATATTAAATTAACGGAGCAGAAAATGATATGACTTTCAAATAATGTATTTATGAGCAATATATAGAGCAATATATTTAGGTGTAAACTAAATTGAAAGAATTCATTTCTAAAAGACTTTTTCTTGAGTACAAAAGCTGCAAGTCACGTCTATATTATTAAACAGTACCATGAAGAAACTTGCGAAAGTAGATCAATTGTCGCATCCAAAGTTTATCAGTCTTAAAAACTAGCAATAATTTCTAAACAGTGCTAAAAACAAGCTTGTACCTAAAAAAGCCTATCAAAAATTCTGAACTGCTTTTTCGCGCGCAAAAACTGCAGAGCGCAATTGATTACCCCGGAAAAATTGATTCAATGCACAGATTATCCCTGCGTGCTCGGCCGATGTAAACAACGCATAATTCGGTTCCGTTATCGATCATCCCCTAAGAAAACGAAACCTCGTGGGTGGAAAAACCGTTAATCAATCGGCTCGAAAAACAACGCGGGTAGGCGGAGAAAAAAAGGAAACCAGAAAAAAATTCGTACCTGTATTCGTTCTGGGCGACCCAGTCACGGCATCTGACGAGTATCGATGTCATCCGACTTGATTTGCGGGCCCGAGGCGAGTGATTTAACGGCCGGTGGTGTGTCGCGAGGACCCTCCGATGCACACGCGCGAGCGTTTGTCACGTGGAAAAGCCGCGGCTCGAGTGAGGCGGCGATGGGTAGAGCCGAGGCGGCGGCGGAGTGACTTCGAGCCGCCCTCCTCGCGCGTGTGTGTGTGTGTGTGTGTGTGTGTCTATAGGCGCGTCGCTTTTATTTTCCGCGAGCGAGAGGGCGGAGACTCCCCGCGAGGCTTCGGCAATTATTCACCGCGTTTCTTATAAGGCGAGCGATAAAATTATATTGCCTTTCGCGGATTTTCAATTTTTGGCCGCGCTGGCGGCGGAGGCTGCTGGTTTCGCATACGAAGGTGCGGGGATTTTTGCTGTTATTTTATTTCTGCGAAGTAGGGATAATTGGATGTTGGATGGTATATCAACAGATGTAAAAGGTTCTGGTTAAAGTTAATTTATGTATGAGAATTGACAGGCAGAAAAGAATTCTTTTAATTTATTTTTAACTCCACTTAAAATAATAATTGTGTAGGTGAAAATGTTGTACATAGTGTAAAGAAAATGTACGGGTAAGAACATTTTAAAGCAGTTTAAAAGTTATCTATTGTATGTAATTTTTTTTATTAATGTTTATTATTTTTGTGGCGTAATTAAAGTAATATATTATTTAAAATTAGAATAATAACATCTGGACAGTACAATGCTGAAAATACATGAATATAAGGGGTATTTCAATTTATTTGATATCCTCAATCAAATGATATCCCTTCCTTATACTATATATTGAGCTACATCGGTAAATAAGGTCGTGTGACTAATTTTACTTTACATCTATTATTCCTCGCACACATGAACTAATTAAAAAAGACTATTAAATTAATATTCTTCTTTCCTTTTTTAAATATACGAAAAATTTAGCAACGATTTATAACGAACTAAACTTCGTTTTCTAAGATATTTATAAACATTTTAATTCCCTAAAGGCCAAAAAACATGTTTACATATATAAACTGCTGACTCGAATACTATAGTAATAAGTAATGTTTTTTTAAGCACACAAGTTAACTTTGAGAAATATTTGTCTCTATAATAAATTAAATTTTAATATTACGTTAACAACGAGTTTATCCATAATTAAATAGCGTAAGAAAAACTTGGGGCTCTAACGTTATTCTTAACGAACCGACGACATTTTTTTCGCTTCGAAAGAATATATCGCAAAAGCTCGAGCAAAAAGTAGGAAGAAATGCGACGGCTTAACTAACGGTACACAGTTAGTTATAGTCGCAGAACAGTTTGCCCTTTTATTTATTCAACCGGACGGCGCGAGCCGTAAAGCGACACGCTTCCCATCGATTCTCCCTCGTTTTTGCCATCGCTCGGTGCAATGACACTGTAGCTTAACTTTAGCGAACGACTGAGCTAGTTGTACACTTTTGTGCGCGCTCGTAACTGGGGAGCTGCATCTGGAACGAGGCTGCCCGGGAAAAATGTGCGCCGCTCGCTCTGACGATCAGCCCTCGCGGCTGTTGCCGAAGTTCTACAGAAAAATCGCCACCTCCGCAGGTGAAGAAAGCTGAGAGGCTCGGGATCGGGTGCTTTTTGGAGAAGTTGCTGGATTGCTGCTTAGGGTAGTCCAATATTCTCCCGTCGTTCCTGTGAAGTTTAGAAATTTTTTAGAAAATTGAAAAATTAAGGCTTGAGTTGATATCTCGTAGTTGTATTGCTTATACTGATGGTAAACTTATTATTAATATGCATCTATAAACTATTTCTATTCAACACGTAATTATTACAATATTTTTTCCTTAATTTTGATGTTAATTTGAAAAAAGTTTTTCATATTTAAAATTTTCATGAAATAATTTGCACATTCAAACCATGATTTCAACGACAATTTATTTAAAAGTGAAACGTATGTATTGAGTAACAGTTTTATGAATTCTCCAAAAATCTATATATACCAATATCTCAATTTACAGTTCTACATAATATAGGGATCTGATGATTTTTAGCATGAAATAAAACATCAAGACAAATATTATAAATTAATTTAATCAGTGAAATTAAAGACCTGAAATCAAATATGTAATATATATATTGTCCAAAAACTGATGACACCTTTTTCACGTTACACAATCAAAACAGATTTACGTTCCGATCGTAGTTGAGCAATATTGAAAACACGGCGTCAGCAGAAAGTATAACTCTCTTCTGGCTAATTACTTTATTGGGTCCAGTTAACATTTTTACCTGCTCGTGATTAGACGTTAAATTAAGATTAAATTTCACAAACCGTTAAGCAAATATGTTTTTTAAATTAATCTTTTTATCACTTTTATTCTTGGCTTGTGCTAAAGGTTAATAATTTTTTCGAAAAATACGTTTTAAAACAATGCTTATTTTTGAGTTACTTTTTCCTATTTTGATTTACTATTAAATTATCAAATAGTAAAAAAGGAACACCAAAAATTTTTACGTTATTTTAAAATTTTAATTAATTACAATTGCAAGTGTAAAATTATTGTTTTTTTTATTCTCCATTTTAACGTTATTATTGAATGAGATTATGTTTTCACGTTTATTAATTTTATTTAATATAAATATCTCATACCAAAACTCAAAATTATTATATAATTATTATCGTTTCACTTATATTTTTCGAATTTTTTCATTAAACAGAGCAAAGTCTGAATCAAAGCAGCTTGGCATGTTCTGGACGTCCGCATTTCAATGTTACACTTGCTGCTTATTATCCAGATTTTGCAAGCGAAAATGAATCTGACTACCTTGACAAAAAGGGTAAAAAATTACGATCATTGCAGGTTAGTGCGTTGAAAGACATAATTTAAAGTCTATCTTTGTATTAATATTTTTTAGTAGAAAAAATTAAATATGTTAATATAAGAAATTTAATGTAAGTCTTAAAACACCATATTATTTCTGTTGTATACTTTCTCCCCTCTCTTGGGCTCCTTAAAACCCTACAATGATTATACATACTGATGTTTTATAAACTTGTTAAGTGTCTTCACTTCTTATTTATCTGTTATTTGTCCAACGAAAAAAGGTAAAACGTCACGTTTCCTTAGTCCGGGTGAATCCCCGAATAACAGTAAATAGGTCGAGGACAACAAACGTATTTAATTTCTCGCAGATATTCTACTTTTAACAACACGGAAAAAGACAGAAAAGATAAAGATATTGTCATATTATAAAAGATACACTTTTGATCGATAAAGTCAATGCGATAATTCATCCCATCATTACGATTGGATTTTTACAAAATTATGTTAATATATTACAATGTATTTTTTAGGATTTCATTGATGGTCGAGCGGAATTCGTAACCGTAGCTATGGATGAAATTCCAAAATTAAATTATGGTTCCATTATTTGTATTCCAGAACTAAATGAACATTTTGGAAAAAATATTCCTTTGCAAGTAAGTAAAAAAATGGATACAAAATTAAAAATGTAGCCTTCTACCTATATGAAACACAAAGAAACATACTAAATGCGTATACGCAAAACAATATTTAAAAAAATATGAATAAAATAATAAAAGATTATTATAATATACAATTTCGCTATCCAGTGCTATATTTAAAAAATATATATATTAATTTATGTATATAATTTTAGATGAGGGATCATGGAACCGACTTGAAAGGCGAGGGGTTTACAAGGTTGGATATATGTGTTAGAACTGAAGCTGATAGTTATGATAATGCCGTTAATCGTCTAGTAACAATGTATACTCAGGTTTAATAGACTTAAAGTAAATTACACATTTATGAGCCAAGTTTTTCCAAAATTAAAATATAAGATTTCGTTTCATTCTCTTTTAAATAAAAGTAATCGCAATTTTTAAATGATTAATATTGAACATCGTGTACTTTCAAGATCGCATAAAAGACTTTTATCATAAAAGTTATAAAAAATATGATTTTTTAGAAAATAAAAAAATTTACAATTATTAAATATATAAAAAATTGAGTAGCTACTTCAGATCTGTTACAAACTTAAATGTTATAGAACAATAAATATAATGAAATCTATATTGTAACGATATATTGGAGTAGCTTATAGTAACTATTAATCACATATTTACCATTATATTATTATATTATGACTTGTATTATGATATAGCTCCAAACATTTATGCAAAGTATTTAATTTAAGGATAAACATTTTAAGCTCTATTTTGCGAAATTAATATAATTTATGATTCTTAAAATAAATTGATAATTATATTCTTAAATAAACAAAACAATATTTTAGTTTACAAAGTATATGAGTTAGTATAAACATCAGTTTAAAGGATTACTTTTTTATAAATTTAAGGTAAAAACAGAATACAAAATAAAGTACAAAATAAAATATAAAAACTTTAACTTTCATTCTCTTCTAATAAGTCCATTGCTTCTTCATGAGTTATACTTTCTATGTAAGATAAGTTATTATGAAATTTTACACCATAACATTTTGTAGCACGTTCCAAAAATTCTTTCCTAAAAAATTAATTTGTTGAATAGTAATGAGTTCTAAGTGTTAATTATAAATAATTTTAATTTTAACAAATCGTTAAGTTAATTTTATATTTACCTAAAAGTAGTTATAATAAATTGAGCTTTAGAGCTAAGTTCATAAAGCATATTGGCTACTGCTTCTCTGTGTTCAGTATCAAGAGCTTGGTCTATTTCATCAAATAAATAAAATGGTGCTGGATCGCACTTTTGAATAGCAAAAATTAAACTTAAAGTTACCAAAGATTTCTGTCCACCTGATAATTGATTCATATTTCTCATTTCATCCGAGTTCATCGAAAAAGAAACCTTTATTTCTGTAAATAAAAAAACATAATTTGTTATCAACAATAAGAATGAATAGAAACATTATTTATTTATTTTTAACAAAGAAAGAATATAAAAGTTCAGCATTATATAGTAAACTACAAATATTTTGAAGATAAATCATATAAATAAATATTACATTACATATGCAATCTATATTATTTTATCTTACCGATTCCTACAAAGTCATTGAAACATACTGAATTGTCAGTGGAAGAAATATCCGATTTTTTCCCACCATTAGATGGTTGCATTGATAAGTATGCATTGCCCGTAGGTACTAGTTGTTTAAATATTTCAGTGAAATATTTACTCACCTACAATGTGAAAATACGTATAAAATGTAAATTTTGTTCATTTATTTATTTTAGTTGATATACAACTGCTGCTTTACTTGTTTAAAAGTAAATTCAACTGCTTCATATTTTCTCTGCTGAAGAACGTCCAAAAGCATTCGAATTTTTTCAAATGCATTCTCTAATTCTTCTTTTCTTTTGAATAATTTATTCATTTGATCTTTAAATAATTGAAACTGACTGCAAGATTTCTTATTTACATTGCTGATAATTTTAAAATCAATCGGTTATAAAAGAATAAAGTGATTTTCAACATAAACACGTTATATACATATGAGAACATTCTTAGATTTATTTACCTAAATTTCTTTAGCTGATTTTTTGTTTCTTTTAGTATTTCATGTAAATCGTTAGTATCTCTTTTCTTGAATGTTGAATACAAGTTACTACTTGGAATGCCACAAAGATCATTCATTTTTTGAGAACTGCTTGTTAAAGTTTGCTTTAAAATGTTCTCTTTTTGATGCAATTTATCTAAGACTTTAGAACGTTCTTCAGCTTTTTCTATCAAACCTTTTTCTTCCTTTTTTAATTCATCAATCTCTAATTCTAGTGACATTTTCTGCAACACAAAATGAAATTAATAGTTTCAGAATGTATTACTAATGATATAAATTAATATTTATTAGGAATAAACGTTTATTATGAATGATAAAAATATTAATTTTTGTTCTATGAAAAATTCAAAATTAACCTCTTTTATAGCAGTAGCAAGTATATTTTCCTGATCCTTGATTAATTTTGTATTTTTTGCAAAATTGTTTTGAATGAATAATAATCGATCTTTAAATCCTTCTAACTTCAGTTGTTTATTCTCAATTAAAATATCTTGCATAGACTGGATCAATCGATCTTTACTAGGGTTTAAATAATTAACAAGTAAACTTTCCAATTCATTTTTTTCAGTTTCTAATTGTTGTCTCTTTTTTGAAACTTCTTTCAGTTCTTTTCTTAATTTTGCAATAGAATCATTTAAATTATTAATCTAAAAAAATATTAAAAGTTACACAAATAAAAATTATAATATTTAATGTTAATTATATAGATTGTAGCAATGCATGATCATACTTGATGTTCATCAGAAACAGAGATTTGATTAGTTAAATTTTGACGGAATTCATCTTCCAGGTTTTTTTCATCGTCTTGCATAGTTTCCAATGCTGATCTATGTTCTTGTAAATTTTTTTCGAGTGCAATTTTATTTGTGTTAATTCTATTTAATTCCTTTTTCATCATATTTACTTCATCTTGTGCTTTATAGTAAATATCTCTAATAAAATGAAAGATCATTTTACATTATTAAATATTATTTTCAATAATAAAAAGTGTTATACCTAGCTTTAATTAGTTTGGTTTCTATGCATTGTATTTCAGTGATATATGATGTAATATTTTGATTAATGCTTTCAATTTCATTCTTTAAATTACTTAAATCATGTTCTGTTTTATTAATTTCATTCAAAAGAGATGATCTCTTTTTTTGTATCTCCATTGATGATTTTAATTTAGTAAAATTTCCACCTTTTAGCCAACCTTGGGAAGATACTTGGTTTCCATCTAATGTTACACAGTCTAATTTATATTTACGGGAAATTTCTGTAGCTATATCTAGGTCGCGACACAAGTAAGTTCGTCCAAAAATGAATCTAAAAATAATGCATTATATTAAATTTTCACAAAAATGGATTCTTAAAATATATTATTATTATACAATCGATCACCTAAAAACTGCCTCATACTTTGGATCATATTTTAATTTTGATATTAAAGGAAAAGCATTGTTTATTTCTGGATGATTATTAAAATCTACTTTTATACGATCGAGAGGCATGAATGTTACTTCTCCAGGGTAAAGTTGTACATTTAGCTCTTTAACAATTTTATTAGCAAATTCATTGGTTTCAACTACATGATTAAAAAGACGACTAGTAGCAGTCACTTCAACGGCTCTATAAAATTTGTCTTCACAATCAAACATTTCAATGACAAGACCGCAGTACTTTTCTACTTCTGAAACTGTGGCCGAATGTTCTCTAAAATGATAACATCAGTCATATCGATCAACAAATTTTGAATTAATTGACAACTTTACTTTATTAAATTTATTTACCTAAATCTATCAAGCACTTTATTTACACTATCTTTGCCATTAATTTTTGATGTTCCAAAAATAGATCTTAAATTGTAATTTATTTTTAACAGATCTTCTTTAAGTATTTCCAAACGATCTCGTAAAAGTACATCCTGCTGGTACCTAAAAAATTTGAAATTTACTATTTTCTGAAATTTGTAGTTGTAGATATAAAAATAAAATATGAATTAATGTAAAAGTAACTAACAAATCTTTGCGTTTAGCTAATAACATATCTTTTTCTTTATTTAGACTATAAAACTGTTTATTAAAATTATCGAT
Organism: Ormyrus labotus; assembly: GCA_035582975.1. Taxonomy (NCBI): domain Eukaryota; kingdom Metazoa; phylum Arthropoda; class Insecta; order Hymenoptera; family Ormyridae; genus Ormyrus; species Ormyrus labotus. The sequence goes on along the minus strand of JAWWEO010000045.1, from coordinate 7,720,374 downwards.
TGAATCTTTTTGTCGTTCCATTTCTATTAAACATTCATTTATTTGTTTTTCTAAAGTGAAAGACATTTCTTTATCTTTTCTGAGATCTTCCTCAACATTTTTTTGATGCACTTTTTTATCTTCAATTTGATGTTTTAATTGACTCAATTGTTCCTTGATCCATAAATCTCTTTCTTCCTGTAATTTAAAGGAAATACAATTTATTTATTAAAATTATCTTTTACATAAAATATTATTTACTTTATTTTTAAATTGTGCACTTCTTCCTTGTCTGCTGTAAAGTACTTTGCACTGCTGCTCTTTCAAATCAAAATTTTTAAGAAGTTCTTCTTCAGTCTGCACCATATTTTCATACTAGAAATAAATAATTGATAAATTTATTTTCATGTGATACGTAAAATAATCCTTCAGAAGTTATTATAAAAAATTTACTTGAGATTTAACATGTTGCAACTGAGTTTCTTTATCTTTGATTTCTGCATTCAATTTTTCTAATTCTTGTTCCATATTTTTAAGATTTTTATTATTTCTTTTAACTTCATTATTTAAATCATTAATGGTATATTTAAGCTCGGCTTCATCTTTTAAATTTAACTCTTGTTCAGCTCTAAAACAAATATTTGGCTGTTTCATTCATTTTTTCTATCAAATTTTAAATAAATATTTACATAATTTAATAAAAAAATTGTATTATAAAAAGTAAAATTTTTCATACTTCAATAACTTTATTTGTTCTTCAGTATTTTTAATTACTCTTAAAACTCTTTTCAATTTTTGACTTTCTTGTTTTATTTGTTTTTGCTTAGTTTCAGTTTCAAAAGTAATATAGTCTAATTCTTTTTGAAGTTTTTCATGAAGCTCATGTTTCTCTTTTTCCTGCTCTTTAGAATTCATTAATGCACGTTCATAAATAATATATTCTATTGTTCTGCATTTTTTTTCCCATTTTTGATATTCTTTAAATTCTTCCATTTCTTCTCTTAAAACACTTAATTTTTTATCTAAAAATTAAAATGTAGTCATTAAATTTGATCGAAATTAAATAAAATTTTTTTACCTAATGTTGTGAGAATTTCTTGAATTTTGTTTAACTTTACTTCTTCAGCTTTCAAAATAATTATAGATTCCTTTCTCTTTTCTTCGTAAACTTTTGTGCCAGCTATTTCACTCAATAATCTTAATCGAGACTCAGGAGTCGTAACCATTTCATTAATCTAAGATTGCAAGAAATATCCATAATAAAATCAAAAGAATTTTATAAAATAATTAAAATAAAATATTAAATAACATTTTACCTTTCCTTGTTTAACAATATAATAAGGATTCGATTTAGAAAATCCTGCTGCCTCTAATAAATTATTTACTTCAAATCGTGATAGAGGTTTCTTGTTTAAAGTATAAATATCAGTTTTTAATCCGATTTCTCTTCTTAAAGATACATTGTCGCTGTCAATCTAACAGTAAAAATAAATTTAAAAAATAATTCATGATAAATATTTATTTTTCTTAATTCAAAAATAACTTTTTTAATTTAATTGTACTTACGGATAATCGTCTATCTGAATTATCAAATTGAATTTCTACTGAGGCAGAAATGACCTTATGTCCAGATCCACAAAACAATGCTTCACGTTCTTGTGCTTTAAGATGAATCATTTCATTGCTCAATACAAATTGTATTGCAAGAAAAAGATTACTTTTTCCAGATCCATTTTTACCAACTTTAAATGTTTATGTATAATAAATTAATTAAAATTATGGTAATACAAAATTTAATGGATTAATTTAAACATACCGACTACATTGAGTTGAGGATCAAGTGAACTCATCACTGTACGTTGTCCATAGGACTTGAATCCTTCAATAATTATCTAAGAAAATAATTTTAATAAATATAATAAAAATTTTTAAACTAAACATTTATAAAAATAAATTTTAATAAACAATCACTACTAAATATTAAATATTATAATAATTATACCTGCTTTATGTACATATTTACTGCAGTAATGTTGACATTTAGAAATATCAAAAGAATAAGCGTGCGCAAACTTTGTGTTCTATTCAATTTTTCTGCGCGCGAAGCCACATCAGAAGAAAGAACCCTGTTCTAGGAATCCCAGCTTCTCAAGAAGAGCGTCGCTGCGGTTTACATTTGGCTACGTTTGGCCAAGACCAGGACCTATCCACCTGCCTATCAGTGTCGCATATTTATTTTAATTTTAGTCCGGACTGTCCGCGCTTAATTTCAAACTTTCAAAGTCCTTCATGCGAAGAATTATTACCTAACGATTTCTCGAAGGTTCACCTATACAGAAAGCTAATAGAGCTAATTAAAATGCATTGAAAGCAAATATTTTTATTGAGTATTTTATTTCTTTCCGTGAATTTAGAATTATTCTGTGAATTGATGAATTCTGTCATCTGTCATTTCTGTCAATTTCTGACCCGTACTGGCCCGTGGCCGTCTTTACTCTGGTAATCTGGTATTCTCTTATTCTCTTCAACCGCCAGAGGTAGCAGTTTAGGGAAAGTAGGAATCTGGGAATCTGTCTGCAACTCTGTCCTCTGTGTCAATTTCTTTCATTCGTGACCGCGTACTTCTTTTTAGAGATGATGAGGTGATGGGAAGCCGCATGTCGTGTGTTTATTTTTAATATATTTGCTTGTTATTAATTAAAACTGTAGCAGGCGTTATAAAAAATAGTAATAAAATGCTGGTTCTTTTTGAAACCGCGGCCGGCTTTGCCATTTTTAAGGTCAGTTTATTTATATACAAACTTTGAAACGCTTCTGTACATAACCTAAGTATCGCGCACGTGCTCAATCGTGCAACTTAAATTAAAATTTGATTTTAAAATATAATAGTTTTTTAGTTTTAAAGAAATCAAAATACTCAATTTCATAAACTATAAAATTACTGACAGATTCGTTTCAATTACAGCTGCTGGACGAAAACAAACTCGCAAAAACAGATAACCTATATCTGGATTTTGAAACGCCCGAAGGAGCAAGTAAAGTGTAAGTGTTTATTATTTTCTCAATTATTTATTTGAAAGGCAAAATTTTGTCGATTTTTATTTTGATAACTGTTACTAAAACTAAAAACTTAACTAAAAAAAATTCAAGTATTATAAAAAAAAAATTTTTCAGTCTTAAGCTTAAACATTTTGAGAAGTTCAATGATACAACAGAAGCTCTTGCTGCTACTACAGCAGCTGTGGAAGGTAAATTATGCAAATCATTGAAAAAGATGTTGAAGAAGCAGTGTCCTGAGCTACAGGAGCAGCTTGCTGTCGCCGATGCCAAACTTGGAAATGCCATTAAAGACAAATTAAATTTGGCTTGTGTTAGCAACTCTTCGATTCAAGAGTTAATGAGATGTATTCGCAGTCAATTAGATGGTCTTTTAGCTGGTCTACCAAAAAAAGAAATGACAGCTATGGCTTTAGGTTTAGCTCATAGTTTGTCCAGATATAAGTTGAAATTCTCTCCAGATAAAGTTGACACTATGATTATTCAAGCTGTTTGTCTCTTGGATGATTTGGACAAAGAACTAAATAACTATGTCATGAGATGTAGAGAATGGTACAATTTTATTATTTTTAGATATTAATCGCATTTTGGGAATTCTTGTCTCTAAGTATTGTTTTTTTTTTTTTTTTGTAGGTATGGTTGGCATTTTCCAGAACTAGGAAAAATTATCACAGATAATATTGCTTTTGTAAAAACTGTCAAAATTATTGGAACAAGGGAAAATGCAATCAATTCAGACTTGTCTGACATTCTACCCGAAGATGTTGAAGAAAAAGTTAAAGAGGCTGCGGAAATATCTATGGGAACTGAAATTTCGCATGATGATATCATTAATATTCAGCACTTATGTGATCAGGTATGAAAACTTACAACTAAATTTTAAACATTTTATTGTCAATTTCTTACATTTTTTCTTATTAAAGGTGATAGAAATTTCATCGTACAGAGGACAACTTTATGATTACCTCAAAACGCGAATGATGGCAATGGCCCCAAATCTCACAGTGTTAGTTGGTGATTTAGTAGGTGCTCGTCTCATTTCGCACGCGGGTTCTTTGATAAATCTTGCAAAACATCCAGCATCTACACTACAAATTCTGGGAGCTGAAAAGGCTCTTTTCAGAGCTCTCAAAACGAAAAAAGATACACCCAAATACGGTCTTATTTATCACTCTCAACTTGTTGGACAAGTAAGTATTTTTCTTTTAAAAAAATTTATTTTTATTTGCGATTAAAAAAAATCTTATTAAATTTTGGTTTGTTTAGGCAACAACTCGTAATAAAGGTAAGATGTCGAGGATGTTAGCCGCCAAGGCTTCACTCTGCACAAGGGTCGACGCTCTTGGTGAAGAATCTTCTTTCGAACTTGGTGCAGAGCACAAAGTAAAGCTGGAATCCAGACTAAGGTTTCTTGAAGAGGGTAATATAAGAAAGCTCAGTGGCACTGCAAAAACAAAGCAAAAATTCGAGAAATACCACACAAAGAAAGAGGTATCACAATATCCAGTAGCGGCAGATTCTACGCTAGCAAGTACAAAGAGGCGGCATTCTGAAATTGAAGATAAGAAGCCTTTAATCGAAGAAATTGCCGAAAGCCCTGAAAAGCCTAAAAAAAAGAAGATAAAAAGTGAACCCTTAAACGAAGAAGTCAAAGAAGAAGTAGAGGAACCACAAGAAACCTCACAGAAAAAGAAGAAAAAGAAGAAGAAGAATAAACCGGAGTCTGTTGAAGTTGAAATTGAAATAGAAGTAAAAGAAGAAGTGGATGACGCTCCTATGGAAACTGAAGGTGGTGCGGAAGGTTTGTACAATTCTTTTTTATTTAGAAGTAAAGAAAAAGGTGAAAGTAATTTTTTTTAAAGTTCTTTATAAATACCAGGACTGAAAAATATTTTCTTTTTCAGAACCCAAAAAGAAGAAGAAAAAGAAGAAGAAAGAACGAGAAGAAGAAGCAGTTATCAGTTAGATAAAAATATCCTAAAATATTTTATGCAGTGACTTGTAATCTCAAACATTTTCCAGAATATCTTTAATTGAATATTTTTTAAAATATTTTTACATTTGTCAAAGATATTATGTAAATAATGTACATAAACTATGTAAATAATTTATTATCTTTTTTAAGAAAATTTTCCTTCTAAATGCATATAGTTTGTAATTCTGATTTTTTAAGCTATATTTTTAACAAGATTAATAAACTTTTAGTTAAAATAGACCAAATTTTTGTTTCATTGATTGGTTTCTCAAACAAATTTTTTATGCTTTAAAAGAAAATGTACATTGCTACATCCGTACAAATGAAATGTATACAATTTCACATTACGCACCTAGGGAGGTAAATCATGGGTAAGCTCATAGCGCGTGTAAATTAACACCCGAGCCGAAGGCGATGGGCTTGCGATTTTATCTCCCGTGCAGCGTATACTATTTGAGGGAGGGAGGGAAAATAGTACTTTCGGCTCGCTAGTCAAAAAAAATTTTTTGAAATTGAATTTAACATTATTTATTTTAACATTACTTAACAATAATACATATACATATATATATATATATATATATA
>JAWWEO010000045.1:7683015-7714678 GCA_035582975.1 Ormyrus labotus | reverse complement strand
CAATTTAAGTGACATTTCAATTGTGAATAGTTAATAGTAAAATTCCATTGATTCAATCAAATTTTTTTCTCAGTGCACAGTTTAGAACACTCAACTATGTTGTATTCCTGTGCTGTAAGTTTAATGTAATTTTAAGAAATTGTCATGTCATATTCATTGATTTTGCATAAATTACATAAATTTGTAGACAATGTTTAGTAAATGTTACATTATTATAAATAAATTGTGAGAATCATTATAACAGTGTATTTGTTTAAAATCGATTATAATTGTGAAACGTTTAATTTAAAAACGCTAAATTGTATTAAAACAAGGACATTAAAATTAAATATAAAAGTAAAATATAAAATAAAATTAATAGCAAATAAATAAATACAAAAAGCAAATTAAAAGAAACGTAATATTCTTTTAAAGAAATACACTGAAAATGTAATATTATCTTTTTACTTGATAATACAGTCGAATTTTTAAGATAAAAAATTTCCGTTCGAATTCGACTATTCATTATTTTTAAAACTCAAGCGAGGCAAGGTACGGTTTGTACACATAAGAATCATACACATATTAATTATGTACAATTTAGCATAGCTTGATATATCTATATATAATTTTCATCAATGCTAAAGTGTGTACAATTAATATGTGCAGGATTCTTATGTGTACAAACCACACCTTGCCCCAAGCGAACTACGCTTTTTATACTTCCAAAAAAAGCGATTAATTAATAATATAGTTTTTTAACTAACTTAAAATATTGGGTAAAAGTGAAGAAGGAAAACGACATTATTGATTGTAATTTTCGAATTCGGGAAAAAGCTTTTCCCATTTACTTTCAGCGCAGTAAATTTTGGCATCTTAACTGATTTCAAATAAAGCTTTATTCATTAAGATGTAAGTCTCTTTTATTTTTTATTAATTATTTCTATAGTTTCCGATGGCGTCCTATTTCGAAGCTTTCAGTTAGTTAGAGAGCTGCCCCTAGAGAGTCGTCGGGGTTTTCAAATGTCGCATTTTTCTATGATCTGATGAGGTTCCTAATTTATAGTCTAAATAACCAGGAGAGTGTCATACCTTCGGGTAACCGATACACGCCACCTTTATCTCATAGCGCTGTATTTAGGAGATAAAGTACGTTGTGTTGACATAACAAATATATCTATATATATGATATTTTAAGCATTGCCTGTACAAGCAATGATAATGTTTTTAGTTGTATTGGTTGAATGAAAGCTCATGAGTCGGTGATCGGGAGGTGTGACACTCTCCTAGTAAGTTTGGATGGTGACGAGTCAGACCCCTTACGCCTATATAGCGTATGTCGATCCGATACGGTGAGGAAACAGTTAAAATTTTCAAAATTAAAAAAAAACTTTTAATCGCAATATTATTATTATTTTTAGCTTTATTTGGGCTTTGTGATATAAAATATCCCGATATTTTATAGTCGATCAAGGTCAAGGTGCTGACTTTGCGCTCGCGAACGATAGATTACTTTCCTGTAGCTGCAGTTTCGCCTAATTGCGAAGGTAAATCGCGATTGATGGGAGTCACAACAGATAATTGACGCGCGTTGCTTCATCGATGACTTTGCCATTTATTGGTGGCGTCAATTGCTGAAAAGTACGAGTCACCTCGCTTTCTGTGCTTCAAGCCCAGTGAAGTTGTTTGTTTAAAATTTTAATTTCTGAACTTGCTCATCCCCCCTCGTTAATTTTAACTCGATAACATTCGGTCGGTTAATAAGATCTTAAAAATTAATGATTTTTTGATTACTGTTTCGAATAATTAGTTTCATTTACATATAAAATGTGTACGTTTTTTATTCCTTTGTAATATTAAGTTAATTTTTTGAATTGTCTTCAATGAAATTTCATTGAATATCGGTGAGTTAAATTTACTCTACCAGTTGATAATAAAAACCTACATAAGTAACACAGTATTTAATTTATAGAGTTAAAAATAGAGAAATATAAATATGAGATAAAGTACTGTCAAATATTACCAATGTGACTTGCTCGTGCGATAACGATTAATTAATCGCAAGGTTAATCAGTTAAAGAAGTCGGAGCTTATCACCATGACGTAGTTTATCCATCACCAGTGTTTTATAGTTATGAATAATAATATTATATGTTATACTTTCTAGAGTCATTGAGTAAATAAAACTTGAAAATCTTAATTCCAAGAAATAAAAATAACACTAAAGATGACGAAGAAAGTTATTAAAAAAATATTGTATTTTAAAAAAATATTGTAAAGTGATTGATTATCATTAAACAATTTATATTAAAAAATTTATTTTTGCTTCCTGCCAGAGGAAGCTTTGTGATAGTAATTTTTGGAGTTGTTCGAAAAACCTGTTATAATTGTATTTTAAGGTATCAGGAAAAAGAATAAATGGTTTTTGAAAACTGTCTATATGGATGTATGTGTGGGTGTCTATGTGTATGTATACGCCTGGATCTCAGCTTCTACTGAACAGATTTTCATCGTTCACGGCTCATTTTTTTGCTTTTTTTTGTGACGGAGGCAAAAAAAATCTTTTTTGTTTAACTCATTTGTTATCGCTTTATGACAAATTTTCGCTTGTCGAAAAATTTAATTTTACTTTTTTTTAATGATAGGATTGAGATATTTGAATCGAACAAAAAACTTTTTGAAGAGCATAAAAATACCTATAATTTCAGATTAAAAAGTTACTCTAGCTCTTATGGTTCTTTTGTTTTTAACAAATTCGTGTTTTTTTTAAAAAAAGCTTATAATTCTTAATTTAAATTATCAATTGCTCTGAAAAAATGTTGGTAATTAAGAGTATATATAGCTATAATCTGTAAAAATTTCAAGCCAGTTTGTCAATTAGTTTTTGAATAAAAAGCAGAAAACTGAAAAAAATGAGTTTTCTATGTCCAATGATTACGGGTGTAAAAACGCTTCAATTGACTCGAAATTTTGGGAAAAGGTAGATCTTTTATATGTTCAGAGCTGTATAATTTTTCTGCTTATGAAACTTATTAGTTCAAAAGATATTAAAGTTTTATTTATTTTGTTTCAATTTTTTGAATAGCTGATCTTAGTGAAAAATCAATCTCTTTCAATAATCGACCACTTATTTTTTTCGTCTTTGACTAAACTTTATAAATTAAAAAGAACTTTTGAAATTCATCTACTAGTTTATTAGGAGATAATATTGGAATGATAAATTAGTTAGGAGGAAGCTAAAGTGCCAATGAATTGGCATTGGTTTTTGCCTAGCGAGGCCGGGAGGAAAAGTAGTACTTTTGGCCCGCTAAGAAAAAGAGTTATTTTTATTCGTCTCCGGCGGGGCTTACCGGGGAAAAAAGTCAATTTTGTTTTTTTAATTTTTAAAATTTTTTCAAAAATTTTGTTTTTTTAATTTTTTTTCTCTGTTTTAAACTATTTTGTACGATTTCTGTGTACGATTTGAAATGCACGATCATTTATCCAACTTTCTAACACCTAATGAGTTTTTCATGCCATCGTTGACAAAAATATGGTGTGTAACACGGGAAGAAAAGCTATTTCAGACTCGGGTGAGGTATTTTCAGCACGAGTCGAAGTCGAAGGCGCCGAAGGCCTCACCTTCGCTAGAAATAGCTCATTTTCTCCCCTTGTTGTATAATGTACTATTCTTCCCGTGTTATACACCGTGTTTTTTCAACGAAAGCATGAAAAGCTCTCTTTTGGTGTTAGAGAGTTGGATAGATGATCGTGCATTTAAAATCGTGCACAGGAATCGTAAAAAAATAGCTTAAAACAGAGAAAAAAAATTAATAAAAAAATTTTTTTTAAAATTTTAAAAATAGAAAAGAAGTGACTTTTTTTCTCCTTGGACAAACAATTTTGTCAAACGTTTGTAATGCTACTTTCTAGCGCGAAATTAGGGCCATTTCATGACTGAGTTGGGAAAAAGATGTTTCCTACTGATAAATTGTTAAAATAAAAAAAAAATTGTTAACAAATAAATACAAGTTTTAAATTCAAATATTCCCCAGACGGCAAAACTGCCTCAAATGAATTCATTTTAATTCAATTCTTCTTAAAAAGAATTCATCCGTCTGGGTCCCCCACTTTCTAATTGTAATTTACTCCAAGTTGAGATATGCAACTAGTAATATACACTGCTTTTTTCGGAATATTATTCTACTTTTTTATTCAAGTTTGTTACCTCTGCAAGACGTTCTCGATATTTAATTTGGATTTTCTTGTAATGTTAGGGAATGTCCTTGTCATTATCTGGTGCCTTCCAGTTTTTTAATAAGAGTTCACAATTTTTTAGCTAATGTCTGCGCATGCTTGTACTTTTTATAGGATAAATGCAGTTTATATTTTCTACATAACCAACCGTAGATAAAATTATTTTCAGTTTTAACCATTGCTGATTTTATAATATAGTTTTTTTTAAAATGCAATTCTGCAGTGAGTAAATAAAAGTTCTAGTACTATAATTTTGGGAAAGTTAGTTTTTCTTTGATTAAATTTCCAATATAAAATTTCTGTATAATTATTGCTTATTTTACAACGAATGTAGTACTACATTAACACTAATAATATAATTCTCGAAAAAACCAGCAGAATACGAAACAAGATGATATAAATTCCTAATTTAGTCTTTCACGATTGGATACAAAGCTATTTAAGATCAAACCATATTTACTAAAACCAAACAACTATTATATAAAATCTACTATGTTTATCTATAAAATCATGACAAACAACAAATTTGTAAGCGAAGTTAAACATTTTTTTGAGTTTTAATAATTATGCTTGATTAAAAAAAAAAAATTCAGTTTTTGTAATGCAAATTCACGTATATCTTGTAGTCACGTTGAGTTCAATTAATCAAATCTTTAATACCTCAACTTGTTTTACCTCGGACCTCATCACTTTAAATCTAAAAATTCTTAGAAATTTACGAGAAATTAATAAAAAATGTAACCTTATAAAATATTTCATAATCAACAAGCTTTCTAACGCAGTTTCTATGATTCAATTGTATTGGCACTATTACGTAAAAAACATGATATAATAAAAAAGGTTGGTTCTAGAAACTACGAAATTAAAGATATAATTTCTCACTCAGCGGTGTATGCATTATTATATGATAATTATGCTTTTTTATACTGTTTTTATTTTTACAAAAAAATTACGAAAAAATATATTTCTTTGATATTCTCTGGAATATTAAATCACACACAGCTATATCTAAAGATATACAATATGTACTACTATTTAATGGAAATATATATTATTTTCAAAATATTATATATTTCGATTTGACGCTCTTCAAAACTTAGCAAACTTTTACATCAAAATGAATTTTGAAAAAGAATTAAGTTAATAATATAAATGTTTGTAATAAATCACATTTTGTATTGCAGCTTTATCAAAATGAAGAAATCTTTGGTTAAATGATTTTGTAAGTTTTGAAAAAACTTTTATAATTTATACACGGTGTCTCATTTAAATAACGAATTGCAATATGTTTATTGGAAAACGTTTTCGAGAAAAATGTTCAAGCAAAAGTTGTGTGGGTCAAAGGGGGCTATGAGCTAGTAATTAACCTTGGCTTTGACCTCGACCTTCATATTGAAGGTCAATTACATTTCTTCAAATAGGAACTATTTTTGACCTTGGATTCTGAAAGGGCACACAATTTTAAGTTAAGATAGGGTTCATGTTAGGGGTTAAAATCGTTTTCAAGGTTACTTGAAGGTCAACTTATGTTTTTGCATGTTTTGGAGTCAGAAATGACATTATGATGTACATGCATATATCACCAGTTTAGGACAAGGACAGGGATGACGAATACCACCAGCACCAAATAGATCGCAACGAAGAATTTCATGTTCTTTCAGAATTGGGGGTAAAAAATAGGGATCCCTAGTTAGTAGAAAAAATGAATTTGACCTTCAAATAACCTTCAAAATGATGGTCAAGATCAAAGACGAGGTCATTAGCGTGTGGCTCCTTTGACCCAAATAACTTTTGTTTAGAACAGTTTTCCCGATAATGGTTTTGAATAAAGATAAGTATTGCATTTCGTTTTCAAAATAGAATACCGCGTATACAGCGACAGAAGATTCGAAATATCATAATATATCAGGAAATATACTATTCTTAATATTATTTCGTAGGACGCAGAGAAATATGCAATATTAAATAATTATTATGTAGAAACTACATTGAGTTTTATAATACGTAAAAGTATATATGAACTTTAATTTTTTTGTGACGCAGTTAAACGAATCGTCCCGCCAGAAAAATCTCATATAGTGATTGTTATCATTAATATTGTCAATCATGTTTCCACGAGTTATTTTGATTTTAACACTTGTAATAAAAATAAATTGACGCAGCTCGTGTTATTAAAGTTTGTGGCGAAGATTACGCGGGTCAAAAATCTTTCACAAAACCATGACCCAGCTTCGTACATGTTGGAGTTAATCAGTGAAACGTCATTAAGCATACTTTCTTAATTGCCTGCGCGATAAAATTTTCCGTTATCAACGAGGCTGAAACGATTACAAATCACACTTAAATCAGAATGAATTTTTTTATTCGGCCTGCGTACACAAGTGCTTCAACATCTCAGTAGATGTGTCTCGTTCTTGTTTCGTGATTGTAAAAGAAAGTCGGCTCATATAATCATTTGAGCAGTCAATAGAGTGTTGTTCGTCATAGTTTAAATCCTTTAGTGGAAGATGAATTTTATTTTTAAGCCGTCTGCAAGAAAATAACTTTGGAAAATTTTTAATAGTAATAAAAAACCTTTCTTGGCGAAATTTTATGTTTCTATTTTTAAATCAATTTTATTTATTGAATTCAGTGTTAAAAAATTTGGATGGTCAAATTATTTTTTAAATATTTAAAAAGGAAATGCAAAAATATTTTGAATAAATATTAAACAATATATATTACATTCACAGGTTCAATTCAAAGTTTCTGACGAAAATTTTAGTAATTGATGAGTTCCTCCTGGCACCTAAAGCGAATTCTGAAGTGATCATTTTTTGCACTAAAAATTATCAAAAATTAATTCAAAATTTTATTTATAAATCTTATTAGGAATAGAACAGTAGTGCAAAATAATAATGTTTTGATTATCCCACGAGGAAATTTCATGAATTTGTTAGTATAACACGGTTTAGAGTCGACTGTTGCTTTTAAGATCTGTTGTAAACTGCTAAAAATGATTGAATAATTAATATTTAATTTACAAAATTAGAAATATAATTAATGTTTAATGACGTAATGCGGAAATTCTGAGTTTTAGTGTGATAGTACAGTTCTTTTGAACGGCAGCAACTCGAGGTTATCTTAAATGCAACTAAATTTTGGCAAGTTTTAAATAGATTTCTGAGGTCATTATAAGTTATAGACAATAAAATTTAAGCTATAATTAAATTCTTTCGTGTTTTTAAAAACTAATTTTAATTTCAATTCATAAAAATATTAAATTCATTTTATGAACATTGCAAATCTCGGTGTCTCTTGGTCAGGTATTCTTTTAAAGATACATCATTTTAAGTGACTAGAAAAGCTTGCCTTTGATAATAAGAATAAATATTTTAATTCACAAATGATCGTTATCAGTGATGAAACACATTTTTATTAATTCTCGTCTGTAGATATATATGTACACTTCGACATGACAATTGATAAGCTGTTATTGAATAAAAAAATAAAATATATTTTCACAATATCTTTCGCAAATATCTGAAAGTAGAGTAGTTGTTAAAGATGTCACGTAATCGCACAAGTCGTTTATCTTGTTCCTTTTTCAAGCGTCGAGTCAGTTTCCTCTATTTTGGAGCATCTCTTTTATAATATCAATAAGATTTTTGATAACGAAACAAAATGAATTATCTTACAACTTTTATCGATCGTTACGTAACGGAGAAGCTCGAAAAACGCTCTGACACCAATCCGCGTATCGCACTTGTAAATAAAAACAATTTACAAGAGCAATAAATATATACACTTGCTGCATTGTCTTTAATTAAAACGTTAATCGTTCCGAAGTAAATAGGGCAAGGAAATGAGAAGTAACACCGCGCCATGCGCAGAAAGTATACTGCGGAGATTCGAAGCACGCGGCGCGAAAAGACGCGGAAGCGAAGGCGTCGAGGAACCAGCGAGAGAACCGAGTGAATCGGAACGAATCGATTGAAATTCGAAAGAAAATATTCGGAAAAAAGTGAAGTGTACAAGCGAAAAGAGAAAAAAAACGAGACGGAGGAGCGATCAACGGGTAAGAGGCAAGGATTGGCGAATGCCGAGAGGTATATAGACTACTCCGGGAGGACCGAGAGGGGGAGAGGCGTCGCTCGAGAGAGACGGGGATAGAGGAGAAGCCGCTTGCGCGCGCGCGCGCGCGCTCGGGTCGATGTTAAAAGCAGGCGCGGGGCGAGGCGCCGGCTTAGTCCGGGGCCTGTACCAGACCAGAGAGAAAGTCCCTCCGCACGAGAGTCGTTTCTGCTCTCTGTCTCTCTCGCACAGCCGTCGCGATCGCGCAGCCCAGCCACGCAACCACAACAATAAACAGACGACGCAACCTCCTCCGCGAAGCGCAGGGAGAACGCGCTTGCCGCTGTGTTTTGGAGGCGCAGCCGGTTGCGCAGCCACAGTTGCGCGTCGCCGCCGCACATACACACCGCGACTATGTAAACACCCGGCTGGTACTCGATCTCGTTGCCCCAGTTTCGGTGCTTGTACTCGCTGCACGCGCACATTACGAAGTAGGCCTCGCTCGGACTGAGAACTATATTCAGGGCTCCTAATCGACGAGGAAGCGGCTACACGTAGGAGGCGGCTGCAAGTGTCTTCGGAGAAAGTGAACGAAGCCCGCAAACTGGCTCCGGAAGTGAGGATCAAGCAAATTGGAATGAGGGAGGATCTCCTGTCCATCATACGGCACACCAGCAGCGACCATTTCTCGGAAGAGTTCAAGCCAGCGCTGGATCTCACCGAGTCCAGCTAGTCGCTCTTTCCTCAATCCCCCGCCGGAGATCGACCGCGAGGCCAGACGCATCGAGCTACCCCTGCATACCCCCGGAGGTTAATGTCGACAGAGGCGACGAGAGTCGGCAGCGGAAAGTAGATATTCGCGAAGCGGACGCGTCCATATACCTCGCCTCGACAGAGAGAGAAAGAGAGAGGGTCCTGTTATGCCCTGGGTAGCCGCCTGCCTGAACCTGCTGACGGAACCTCTGCTGGGTTACTGCTTGGCCGTGAGAAAACTGGCGCTGCAGGCTGGTATTATTCAGGAACAGTCGTCGTCCGCCTCGTCCCAGCTGATGGCACCCAGCATGGAGCAACCGGAGCCCGGTAAGCAGCCTCTCCCTCCCTTCCCCCTTTTCGCAGACCTTTCTCGGGCGAGCTTTGTGCGTCCGCCGATTGCCGAGCTACGCTAACGAATTTGCTGGGAACATAAAGCATTAACGGCCGGATGACGTGCGTACGAAAGCTGTTTTTGCACTCCCGGCGAATTAAGACTAATGAACGTCAAAGATATCAACGTCGGGAAAATCATAATTTTCCTCGTTCTCTTTAACTGATGGTTTTTCCGCGCGAGATGGCTGGGACCAACGGTACGCAGTTACGTCGTTGCTGGGCCTTTTACGCTGAGAAATATATTTGTTTAATTTCGAACTATTGGTTTAGATAAATTTAATTAGATTTTCTAATAATAACTGCACTTTAATCTTATTGACAAATAACCTTCGTAATAATATTTTTGTAGCTTCCTAAGCTTGTCAGATAAGAATTTTTTCCATCCACGTTTTTCTTTTTAGCTCTCAAAGATCCTATCGCAAGATGTGGCAAAATAGAAAATATTTAGACGTTTCCTTTGAACTCGACTGCAAAATTCTAAAACTTTTTCTCGAATCCGTTTATGCTTCTCGGAAACGAGAATAAGTAGCGCAAAATTATACCAATATTTGAGGGGCGTCCAAGGCGGTTTCGAAAATTTTTGTTTAAAAATACGCCTTAGAATTCGGCTGCATGTGCACTCTCCTCGTTCGTCAGTAGGCCAGGTAGAGGAAAAACATACACAAAGGAGAAGGGAAGGCGCAGAAGGTATAGTGCGCAGGTCAAAACGATTCTCAAGGGTAGAGCGTAATAGGGTTCTCTTTTTCTATATAATTTCGCTCGGGACTGGCCTTACGAAAATCGATTCCAGGCTGCAGCCTTGCTAAAACTAGAGAAACTAACAAAGTGCAAATTATTCAGGGGCTATTTTTTTCGTGGAGGTAGCAGCAGCCGTCGCAATTACGATTGGCCCCCACGTGGGGCAGATATAACTAAATATTATCGACCAGTTGACCTCCTTTTCGCGGGTTCTCGGTTTGCTACCGATAGATTCGAGATGCTCCACTTTCGCAATCTATATGTTTAAACTCTCGAGGCTGATCAATAGCAAATGTCGGGGATTCGAATTCTGCGCGTTGCTTTAAACGTAAATTAAGAACTCGGCTATTTTCTTTGAAATTTATCCGAGGCGAGGGAACAAAGATATTGTTTCAAGGTCCTTTATTTCGCGTAGATTTGCTGCCGTCAACAAAGACAAATAAACGGCGTAAACGCATTCGAGTTGTGCGACTCGGGACGCTATAAAAGAAACAAAGAAAATGTTAAAACCAGTTGCCAGAGACGAAGGAACTCTTGAAAATTCGTGCGCGATTGCAAAAGTTTAAATTTTTTTGCTGACAATTAGGCGTCTACCGTCTGCAAAACGAACGTGTATGTGCAATATGTTTTCGACGAATAAAAAAAAAATACAGCTTACCTACTCGTATTTTAGGATTGCGATTTTCACTCGAGTTATATTTAAATCTTAGTTTCCCGCATGCACGTGTCGTAAATCCTTGACAAAACTGGTTGCACCCGAGGTTGTACAAGTATAGCTGATAAACAGTCGCTGAGAATTTCAATTAAACAAACATAGAACCGACTTTCGAACCGTTTCTATTTTTTTTATTTAAATTCTTTGTGAGAAACTGTTTTTTAATTGAAAATTAGTATGTTTACAGCAAGTATTAATAAAGAGATTAGCGAGTTTCTCTTAATTGTAGGCGATACGTTGCTTTCAAAACTTTTCTAGCGAATGTTAAAGTGGTTTTGTAATCGTCTAGCAATGAGAAAAGGCATATTAATTTATATTGTACATTACGTACAGCTTGTAATTATGGGTACAAAAAAAAAGACTTTTCTTTGTGCAAAAAGTGTGTGTAAATATATACTTGGATTAATCAAGCCTAATAGCCAAAATAACAAGCATTATCCTGCTGCAGATGTTGCCATACGCGAAAAGTTAAATTTGAATGTTGACTTCTTTGCTTTCCGGAAGTTGGTCGTTCTCGAAAATATACAAGGCTCTTTACTGAACGTCTTACATTTGGCAATAAAACAATATTGTTTCATGAAGTATTATCAGCGAAGCTGTAATTTCTTCATAAAACTAAGATAATACGACATGAATTCAGTTAGGCTTTACGTAATAAACGGTTCTAGTGCTGAAATTCGTTTGACCTCTTTTTAAACTTTTTACAACGTTGAAGGTTTATAAATAATTTTTGTTCATACAAACATTCCCCGCGCAAAATATCTTTCGTTTATTTAATATAAATTTTTCGAGCTCGAAAACTTGTCTCTTCGGATTTAAACGTCCAGCTATTTTTAGCTATTTTTTTTTTAACCGCACAGAAGAGAGTAAGTTGGGCAGCGCCACTAAACCCGTTACATCTGTTTTTTATTATTTTGCACGGAACCAGAAACGTCTGCCGTACTATATAGGTACAGTACGGCAGGAGTGGCAGGCGAACAAATATAAACCGAATACAAACAGACATAAAAAAAAAGATCTCTCTTCGAAATTTCTTATCCACACGGTCTCGAATGTGCAACGCATTTTATAAAACGCACGTAGACTCTTCCAGATAATAAAGTGGCTTTGAAAAAACAAGAGATAAACCAGCTGCCATTGTCGGCGAACATATATTATTGTCAAGAGCGCGGAGAGCTCCTATTATTAAACGCGAATAATAAAAGATAACAAAGCGATTCGCTGTAAACTACGAGAGCCCCGAGCCACGCAAGTGAAAGTTAGACTCTCGGGCAGAGGCAGTCTCGTGTATACACGGAGAAGCGGCCTTTTAGTCAGCTGCTGACCGCCGGCAGAGCCGCGCCCCCCGCTCCGGCCAATAAGAAAGCTTCTTTTTGCGTTCCTGCGAGTTTACCGTGTGGCCGCTTCCCGCTCGGGAGAGGCACAGGAGATATTTCGAGAACCGAGCGGCGGCAGAAAGAAAACGCTCTCTCGAAACTGGTCTCTCGGCGAGACTCGGGGAGAAGGAATAAAGAAAGAAAGAAAATCCGGCCCGGAGGCTCGTTGTGTATGCGCGTGTATACGTATAAGTATACGGGCAATCAGCGTCGTTGTCCATTCACTGGCGCTGTGAATTTATCAAGTAGGCGAGGTCGCGCCTCCGAATCAATTCTCTTGGCCGGAACGCCAGCTCGTTAATCAACGACTTTATGCCGAGCGTATCTGGGTGCCTCGGTTCGACGGCCTCGGCAAACGTTTTTTTTTCTTTTTTTTTTAGAAATTCAAATTTAACGCCTACTGGGATTTTGGACTTTGCTCTTTTGGCAGTCTAATAAAGATGTCGCTAAGTCAAGTGAGCGCGTATCAGGGCGCTGGTCGTTAACTTGGTGAAACAAGTTTTAGAATATGTTAGTATTTTATTTTTGCGTCACGAAATTTTAGTTGGGAAAGATGTATATTATTATAATAATTAATCCCTTTAATATAAAGTTACGTCATTTTGTACACAATAACTAGTTATTTTTTCGTTCATTTTTATATACGAATTACTTGAAAATAATTTATTGAGTTTGATCGTTTGTGCCAGAGTAGATTTTTAGTATTTCAACATTGGAACAGATCTCGTCTAGTGAAACACCCACTTATTTCGATAATGATGCTATCTTCCCAGTCTAGTAGCGCGTTCTACCTACTGAATCTTTTTTGCAAGCAATAGAAATTATCGATTTTGATCGATCCGTCGTTAAATCAATTGGCTCAAATAATTATTTAATTCTGCCTGGAATTCCGCAAAACAAAACACTTAAAACTTTCCTACTGGCAATAAGTAGAGTTCGAAATCAATAGCATTTAAGCCTCATTGTTCTAAAAATTTTCCAAATCTGCTCGGCATTCGACTCAACCAGTTTAACCTAAATCTTATTGGTTATATTTACGAGATGACGCAAGTTATATAATTATGCGGGAGAGAAAGCGTATTGAAAAGCGCGCGATAACAGTTTTAGTTATGAAAATCGTTACGCGCGTACAGTGAATAAACTAATACTTAACGATTTCCTGGTACATTAACGATCATAATTGAGCAATGATTTATTAACCCAGTTTAAATAATTACGCGCTTAAAATCTCGTTATGCACACGTATTTTCTGCACGTAGCTTTTCATAATTGACCGAGAACTACTTTTGCTAAAGTCACCGATTAACGTCTCGACGAATCAATCATCTTCCTATCGACGTCTCAGCTGCATAAAAATGCACAAGTGCTTTTTTCCCGTCGCGACTCGCCTGCCGACCTCGTCTGCAGACGCGCCGAGCATAAATATTCAAAATTACACTTACCTCGCGGGGGGAACAGCGCCTAATGTTTTCGTCGAAGAGACAATTGGCCGTTGTTTCCGAAAAGCAAGAATAAGCAGGCGGAATATATCTGCCGTCTCATACTCGCGGTGTGGGTGCCACTCGCGATATCGCGCAGCGGGAGATGAAAGCCGACGGCTCTCTCGCAGCAGCGCCATGCTTCTTACACCTTGGGAAGTTCCAGGCGGGCTCTGCACGACGGTCAGCTGGTGTACCGAATGAGTTTTTTCATTGGTCGCGACGTCGCGGGAGATGAATTGGGCGGTGGATGAGTCGTGGCGGTGAACTGCAGTCACGTGGCTGACAAGGGGGTCATTACGGTATTGTCGTTCAAAGAGAAGACTGAAGAGAAGACTTGTTGATAAGAGCTAGGAATACGAAGGCTTGATGATGGAAATTTTCAACTGAAATTTAATGAGGATTTTTTTAATTTTCGACATTTTTAACGATTCTGTTTTTTTAGACATTTTTCACTCGACACTTAATTTATGTAACGTCTCTTGTACGGCATAAATTTGAAAGACGTATAACGGACAGATTTTAATTTAAAACGAAGTTATTTATTCTATAAAAAGCAATAATTAATTTAATTCTAGTTTTTGATCGAGAATCGACTTTAAATTAGCTCGGCGATATAAAGCAGATGAAAAAAATGACTCATTGGCACGATACCAAATTTGACTATGAAATAACTTCCGCGTAATATGCATCTGGATATTGGTAGAAAGAAAAAAAAACAGTCAACCGAGTCTTTAATATTGAAATATGGTTTTTAATAAAAAATCTTTATCTACATTTATACAAAGTAAATACACGTATTAATTTTTTTGTTTATTTCGAGGTTTTATAAAAAATTAGAGCCTTCTCTATTACACCGATTGTATTTATCAGAAATATTTGTTTTTTTTTCTACTGTGCTGCACGAGACGAGATAAAGAATTTACAACTCTTGTTTTTCTCGCGGTCGTCATGTCATAATACATTTGCACGTTTATGTCGCCGTATTGACTTATTCATTTTCTTAATCAGTCACTTCGTAGATAATAGATATTGCATATGCATAGGACGTAATTTTAATTTATTGTAACAGAAATTATTAGATATAGATAATGGTAATACTTATCATTCATACAGCATTAGATATATGTTTACAATTTAATGACTCGAACAGTTTTTGATAAATGCTGTTTAAAATTAAAGATAATTGGAATAAGACCTCGAAAAAGTCTGTACGTGTGATTATTAATATCAAATAAATAAATTATCATTGTAAAAATTGTCTTTATACACTTATATATCGATTCGTGGCAGAAATAACTTATTAAAAACTGCAATATAAAACTGTAATAGAACAATTTTTGTACAAGTTAGATCATTTTCATTTTTGAGACTGCATCAAACACTATTTTCTCCGCAACGGAAGCCGCGAATTAAACAGGTCGTGTCGCGCGTCGTTTTCATACTTCCAGCTAGAATGGTAGCAAATGAGTTTTCATTTTTTTTCCCAAGCCGTCTGTCCTGACGATATTGTCTTACTCATAGTTAGTTAAATATGAAAACGCGACGCGATCGCCTCTTGTCGTCCACACGTGTTCTTCAATATTCAATAACTGCGGCTGATCGATTACGCGACGACCGCTGGCAGTGCGCGGGGAACCTTTTGCTTCGTATTTCAAAAAGTTATCAATTACCGAGAAATTTTGCCCGAAGGTCAAGGTGCTGACCCGGTTTAAGTTGTACTTTTAGCTTTCTTCAATTTTTTAGTTCGAACCTGAGCGGATATCTATTGTTACTTGTGATTTTTTTAGAAGCAGTGGAATTGCAAATGAAGTTTTTTTCGGTAAATTTGGGTTTGAAAATACGTTGTTTACCCGCGAGGCGTTGAATAATCGTAGATGTTTAAGAATAATTTCTAAGTAAAATAATAGTATTCGAGAAGAAATGAGCAAAGAAATTTGTTTACGCTTTGCTTTAGTTGGAAATTAGTTATATAAGTATAAAAAGATCGTTTAAATTGTTGCTTCTAATATATATTAGTGCTTTATTTATAGTTGACAATGATTTAATCGGTAAGCAGGCTGATAAAGGTTTATTATATAGGATAAAAAGTAAAATAGAAATATAAATGTAAAAAAAAGTTACTTTTATATTTGGATTCCCTTATATCGTATGATGAAAGTGAAATACTTGTTTTGAAAAAAAAAAAAAAAAAACCACTTATTACGTATAAAGACCCCCTAGTTAGCATGTGAGCTTATCTGTAAATTTACAAATTGCATTATATTTAAAAGTTTATCTAGAAAATTATTCTTAATAAGCGCAAAAAAAACAGATATCAAGTTTCACGTTGCACGACATTACACGTCTCTTTATCTTTTACGAAAAATGTTTGACAGAAAAGCCCGTTGCAGTTCTGCAGCAGACTCCGCAAATCATTCAAACTCGCTCAATAAGAAAGTAATAAAATTGACGTCACGTCGAGAGTTCGCGAGACAGCGATCGTTTCGATAAAAGAAATTGCGCTTAACCGTGCATTTTCCCTCGTCTCGAGGCTCGTGATTTTTTTTGGGGTCGCTCGCGCACATCTTTCGATTAAGCGGAAATTTCCGGCAAATTTTCCTCCTTTTCCCGTTTTTTTCGCCTCGGTGCGACCGGAGCTTGTATTAGGCACGTGTCTCCGCTGGTCTGACTTTCATGTCACGTTCCTGACGAAAGCGCTCGGGAATATTGTCGTAGATTATTTAATGAGAAGCATTTACATTTTTCTGTTTTGAAGCTAAACTCGGCATTGTTGTCGTTTTAAATTTGCTTAATTTCGCCAGTTTTACAAAACGCCGCGAACAGACTGTCTTGTCAATGAAAAATCTTTTTCTTCTGCACTTTTACAAGTAAAATACAATTGTTTTCCTGGAATTTTCTTATCGTGAATCATCTTTATTTTGACTTTGAAGCGTGTTTCAATTTTATTGCGGTATTAAATTTTTCTAGAACGTACAAAAATTCACGTGACGAATCGTAAAAAAGTGTTCCGCGAAAGATGTATATTACTTAATTGTACCTACAGTTTCGCTGCTCGGAGCCATTTTTCATTTACGGCTTCTGTTAATTTCCGATCGTTTTTTCATGCCTTCGGTTCGCGTGGCGCTCGAGTTGCGCAATGAAAAATGTGCATTACGCTGAATAATTGCGCAAGTATCCGCGAGTGCACGGAAATCACCGTCCAATTAAATAGTGCAGCACGCAGTCTGCCGCAAAAACGGAAAACGTTCAATGCCACGTCGACGGACGTGTCGTTAATTCTGGCGGACGCTTCTGTTCGCGTACTGCAGCGTGGAAAACTTTAAATGTTCGGCTGATTCATCGGATCTGCGGAATAATAATAGGAAATCCAACTGACCCCCGCCGAGCTGCGATTTGTGTTTGAACACATCTCTCTGTCGTTTGTACATTTGAAACTCGCGGGATTTTCGAGCGACGCATCGCGATTCCGATCCGTAAACACGAAGGTATAAAATTATCTTTTACCTTTCGATTGCTTTTACCGTATCGGACGTTTCCCTCGCAAGCAGCACCTGCCGCTTATCGGTAACTGTACTAATTTCAAAAAGAGCATCGTTTTTCTATTTTTTGAAGCTTCTCGAAAGCCCAGATCGGCCAACACTTCAAAGAGACAAATGGACGAAATTCGACTTCCGCAAACTTCCCCCAGCTAGAACAGAGAAAAAAAAAGAGCTCGGCCAGCGTTCAAAGAAAAAAAAGTCTCGAACGACCTATAAGAAATCCTCCTCGAGCCTCTCGTCGGCACGCAAAGCCGCCGTTGCGAGTGTCTGGACTTCGGCGGCAGCCTTAGAAGCTCTCTCTCTCTCTCTCCCCCAAAGGCATATTTCGCGAGCGCGCTCTCGCGCGGGCCGGCCGATTCTAAATATAAAAATCGGACGAGCGCCGTTGACGGGCCGTCAGTGAGCGATTGACTTTCGCGCAGGCAGCACGCATGTCTCCGTCAAACGACCTAACGCAGCTCATACGCGGTGACGTGCCACACGTTCGATTCTCCAAGGAGTTCCCGTGAACCGCACCGGGACGTCTTTTCAGGATTTCTTCCCTCTGCTTTCGGACAACTCCGAGCATTTTCGTTTTTTTATACTTCTGAGGTTACTTCGGTCCAGGCGGCGGAACAACCGTGAACCAGTATTTTGCAATTATGTGCCATATCGGTAAGCAGCTGCTGATAAGTTTTGCAAGCTTTTTACACTTTATAGTCTTCGTTTTTATTGGGAAATTCAGTTCTGCGCGCTGTTTAAATATATATAAAGTTTCCGTATATTGCTGTAGATGTATATCTTTGCATCTATAAGGAGTTTAAAGAATTACCTTATACTGATACAATGACGTCAATTTAAGTTGTTTATTATGTAAATACATTTTTTGGCTGTACATAAGCAAATCACAGTGTTTCTATATAGTTCAATACAGTTTTATTTCGGCAATTAGGTACCAAACGCTGACTTTTTACCTTAAATTTCATTTAATCACTTATTTAAGAAAAGCAGCTTTTTTAAACTAAAAAGAATTTCAAAAGGAAAAAGGGTTCAATCGCAGCCCGAATAACCGAATTCACATCGCTTCCTCCAACGCGGAAGCTTTTTTATCTCCCCCGAGTTTGTCCGATCGATCTTTCCCCCCGTTTATCGCGAGTGCTTCGAATTTATAGGCTCCTTTCCAGTAAGCCCACTGTATGGTCCGATAGATTCCGATAGATTCGCGTGTAAGCCTATCGGCTTGGCCAAGCAGCTGCGCGCTTGCAACGTGACGATCACGTGTACGTCGCCTATAGGACGCGTACGTATACGTGCATTAGCGCATAACTAGGCACATATCCGATTATTGGTTTGCGCGTCTTGGATCTTCTCGCTGATTCTTTCTCTCTCTCAGCTAATTGGGCGATAATTCTTTAACGATTCGATGTAAGCGCGAAATTATGAATGAAGATTGCGAATGTTAATTGGGATGTTTTTACGCGCGTTCAATTTTAAATCTGACTTCGTTGCAGAGGCCGCGAACGCGGGAATTTGTTTGTTTTTCTGGCAGGGTAAACAGCTGGGGTGTTTATAATTGATCGATTACTTCATTCATACCAAAACAATAATAAATAACTTTGTTATTATTTGTTTAAAATGTTTTCGAGCTCAACAATTTCCTGCGTATTTTCCAATAATAATATAAAAACCCCGCCCAAGTACGTCCGCGTAAATGAAATTGGCAACTTTTCACTTTAGAGCCAGAAAAACAAAAACTATATCCTCCAGCGAGCCGAGTAATTCTTAAGTAAAAAAGCTTTCGCGCCAGACGAAACTTCCTTTCAACGGTCGAAAACCCGCAAAGCGATCAGCGGAGCTCGTTCCACCAACGTAGGTTATATACCTCGGCTCGAAACTGGCAGTCCCACGTCCTGCACTCGGTCGATCGCGTTCTTGGCGTAATTTCGCGCTCGCATTCGGCGAACCTGTAGTTTTCGGCGAGCGCACGGGCCGCCGCCGCCGCCGCCGCCGCGCGCGGGGTTATTTTTAATGGCACGCGAACTGCGCCGGCTGGCGCTCGGCCAGTCAGCTTTTTGGATATTTTCATTTGGATTTAAGTGGAACGAGGCTTCGCCGCCAGAGCGCGGCCGCCACGAAAGACAGCTCGACGTCGGCGGCTCTCCTCGGAAATGCAGCTTGGGAAACGCCGCCGCGCGCTACGACGCTGCGGATTTTTATTTTGGCCCGGATTTTTAGTATTCGATTTACTTTAGGAACCGACGAGCGTAATTATAGCGCGCCGTTTGAATGCCCGTTCTAGATTTATCTCGCTTTTATCTACCGACTCTTTGATATATACGCTTTACGCTTGTTATTTCCCGCGGTTCTATATCGCGGTGTCTAAATATTTTGAGCAGGCACGTTATATACGTTTACTTTTGTATTATGTATTTAAAACTTTTTCCTACGATTAATCGCTGCTCCGATTGTATGACGAAACTGCGGCACGTATTGAGATGGTCCTTAAACAGTGAGTAAGATATTTAGCCGGGGGTGATAAAAGACTCGCCGATTATCGCCCGTGTATTTTTTAATCAATTGGCAGAGAGTTGTCGATGTTGCCCCATACGCGTCTCGCTTACCAATGTCGATTGATTTATCTCTTGGTTAACCGGGATGGCTCCTCTGACGAAACGAGCCGAGACTGCTTGGCGTTACAAAACCGTTCGCGGTGATTACGGAGTCGCGCATGTCAAGGATACATAATACGCTGGAGAATCTTTCAATGGCGCCAGTGTATTTTTTTTTTTTTTACTTTTTCACTTTATATCGCACAAAGTGCAAAGCTGTTTCGCTATCTTTCGCTGAATTGGAATAATAAAAAAATGTGTAAAGTTTAATCTTAATTGCTTACATACGTAAAGGCCTCTCTGTACATATACATTATCTTCCGAAGTAGAAGGTCAAAAATAAAATGGGCATGTACGCACGTCACACGGCAAATCGTCACAAAAGGCGCGTCGACTTGGAGAAAATTAGTTTTTAGCTTTAACTTACCATAGAAATCGACCGAGTGCTTAATCGCTCGAATCGCATTGTTCCAGTAGAAGCCACACAAGACAAAGCCGTGAGAGCTCCCGCCGGAGCCACGAAGCCGCCCCGCAAGTTCGCGGGGGTCGTCATCATCACGACCGGATTGCCGGCTCGAGGCAAGAGCCAGGTCGCCCACTGCCTCGCCCGGAGGCTCAACTGGAACGGCGAGACGGCCAAGGGTGAGGATTTGCTTTTTTTTTTAATTTTCGGTGAAAAACCGTTTTTTGCGAAAGTCCAGACTGTCGCACCTTTGGGTTAGTAAACGAGCGAGCAAGTCGAAAAGAAAGAAAAAATAAAACGAGTCTCGATGTTTCTACCGAGCCGAGTGTAAAGTTAGTAGTCTATTGACCTTACTACCGACAGTATGCACACGCTCTTAATCAGCATTATGTAAGCATTTTTATTGGCACTTGGCTGCGAACGAGGCGCGTGCAATGTGCGGGCCATTATATTAATATCGTAGCTTCGTTTTAGCTTCGTGCATTATTACCTTTAGTCGGCTTTGACGGCGTTCAATTTTATATAATCAATTTAATGCCCGACTTGTCGTTCAAGTCTTTCTTGAATTAAAATTCCGAAAGATAACGCCTTTATTATCGGAGGCTAAGGATAATATCGCCCGAAATTTTTACAAAGAAACGTTTGATTATAAATTTCTGGAAAAGATGATCGGTTAATTTTAAAATAAATTTGCCGATAAATATTGATAACTCGAATAGAAAACGGCATTATTTTCCATACGTTTCCTGTTCGGTATATACAAAAAAGAGTCTGTTTTTGCCGCATAAAAAATTATAGCCCGCGAGAGACGAGCAGATAATTAACGAGGGCACATATGTATAACAGCCTCCCGCGTAAACTTCTAGAATATAAGTGTAGAATCTTTCAATCAAGTTAACCGCACGCTTGCCCGCCGAGCCAAGCGGTACTTTTAACGGGCGCTCAATTTATTGCTCGTTTGCGAAACAGTCTGGAAGCTCCGCCGACTTAGACATGTAGAGGGTAGAAATAATCGATGATTTGTCTGTTTTCTCAGTGATGCGGGTGAGCGACTACCGCAGAAAGAGGCTCGAGCCCTACGCCTCCCACGAGCTCTTCCGGCCGGACCACGAGGCCAACGTCGCCCTGCGAGCCCTCGCCCAACGGGACGCGATGACCGACTGCACGTCCTGGCTCGCAACCGGCAACAGCGTCGCTGTAAGCATTAACAAAACAAAGAGGCACCACGGACCGCATTTCGATCGGTCGTCATTTCCCCTCCGATTGGGAAGGCGCGGCCGCTAGATTTCAATAATTCATGGCGCGATCGGTGATCGAGCAAATTTTTTTTTTTTCTTTTTTTTTGTTACGCGACGAGTCACTTTTTGTCGCCGGTTTTCATTTTCCTCTTGCCATCGTAAAGATCCAGTACATCATCCACAATCACTGGTAGTACCGCATCGTGAAAAAAAAAAGATCGAAACTCCATCCCAATTTCTGTGTCTTTACCCAAAAGATCTTGGACGCGACGGTGGTGACGCGCGGCCAGCGCGCCGAGGTCCACGACTACTTCACGAGCCAGCTGGGCTACCGCGTCCTCTTCCTCGAGTGCGTCTGCACGGACCTGGCCGTCGTCGAGTCGAACTGCCGCGAGATCCTGCGCCACAGCCTCGACTACGCGGGCATGGACCCGGCCAAGGCCGCCGAGGATCTGCGCCTCAAGATCGCCCACTACGAGAAGACGTATCAGCCGATGGACGAGGAGACGGGCTATCCGCGCATACGCATCGACACCGCCAGCATGGAGATCCGGGCGTACAAGGTCACCGGGCACGTCGAGACCAGCGTGCTCGGTTATCTGGGCAGCGTATCGCTCAAGCCGCACACTCTCTACTTCTCACGGGTAAGATATGCTACACTCGATCTGTGTGCGATATTCGATACGCGAGGGGAGAGCTCGGAGCGCTGCGCTGAGAAAAATCTGTCGTGATGCTGTCAAAGAAATTTTTTGTTTTACTTATTTATTACGAGTAAGCAATTTACATTTTTGTAAAATTCTGTGAACGGTACCGGTTTACTAAATAAAACTTTAAAAATAAAAATTCATAATTTCATTCATAATTCACTTAAATTTATAAAAAGACTTTAATATTTAACTTTACATAACTTTTTTTTGTATTTTTTAAATTTTAATTAATTCTTAAACGTAATTACAAAATATGTCTCTCAATTAGATTCATTATAGTTCTTTAAATTATCTAGTAATTTTTTAGGACAGTTCAAGCTTCTTCACAATTATTAACGCAACATTTTCCCCAGCTTACAAAGATTAGCAAGCTTTATTTTTAAACCGAAGCTTGAAGCACTAGTTACAACAAGCCAGACTCTATTCCACCTGATTTAGCGCATTAGCCGAAAATAGAAATCCCCCAATAATCTTGCGAAAAGTCGCGAAACGTCTCCGCAAAAATAGCAGCCCGCCTTTTGTGTCTGAGCGTGAAATTGACGGTTTTGCGTTGCAGCACGGCGAGAGCGAATTCAACGTCCTCGGTAAAATCGGCGGCGACGCGGTGCTGAGCGCCCGCGGCGAGCGCTACGCCCAGGCCCTCGCCGCCAAGATCAACTCGATGCACATCCCGGAGCTGCGAGTGCTCACCAGCCGGCTGCGCAGGACCATCGCCACCGCCCGCGGCATCGAGGCCCCCCAGGAGCACGTCGCCGCTCTCAACGAGCTCTACGCCGGCGTCTGCGAGGGCCTCTCCTACGAGGAGATGCAGGAGCAGTACCCGCAGGTGAGTGTCTTCGTCGGTCGGCCGGTAAACAGGATGTTTGCGAGCGCTTCTCGGGTTGCACTAAATTTGTAGCGCTGATAGTCACAATGAGCTGTGTGCCATGTAAATATATAGACGGGGATATTTTTAGAGCTAGGAAAATATCCTCGTTTATGTAAGAAAGAATCGCTAATTTCGTTTAATGTTACTTGTTTCCTTTCATGACTGTGCTTCAATCGTGTTTTTTCACAGTAGAGACGAGTTCGAATAACAAGTGAATCGGCACTTGAAAAGGAAAATTTTCATTTGCAAGCGTCCGAACGAACGATTCCACAATAATCAATTATTATCTTTAACTACAATGGTATAAGCGTCTCGTCGCAATATTCAATGGCTCATTTCTCCTGAATCGGATTCGACAATCGCGTTTCGCTCGACAGCTTCATTTGTTGGCACGGTATTGTTTCCGCGTCAGAACCGCGCGCTTTATCGATTGCTCCCTCGCCCGTCGCGAGGAGAAGTTTACTTGCCCGTGAAATTCGCAAAATAGCTCAAAATAGGCGGCGAAGCAGTGACGAAATCGTATCTATCAATTGCAGGAATTCGCCTGGCGAGATCAGGACAAGCTGCGCTACCGCTACCCCTGGGGCGAGAGCTACATGGACACGATGCAGCGCGTCGAGCCCGTGATGGTCGACCTCCAGCAGGCCAACAACGTCCTCGTCGTCTCCCACCAGGCGGTGCTGCGCTGCATAATCGGCTACTTCCTCGACAAGACCCCCGACGAGCTGCCCTACATGGAGGTGCCCCTGCACACCATAATCCGCCTGAGCAGCCAGGGCTTCAACTACAAGCTCGAGTTCAT
Source organism: Ormyrus labotus (assembly GCA_035582975.1). Classification (NCBI taxonomy): domain Eukaryota; kingdom Metazoa; phylum Arthropoda; class Insecta; order Hymenoptera; family Ormyridae; genus Ormyrus; species Ormyrus labotus. The sequence goes on along the minus strand of JAWWEO010000045.1, from coordinate 7,690,749 downwards.
CAAGCTCGGCATCGAGTGCGTCAACACGACGCGCACCAAGCCGCAGAACTGCAGCGCGAGCCGCACCGCCGACGACGCCCTGCTCACCGTGCCGGCCCACTACGACATTCCCGATCCCTGGAGGAATCCCGGCAACGGGCCCACCCTCGTCCAGCAACACTGAGTGCCGACGGAGGGGACTGGGCTCGCGCGCATGGCTCCTCCGAAAAAATGACATGACTATATTTATATCGATGCAGATTGTTATTGGCCCATCCCCATTTTTCCGACCGAGCGGACACCGAGCTCCGGTTATACTTTTTTTCAATCCTCGCGACTTAATTCGCAAAACTTCGTTTCGCAGCTCCCTTACATAACTTATCTGCATTGGCTTTCATTGTTTAAATCTTAATTCAACTCTTGCTTCTCTTATCCTCCGGGAAATCTTTTAGAAAGGCCGCTCCTCGATATATACAGTATTTGAGCAGACGCCTGCACAGCGTTTATATCGGTGTTCGAGTTTTCGTTTGATCCAAGATTAATTGAAAATGTTTGAAGATGCGCAAAAAGAGAGAGGGAGATATTTTGCAGAGCAAAATTTATTGTTACTTATTGTAGAGGATTAAAGGCAGAGGATACGAGAAGATATATAATATAAGGTAGCTTTATCGAGACCCCAAGTGGTGTCAATTATGGCTTGACCTCCTGAGCCTTTTTAAGATTTTCAGTATGAGCAAACGTTTAAATGTAGGATTAGGGCTGTCATAGTGGCTTATTTAATATATTAAGGCAAACAGTGTTTTAAGGAATGTCTAATTGTTGTAGCATCGTGAGATAGCAAAATGACAACGATAGACAAAGATTCGAGTGCAAAAATGAAAAAAAAAAAAAAAAAAAAAGAAAATGGATCGTATATCGTGGAAATGAAGGGTTGCCACTGTTGGAAGTTCAGTTTATAAGAATACCTGTTACGATGTTAAGACTTTTAGTTTTGAATCAATAGTGTAAAAGATTAGATTGTACATCCGTTCTTGGATTAGTCAAGAATTTATAAAACGTTGAAAACAAGTTACAAGTTCTTATATATAGTAACATTGATAAAAATGATAATTTAGGCCTGCATTGCGGTATTCAGGTGAACGAAGTCTAAAAGACATATACCCAAACGGATGGAATTGAATGTGCAGATCAACGAGAATATATTTTTAGAGACATATTATGCAACGCTATAAAAACGATGTATGCATGTATTATTAATCATTTTGGTGGAATATGCATTTTCTGAAACACTCTGACAGTTATAAATTAGTTAAAATTAAGACACGAGTCATCGAGCTCGGATAAATTGTTTATAAATTAATTGTAAGCTTAAAGACGTCTTTTAATAATAGTAGTATGAAACTTTGTAAGTTTGGTATTGACATTACTATCTCAAGTGGAAGTACAACAATATTTGTGTGACCTTAATTTTGACTTGCATTATTATGCGAGCAAAATTTTTACAATTTCTTTTTATAAAATATGGACATACTTATTCACATGAATATGTTAATTGAAAAAAATTAACTTTTACACCTATTACCCTGTAAATTTAAATTACTTCATTCTACTTGAGATTCTAGCAATGCCAATACTTGATTTATAAACGTTAAAGACATAAACACGCATAATAATTGATTCTAGGTGAACATTTACTCGAGCCTTAGAGCCGAGCGTTTCGCAAGCTATATTAGTGTTGTGAATGTGATAAACGAATGAAAGAAGAGACTGAATATTTAAAAATGTTGTTTGATAACTGATGAATGTTTAGTTCTTCATATAATCAATTTTTAAGAATTAATTTTACCTACATTTTTAAGTTAAGTATGTAAGTTCCTTCGGGATTGTTATTTTAAAACTATATCCTTTTAATCAATTTATACTTAAAAATTGTATTTTACGGCGAATCTATAACACTCGCATCAATAATTTGTATTTGAAAAAGTGCACAATTAGTCCAGGTGTGAAAATATGAATCGTTTTAATATGACTGATGATTTTGAGATTCTTCGTGCCAAGAGATGAATGAATGATTGAAAGATGGGCTGTTACGTAGAGTTTTAGCAGGCGTTATGATTAAGTCATACAGATTACATGATTTTTTTATTGTAAACGTATAAATAAACATTTTTTACACAAAATATTTTGCGTTCTCAGTTATTTAAATTTGTTTCAGTCCTTAAAATCTTCAATTACACTTGTACTGCGCAGGATGTTTGCCTTTGTACTTTGCACGTAGGCGAATATCCATATCACGTAAATTAGTCTAACTATATTATATCAATCTTGTAATCTTAACGAATGTTTTTACATATACATTATATTATATGTATTGACCTTGCACTATGTAAAATATCGGAGAGGGGTCGGGTTGACTCTATTATATTTTATAATATTCAAGTATGAATTGAATTGTATATAACTTTATTTCCTATAACACCACATGCTAAATTCAACTTGATTTAGAGATTGATATCGTCGTGGATATAAATAAATATGATGTATCGATTTAATTATTTGAAGAAACGTAAGCTCTAGTGAGAAACGCAAGCATTTCGTAATAACATCAAAAGTTCGCTGATTCTTATTAACTTGTTGAATGCATATCTATAAATCTACGCTAAATTATTAACTCTCTAAATATAAATAAGTGAAAAATGTACTTATTTCATAAGTGAAAAATACTCTAACTTCAAAATAAGTGAAATGTATTTTCACCTTTATAGGCGCCAGGTGGTGCAGCAGCGCATCGAGCACTCTTGCGGAAAAACTAGCACACTGAATGTATTTAAGCGTAGCCCTGGAGATCGGAATTCAAGATCGCTTCGACGATTCTTCACTTCAGCAGCTAACATTAAGCACAATATCCGTAGTGATAAATACTTTTATTTGTTGTAAAATAAGCCTCTTTATGTATTATTTATTACGCTTCAGTATTAAGTAACAATATTGACTTATTCAATAAGTACACTTTTTCATTTATATAATAAGTGACTATTCACTTATTACACGTGGAAGGCTTTTGATATGGCGAATAAGTGCGTATACACTTCGAATAAGTGGATTTTTACTTATTCTACTTTAGAGAGAATACTCGTTTCAAGAGAAGGAATACTTTTTAACGCTCTGGCGTTGGTGATGCCTGGAACATGGACTTAATGTTTTGGCTGTGCTACTCGTCAGAATAACCTTTGACGTTACGGAGGAGACTACGAAATACTTAACAGGATTCAGGTGTACGTAAATGTACACCCTTAAAATCACCTACAATATTATGTTAATTGTTTATCATTTATCATGTTAAAATAAAAATTAAACCCTACTTTCGAATATCGAAATAAAACACTCCGCTGCATTGAAAAATAATCGCAAATTTAAAAAATTTAAAGTGGAAAGTATCAACTGCTTTTATACTGATTACATTCCTCTCAAAATAATACCTTCTTAAAACAGTTTTATATTTAAATATTTGAGTTTTGATCAAATGAGATCAGTTTGAATTTTCAAACGCCCTTCGAATCGATGTCGAGATATTAAATTTTCCAGATTTTGACTGCCGCATCTCGCAGAATGCACTAGTCCACTAACTTTCATTTTAAAGAGTTGAACTTTATGCATTTTATCGGCGGTATCTCACATCTCCTTGAATAATTAAATCTGTATTGTTCTACTTGAAATCTCGAGAAAATATTAGTTTATGAGAAACTTCTTGAACTTCGCATTGCTTTGAACATAAATATAATATTTCATTAGATCCAAGTTTAGGTATTGATCATTTGTACTCCATATCATTCGGAAGATGTTCTTCATTTACTTCGTCTTCAGAATCGGAGTCTTAAACTATGTTGTTAATATTATTATTTTCACAACATGATGTTGCTTTTAGTAAGACCGGTGCAATTGTGAGAACCTGTTGCTGAAATAAATGCTGCTGATAAATATTTTTGTTGACATTTTCAGTATGGCCTAGAAATTGGTACATGTCCGATCTTTGACCATCCGTTAGTTCTAAACTCATGCACATAGTGGAAAGGTTTTTTCTAAAGAGCGTTTCTCTTAAAGTGTCTGGAACTTAGCATTAATTAATTTGGAGGCTTTTCGAATAATATTGCAAGCATTAAATGCCTGTTATTGTTCAGATCTGTACTGTCGATTCCAAAAATATATGAACTGTTTGTATTAACTCTTGCTTCCTCTCTTAAGTTTAAAAATACATCAATGCCCTCCTTGTCTTGGCAGGATATTAATATTGGCACTGGTCTATTTAACTTTCCACGCAAGATTAATCTATGAAATTTGTTTAAGAATTGTTTTTCCGCGACTTGGAGTTTTTTGAAACTTGTACAGTTTTCGTCTAAGGATTCTAATTTTTGATAACTGTTTATTTTTAGTCGTTCTGTTTCCCCAGCTCTTCGGCAATTGAAGATTTGAATGTGTATTAGAAATGATTCTCCTAAAGTTTTCCATGTTAGTCAATCGAATCCAAATTGTTTTAATTTTGCCAAGCATTCGTCTCGATTATTTACGATATACCTGTATAGTTTGTTGATATCACTAGCTTCCGGTCGTTTAACTAATTTTTGTCGTTGCATTTCAATTTGCGACTCAGCGACGGTTCTAGAAACAAATTTGTTGAAACTACTAGTAAAGAGTTCTTTGAACTCTATTGCCAGTTGTCTCCCTTCTCGGTCTTTTTGTTTAATGCATAAGGTGATGTGTAGATCACACATTTCTTTTGTATATGCCCCAGCTGGTGCAGGGGTTCGATACAAATCAGTATCGCTCTCTTAAGATCCGAGTTCATTTATTGCGGGAATTAGGAAATCGTAATTTTCTGGTCTAAATAAATCTGTGAATTGCATAATGTTTGAGTTTAATCGTCTTAAAATGATTAGCAGTCGCGCTAAAAGCCGTACACGTGCTCGAATCATCTTTCCGTGATGTTCACTGTGACGATATTTAAAAGAGTATCCGTTGCCGTAGTCGATAATTAAATTGTCCTGTTCAATTATTGTTTTTATTTCACCCGCATTCATTTTTAACATAACGTTTTGAAAATGCTCGTTAATTCTTATGTTTACTTTGTCTAGGATCTTTCTGCTCATAAGTAATCCTTGACCAGCAACTTTTGCCTTAGACATTTTTTTTTATGTACGGGTAAATAGGTAGCAACATAAAACCCTTTACAATTCAGCAGATTGCGTACATTGAAACGGTTTTATCAGGTTTATTTTTTCCTACGCCTCTGGCTATGATAAACTCATCTTCGAATCCAGCTCTCAAATTATGTTTTTCAATAACTGCTTTGCGTAAATATTCAAAAACTTCATTTCGAAATTTTTGATCCTCTGTTATAGATTACCCTTTTTTTTCTTTTGCATCCTGTAGTGTTCTAGTGTTTTCTAGTGTTGTAAGAAAATAAACTACTTAAAATAATTAAAACTCATCCAAAGTAAGCGAAAATAATTACGTAGATCTAAAGTAATAAGCAGCCGAGAAAAATAAAGTACCTTCATTTATATTTCTAAAATTTTACTAAAAAATTTCATTTTATCATGTTAAAATAAAAATTAAACCCTACTTTCGAATATCGAAATAAAACACTCCGATGCATTGAAAAATAATCGCAAATTTAAAAAATTTAAAGTGGAAAGTATCAACTGCTTTTACACTGATTACATTCCTCTCAAAATGCAAAACTTTTTAATAATATTTATGCCCACTCCTATAATGCAAGAGTAGGTTACGCTTAGTACCTCCGTTGCACTTGCTCTCTATGTAAATGAGATTCATCTATTTTACGTATTATTCCGAATGAGGTACATACAACCGAACACAAAAGTAAAATGAAACTTTTCATTTCAGTTTTAATAGATCTTCTACAAAATAATTTTAAGTGCCCATTTCAAAACCTTTTTAAATTGAAAATAGAACAGCTAAGGATTATTTATGTAAATAATAATGTTTATCACTTTACCATTATTTTAACACACGATTATTGTACATTATTAATTTTTTTAGAATTTAGCACTTAAAAATAATATAGATTAGATGACGAAAGTTGGTAACACAGAATTCTTAAATATCTCTATACGATACCTGGTATTTATTAGTTTTCGTTTTTAATCAGAATTTCGTTTTTTAATTAGATACTGTACGACTTTATTTTTCAATAAGCAGTAAAATAATGTAAAAAGCATAGGTAAACAGAATAGCATAATTTTAAACGATGCATTTATAGACATTGAGATGCTCACGCTCATCTTCATCTTATCTACATTTATGTGTAAATAAAAATTCATGAGTGAGATAAGACATTATATACTTCGAAACAGATCCATAACAACAGAAAATGCGTTTGTTGCAAAAAAAGGGGATATTATGTCAGCGGAAAACTTGCAAGTACTGAAAAAAGCGTCAGTAAACTCGAGGACGGTCTTTGAATCAAAGTGAAAATTTACCTTATACTCAAATTTCTTGTGATTTTTTTTCTGCAAAAGTTTAGTAATTTTTCATGTAACGCTTTTCTCGAACAGAAGTATGCCCTTTAAAATCACGTGTAAGTTCTTTAAATTTAAAAAAAAAAGTAAATTAAAAAATTTGGGTATGCAGTTAGCAAGTTTTTCAATCAATTTAACGAATTTTTAAAATATCGCTTTGCCTTCATTTAATTTTATATAAGCAGAAAAGCACTACAAAGCGAAATTTAAAGAAAATTGAAATAAAACGAAAAAATTTGGGAAACTGCAATGTCTACTAGTGTGGCAAGGGGTATTTGATTTACACCTAGGGTGACTACGTGTAAATCCAACGCGCTCTCATTTATTCCTTTAATAAAATATCTGCCTTCTATAAATAAATATATTATTTAAAATTTGCAAACAAATCTTACTGTGAGATACGTGGTCTTTTTTTTTTATCAAACTCTGATTTTCTGAAAATTATTTCTAAAATCAAGCTAGCTATGAATTTCATATTATTTTATAAAGTAAAAAATTTTAATTTCGTCAAATTTTTTTATTAATTAAAATTCATTATAGAGATAATAATGGATTTTGTATAACACACTTTTAATTAATTTTAATTTTCTTTTAAAATAATATTAATAATAATTTTTATTTAATTTTATATTAATACATTATTTTGTTAAAATTTAATTACGAAATATTTCATCAACAGTTTGTTTTGTTATTATGTGACAATAATAGTATTTTAATAAATGGCACTTACAGGTGGGTTGACCAAATTAATAATAGTCAAGTAAATAACGAATTTTGTCGTCCGTTAATTACCTTCTACAACAAGTTTCAAACGTTTATATTCTCTTTAATATGATAGAGTCTGGAAAATGGATATAAGTTTTCACAATTATTCTATACAATCCCTTCACAATTTCATCCAATTTGAAAACCGAAGCAGGATTACTTGTTATTTATAGCTTGCGGTTAAAGGATCAACCAAGAATCAATCAAGCATAGTTCTGCGTTAGATTTTTAATATTTTAATGTTTTTCATAGCTTCAAATTTAAATAACCATTTTAAATTATATATGGTATCGCGATTATTATGTATATATAACATTGTACAGTCATATAGTATTATTATTATTTTATTATGATTGTTTACATTAATTTTAATAATATACCCAGACGGCAAAACTATCCCAAATGAATTCTTTTTAAGCAATTTCTGCTTAAAAAGAATTCATTTGGAAAA
>JAWWEO010000045.1:7663949-7682915 GCA_035582975.1 Ormyrus labotus | reverse complement strand
AAAAAATACATAAAAAACACTTGGGTGGAGTCGTGGACCTCCATCGGCCACAAAACCCCTTCTGCTCCCGCACTAAGCAACATTTTCATAGTTTAGAAGATGACTATAACAGTCCACATTTTTATTCACAATTTGATACCCGCGAACAATTTCTTTATTCGCAGTCATTTTAATGTAATTTATTGTTTCGACAATTGTAAGGTTGGATTTTACGTACTAAATCTTCGGCCGTGCCAATATCTGAAAAATATTCTGGTACCGTTTTAACAGCACTTTAAAAAGTTTGAATATAACAGCTGCTTATAAAAGATAAAAATATACATGTTATCAAAAGAATTCTCGAAGATGATCTTTGCAGGTACCTTAAGAGTGATCCTCACCGCGACTGGAATGCCACCAAAAGTTAAAAGTTTATTTTTACAATTTTTAATTATTTGAGACAGTAAAAGCTATAAACTTAGTTTTCCCACGTGTAGAAAATATTCAAGAATATTTTAAAAAAGGTTTTATGAAAAAACAAAAAGAAATGAAAATGTAATTTGTAGGACAAAATTAAGAGATGCAAAACCATAGAGATTATGAATGTCTAAATTTGTCTTACAAAGTATACTCTTATTTTATTTTTTTCTTTACAAAACCTTTTTCATAATATTCTTGAATTTTTTGGGCACTTGGGAAAACTTCGTTTTTTGAGTTTTGGAGTCAGGAAATAATTTTAAATAAATAAGTTTTACAATGTTGTAGGAGGAGCCACTATCAATTCTGACTTGGTTTCTTTTTGAGAAGCACTTTTAATTCAGTACCTCCTGCAAACACTAAAAAGAATTAAAAAATGGTTATAAGCATTGACCGACGAAGGCTGTACTTAAAAGCTAGAATCGAAATAGTAGATACACAAAGAATAAAGCCCAAACTTTGTAATGAAAAATTTTCCGAAATTCGAAATGTAATGAACCTGCTGTTTGAGCATGCCTTAACCTGCGTTGAGGTTGTCGCTGTCGCCAAAAGGGTGTACTTGCATTTTCCAATAAGGACGTTGCAAATATGTTGGAAAACCAAAACTTACTCTCTCAGAGTCTGTATCTCGGAGAGCACCTTTCAGTTCGTCATTTTCAATCGATTCTACATTATTAGTTCGTTTTACTGCTATATGCTCGCATTTAGGTGTTTCAAAGCTATAACGATAAAGTGATATTGACTTCCTATGAATTTATCGAAGCCAAATTTATTATCTGCAGTGCAGATACCAGAAATTATCAATGTAAGTAAAGGCGTTTAAATTGAAACCGTGCAGTTTTTTTATTTTATCAAAATATAATAAGGTTTTGCAAAAAGCTTTTCCTGCATAATAAAGCGAAAATCAAATGGGATATATATATATTATATATACTTTGTTTTTTATTACAGTATATAATTACGGGGAAGAGAGAAAGAGTCGTTCAAAGTGATCTGTTGAAATAACGTCCATTCTTTGTGTGGCCGATTTCTGTCATGCATTTTACACCAAAATGTTGAAGAGTCGTCGCAGAGTGGATTAAAAGTATAGATTAATTGATTAAACAACTTGTTACACATAAGGGCTGCTGATAAAAGGTTAAAAGACCACAAAGAAATCAATATTTTATTGGCAATATGACAGTTATTTCTACTAATAATCAAAAATAGTGCTTTGTGATTACACCAAAGAGAGTTTTGAATATATTCTAACAGTTTCGTAAAATTTGTATTCGATGATACAAAAATAATTATATTATATGGAGGCAACGTTTTTGTTTAAAGTATCGTTTCATTAAGAATATACGTATGACAAAAACATTTATATTTTTGAAGAATAGAACCTTTATTATCAAATAGATAAAATGCCTTCAAAACACAGTTCCACAATGTTCATCTAAATATAAAGAATAAGATATAAAAATCTGTTTAAATAAAGAAAAACAAAAATTTACTATACCGAGATTCTAGGTATTGCATCTAGTTTCGTTGAAAGATTATTTTTGGGATTCTCTTTACTACCATTTATTAAGATTTTTAAAATAAAATACAGCGCCAAAGTTATTTTGACGCTTAAATTCATAATGATGAAATATAAATCTAAAAATTTCTATTAAATGCGGGATTTCTGTGCGCGGTTCAAAGAAATTGAACTAACTGTAACTGCAGTAACATATGAACAAACCATGCGCAGAATTGATCGAATTTGAAGAGGACTCCGAAGAGAGGCGAAACGGTCGTACTTTTTATTTACAAGTTTTATTTACACAGTAGCGACCAATAATCTCGCTTTTCCATTTTAAAAACTTCCAAGCTGTCTTCAAGAGTTTTCTTACACAGAATAAAGATAAAAGTTTGTATAAGTAAAAACGTTATTTTATTGAGCAAAAGCACTCGCTTACACACTTTTATAATCGTACAGACTAGAACGTAAAGTATATCTAATGACTAGAACGTTTAGAGAACTTATTCGTACAAAGTTTTATGCAATAATAATGAAAAGTTTTATACACGAGAATTACACGTAAGCCTAAACTTTAATAACAAATATAATGCAAAATAAAAAAAAATGATAATGCAAAGAAGCGTTTACTTTAGAAGTGTGATCGAAGCAAGCGCAGGACAAGCAAAGTAATTTCTAATGGTAATGATATTGAGCTTAAACATCTAGTGACTAGAATTGGATGAAATGGCGATAAAACTCCAAGTTATTCGAAGCCAGGAATCGAAGCGGAGAGGATCGGCCGGGCAGTTGGTGAATGTTCACTCTCTCATCAGGCGAGCGGTGTAGTCCCTCTGTTTAGCTGCCAGGTGCAGATCGAGGCTCCCCAACATTCGTTTTCTTGCCTCGAACTCCGTCGGACTGACGCCGCCGCGTCTCCTCTGCAACGAACAAAATGTTTCCGAAACTTTGAAATTGCATCGACGCGCGACTTGTAAAGTCAATATATATATTCCGCGAATAAAAATCCGTCGTTACCTGCGATCCGTCGGGGATTGTCTCGAGCGCAGGAGTTGCCAGTTGCGAGACGTTTTTCACGTAGTTCACGGCTATCTTGCGGCAGGTCTCGAAGCCGGAGAGCTGGATGGTCTTCGCCCGGACAGCTTGACGCTGCGCGATTGAAGGTTTTGACGTCGAGTCGATAATCGTCGCTACTGCCTTCGTCGTGCCGGGAAGGTCTTTGAAGACCTTCGTTAGTACCTCCGTCATTATGTCCTCGTCCGAGTCTGAATCACCTGAAAATTTTATGTATTATTCCAGGCAGACAGTCTTTTATAATTAATGGAGGCATTTAAATTCAGGACGGAAGATTTTCGTTTTATGGCCGCCCAACTTATACTCCTAATTAACTGTAATAGTTGAGAATTTAAAAAACTTACCGAGGTCGCTAGTTTCCTCGTTATCGTAGACCCCTTCGTTGATTTGCCTTTGAAGATCGACAATTCTGGCCAATGCCAGCTGCAAATACTCTCGCGTGTTCACCTAAAAAGCGATAAGTAATTGATATCGAAACGTTTAAAGTTTAAAAGCTGCCGTCGGAAATGGTCGTGAATCGTACCGAATATTCCTCGCTGGGCTTCGATTTTTTTGCCTTTGTTTTGTCTTTGCCGGGAGTCTGGCTCTGCTTGGGAAAAACAAACAAATCATTTGCTCAATACAAATCGAAACGCACATAATTCGTTATCGAACTCACCGACGACGATCTCTTCATGGTCGTAGTTTCGCCCTGGGAATCGCTGAAACAATCAATTAACGACAATATATTGCACGCGGCTATTTCACGGATCCTTGAATGCTGATGGACGGCGCGACGAACGAGATAAAAGAGAATCGAACTTCATCGATATCGGGGGCCGGGTATAGAACGTCGAGGGAAAACCGCCGCGAAACCACAGTAACACAATCGTCAATCGAACGACTCCGCGGGCGGCATGTCCCGCCAGTTTTCATTGACGGAACGTCGCAAATTTCACGAGGTTCCTCTTTATTTAAAAGGAAAAAAACGCGCGCGCCCGAGGGTATATTAAACCTTTAAACGGCTGGAGGGGCCGCAGTGTTCCCAGGACGCGTCTAACCTTTGCACCGGGAGAAGAAGGCGAGGAGTGGAGACGGAGAGGCTCCTAGCCTTGGCAGTGGTAGCTTATACTCGAAGACTGACGGTTGGCGCGACGATTGTGTGCGGGGAAAACGGGGGTGCTGCATGCTGGCTGCCTGGCGCTGGCCGGTCGCGTGCCCCGGATCCCCACCACTCGGACCTTCCATGCGGCAGCTGCAAGTCGGTTCCCCAATGTGTCTCGAAAGCGTGCCCGTCGCCGCTCGGCTCCTGCACGCACACAAGGCTTCTCTTTCTCTCTCCTTCGACCAGCAGCAGCAGCAGCAGCAGCAGCAGCAGCGGCAGCCTGCCTCTCTCCTGTAAAAACAAACCTACCTATATACGTGTGGTCTGTGTGCGCGCGTGTATGTATATACCTGCAGCGCCTGCATAGCCTCTTTATGCCGCGTAAGATTATCAGAATCCGCTGAACATCTGCCGCCGCACACGCTCGCCTTTCGTTTCGTCATAACGCCGTTCCTCTGCGGCCGGCAGAGAGAGAGAGAGAGAGACTTATTTTTAAATTTTCTTCTGCTCCTTTTCTCGGCCTGGGACACAGAGAAATTTTGCCAGAAGGCCTTTTTCAGAAGCGCCGAGGAAAAAATTCGGACCGCGAGGCTTCTTTTCCGTTTCTTTCTATGGCTCGGGAGTTTTTGTTCAGAGCACTCACCTGAACAGCTGATTGGAAATTATAAAAAGTTTCCGCATATAAAAAGTTTCATACGAAATGATAAAACTTAATAACACTAATACATCTCTTAACTAGTCAAATTTTTTCATTTCAAATTTTTAATACAAAACCATCTATGTACACTTTCTGATAACCTGAAACTTTATTGATTTTTACGTTTTGTAAATGCTTGAAAAAAATCTACCTTTTATTATGCAAGTCGAATCGATTTTGAATAAGATAAAAATAAAATAGCAATAAAGATAGTAGATTTTGTTGATATATCCTTTGAGTTCTAAAACTTATAGGCCATCTGCGCGCATCGACGATAATCTGTAAAACGATCAACTTTGAAACAGTTCTTATCTGGTTTAAAATTTTAAAACCAGGTTTTCAAACTCAGTTCAGATTTGCAAGGTACAGATTCATTTAAAGTGTCTAACTTTGTAGTTTTCAACGTTCTATTTTAATAAAGTACAGAATCTTATATGCTAAAGAACCTTATTAAACATAAATCGTTAAGAAATACATTAACTTAATAAACGATGATGATTTCTAATTTTATTGAGAAAAGTGCAAAGGAATGTTTTTAATATAAAATTAATTTCATTACTGATAACAATTTACTTCGATTGTATTGTTATTTGTTTGTCTTTCTCAAATTTAAAAAAAATACATTATTTCTTGCTTTACATTTTTATAAAAAAAAGTTTTAAATATTAGTGATGACTTACTAAACTATTGTGGCTATTGTAAATTCCTTGAGGTCTGGCGTTTCACATAATATGTTGATCCAAGTACGCTCGTGGTCGAGAAATACATTAAACAGTCAAGAATTTATTTGTAGCTGTTTCTTGCCGCGTTAATTTTACTCTGTTACAAGAAAATGGTTATTTGGACGGAATCATTTATAAACATTTGCAGCTTGATATTGTGCATTAGCTTGAAATATTTGTTAAATATTACAAAGAAGCTTTAATAATTTTCAAGAAACGTATTTTGGAAATCTGTACCGCATTGGGGTATTTTTAAAAGTAAAAAGTAAACAGAAACATGTCTACTTTTTACTTTTTAAATTAATATATAAATCAATGTAAAAAAAGTAAACTACAAGAAAACACTAATTTGAGCTATTTCTCTTAAGCTGTCGGAAGTAAAAATGAGTCGGGTAAGTGAGGTCGTAGAATAGTTTTCGATAATCTAAAAATTATAGAACTACACTTATTAATCAGAATTTTCTCAGAGCTTTATTTATTAAAGCAATATATAATAACGTATAAAATATTTTTCAATTCGATTATTTTTATCCGTTAACTTTGTCTCGAAATTTATAGACGTTATTTTTATTTTATCTAACAGCCTTAAATCGAGACCCCGAGTTTTTCAATAATTCAATAACGAGTAGTATTTTCTATGTAATAACCACTGTGCGTCACAGTGGTCGACATACCGACCACCTATTTGAACATCTATTTTCGAATTTCGCGAACATCAAATGATGCGTTTCATAACTTTTCTTTTTCATTTTACTCGTGAAGGAGTTCAAGCGATGTTTCGTGGTGTATGTAAGATTTTTTATCTTTTCCTAATAAATTTCGATAATGTTAAAGTATTATAAAAATAGTTTTCATCATAACAAAAATTAAACTGATTAAGATATAACTTTTGCATGAATCTTTATGAAGTTATAGATAATTTGATTTAGTTTTTAGTTTAGTGTTTTAAGTTTCCTGTACCATCCCTACGTACAGGCAACCCTGTTTGCCTCTATAGGATGCCTTTTTAAGGTATATGTAATCGTCAGCAATGAATAAATAAAAAAATCGGAGAAACACATTTGATATCACATATATTATTACCATTATATTCATAGGTAATGCGTGACTTCATTTGTTCCTGACGCGGACAGTAATAATTAAAATTAATGCATAATCCTAATAATCTTTGTTAATATACTGCTAATGGAAGGAATTTGGCGGAACAAATGCCGCAGAAATCTCAATTAGTAATCACTGGATATTGTAGCGTGATAGGCTTTTTTGCCGAAGTTGTAATGGGGAACTTTTGTCACGTAAGCTCTATATTCGAGGTACATTGCTAGTTTGGACTCTACGTCCAGGAACGATGATTATCTGCAGATTATTCTACTCACGCGAGGAAACTTTTATGTTGCAGCTGTAACGGGAGTTATCGTTTTTACCCTTTGTGCATTGACAGTTGTTCACAGAGCTGTTTATGGATTCTACGCAGGAATTTTCGCCCCAGGATAAGACTAATCCATTTAATCGGATATTCGTTAATTAATGATTACATTTTATGGAAATTTAACGAATATTGACTATTTTTTCTTTGAATTTTGTTTCGTGCCCTGATTTTAACCATTTAAAAAGTAATATTATTTCTAGCTATTTAAAATGAAGAACGTTTTAAAAATTATACTAAAATGAAATTCATGTTTTAGAAAATTTTGCAAAAAAAATTATACAAAGCTTTCCTAGTCATGTAGCATAACTTACCTTGATGTACGAGGCTATAAAGCAATATATTGTCTGGGAAGGTCTCAGTTGGTACAAGTCAGCAGGTATATACAGAAGATAATCAGAAACTTTTATCTTTGTAACATGAAAAAAAAAAGAAGATTTTTGTACGTCTTATCACTTTATTTTTATCTTTTCAGTATATCAATTTGTTTCATGCAATACAGATTACAGTATTTTTAACGTTTTTTCATACATTCATAATACAATTTTTATTTTGTGTTTCTCACTTGTTTACTACAATTAACGTGAAGCAGTTTATTTCCCCATTTTGTATTATTTATACATTAAGTATGAAAATTATGGAATGTAGTTTACATATATATTTCGAAATTTTAAAACGTAATATGTTTAGAAATATTTACATGATCAGTAACTATGTAAGCACATGCTTTTACGGTGTCTAGAAAAAATGGATGATTTTTGTGTTAACATTCCTTTTCGACGAAATGTTTATTAAAAAATAAATACTGCAGTGTTTATAGTATATATTAGGAATAGACAATGCTTAATATTACGATATTTAACAATACTGGATTGTGTAAAATTAACTGTACATTTCGATCCACGAATGATGAATTTAAATTCTTGATTTTAATAATTAGTAACAATAATAGTTAATTTCTGATATTTTCTAAAATAAATATTTTTAAATTAATTTTACAAAAGCTTATGTACACGTTGATAATAGACTCAATAACCATAAAATATCTTACAAAAATTTCAACAATTTTCTATCGCAAGAGACTTTCTGAAAAATCCTTGCACTTTTTAATACGGAATAACGTAAATTATATAAATCTATTAATATATATATAACAGAATTTGTAATACAGAAGCTGAATCAATAGATTTTGAATATATGTTTTTATCTTCGCCACTACTGCTACTTCTATCTGCAACTACTACTACCAACTACTGTTTATTAGTGCTATCGAGATGAGTGTTTATGACCAGCTCAAATCTTATTTATCTTAAAAGCTAATGATACGGCATCACAAAATTTAGACACCTCAATTATATTCTAACTCTTCAATTGCGCATAACGCATTCGATAATCACACACTAAATTCCATTTCATAGTTTTTTTGGAAAAGATATTTTATAATATTATTTTTAAGTCATTCGGTTTTTAAATACATTCGAAATTCAGTTTACTGTTTAATAAGACAGTAGCAAAAGCTAGAGGGGGCAAGAATGCCGGATACTGTGCCCTTTCATAAATTCGCGCGGTGGTCCAGTTTTCTTTTTTAACAATAAAAACGATTAGAGACTGTAAAGGAAGTTATTGTTGCAACGAATTGCACACTTATTTACATTTTTTTCAAGAGTAAATCTGGAGCGCAATAACAGTCTCCACTATACTTCCTGTTTTATTTCTTTACTTATCTTATTCACAACGTTTTTGAATGAAAAATAATGAGTAAAGCTTATATATATACATGCTTTAAAAACTTCCCCAGGAGTACAGAGTAACATTTAGTGTACAGCTTTATTATGTACAGTACAAAGCTATAAGTATTATTTAAAGAGCTGTAAAAGAGCTTTTTGCTCGAGAGCACGTAAATTTTATATTATATACATCATCAAAGAAAATCATTGTTTCGTAAGGAAGTTCGCGCGCTCTATTGCAAATACAATTCTAGTTTGTTTTTTTTTTCTGCGTCACACATCGCCGAGATTAATGGTTCAGAAGTGAATTTGTGTTTTACAAAATGTATGCGCATGAATAAATGAATTACACGCGAGACCGAGGGCAGTAGTGTGGCAAAGCGCGGAGCGGCATTAATGATACACGAAACTCCTTACGCATTTATACGGAGTCAAGCTTTGCCTATGAAAATAAACAAAATTCACTCTTTCGGGAAAGAAAAATCTGCGTCCGTTAACAATGCAATGCAGTCGTAAATCTGCCCTGTTAAAGATTCAAAAACAGCTGCCCGAACACGAATCACTATATCGCCGACGGGAACTCGAGATTGGAGCAAACATTGGACTAGGCTAATCGCTATTTGGCTTTGGTAGCAATTCCGAGGATTTTCTAAATCCCACACAGACAAACTTTTCTATTAAAAATTATCATGAAAATGATGGAATTTTTAGTCGTATTTTATAATTTTTAATTGTATAACGCGATATCAAATTTTATTAATTTTTGCATCGAAATTTTATTATGTTACCACAATTTTTACCGTGCTCTCACCTTAAAATTTGACCTAATTCAAACAATTCTTATTATAAGGGAGTTCTGCCCTTAGATCACCGTGGCTTTTCCTGGTAATTTTTGACGGAAAATTTCGTCCGCGCACCAAACGCTCACATTCGCGCGACATTTCTCCAGTAAATAATACAGACGATAGAAACGTTTCGTTTTTTGGTCAATTGCGGCTTGCCGCCTCCGTCGTTAAAAAGCGAACGGACGCAATATTCCCCGAGTCTCGGGGAAACTTGAGGGAATACTCGGGCTCGGGGAGGGAAGGGAGGATGGCACCAGAAGCCGTAAGAGTCGGGGGGCCATTGCCATTTAGACGGGCTGCCGCCGCTGCCGCCGCTAGCGCTTCCAGCCTCAAGTCGGTTTACCCTCGAAATTCAGGAGAGTGCTGGAGTTGAGTTCCTGCGTGTGCCGCCGGTAGGTCGAATTAAAGCTCGTCTCGTAAAACGTGCTCGCCTCGCCCCTCGTCCTCGGGAACCTGCCCTGCGCCTCGGCCGCTCGCCTCACGCTCGGTAAGCAGCAGCAGAGGTACTCGTTGAACCTGCAAACACGGACGGACGGACGGGGGAGGGGGGGGCGGGTTAGTTCTTTTCTTTAATGCCCCGTCGCGCGACTCGCGGCTTTATGCGCGCGGAGAAGTTGCTCTTATTGCCCCCATTATTGCACTGCTTATCGGGCGTGTTTACGGGGGGCGACAAGGTATATAAGAGGTATAAGCGCGGCATGCGACTAGATAATTTTATCATAAATTTCATCCGCGGAAGAATGGCGAAAGCTACGTTGGCTGCTCTGGCGCTGCTGCGCCGAACAAGCTATTACTCCGGGGGAATAGAGCAATTCCGGACACCGCTCTGATTACACGCAGAAATCACTTGCTCCGCCGTCCTCGACTAATGCCATTTCCCAAACTTCTTTGTGCTTTATCTCATAATTGGATTAAGAAATTATAAAGTTCAATTTGGAGAAAAGCTCGGCTAGTGGAGGGCGAAAGATTTTCGTTAAAATTTTCTAATTTTCTGCGGATTATAATTAATTATTTTTAAAGAACATTTATTCATGGATTTTTCACCTAAAACAGGAATTCCGAGCAAATTAAATAAACCTGGATGGTTTGTCTGTATACGCGGAGTATCGTGCAATTTGATTTCAACGTTTTAGGTAAAAGCTTTGGTTAAATGCATTAAATTAAATTCTTGCTTTCAGCTTTTCTTACTATTTGATTTGAAAAGGAAGAACGTAACATCTATCCAAATTTAATACCTCTCTACAAAATTCTCGTTAAATCTGTGCCTGAATAATGTGCAATTTTTAAATTTATGCAGCGGACAACATATTGCAATTTGTATATTAATTTTTTCTCTGCGCATTTACTCACCTTTTTCGAAAAGTTCCGCTAACGAAGTAAAGCGCAATCGGATTGACGCAGCTGTTGATAAAACTCAAGCAGAAACCTATGATGCGGAATGCATGCCAAAATTCGTTGAAGGCTTCTTGAGCATCGGGATAAAAGTGGAACCACAGCATGAATATGTGATACGGAAGAAAGCACACGAAGAAGATGACCACAAAGGCTATCACCATTTTCCCCACCTGCAATTAGTTAAAAAAAAAATCCAATCTTAAAAGCATTTTTTTTTAATTTAAAAAGAAAGTACATATATTTATGTGATTTACTTTTTTTTTTTATTTCGATCGGGTTTATCGCTAAATCGTTAAAGCCAGATATAGAATAATATGGCGGCAGTATTCGTAAAATAAGCCCTCGTAATACGACGTATATCCGAATATTCCAATATACCAGCCATCACTAGAGTGAGTTTTCTGAAATAGGATTTATGTCACGGTGTTTACCTACAAATTTTTTCCGCTCTTTAGGCACAACCTGAGTGGATAATGGATAACGCGGATATTCAGGAAATAGGGTAGGGATGATAAGAGGAAGGAGAAATGAAGACGTGAAAAATATCTGCCAAACTCAGAGGGGTATTTCAACTGGTACGCGGTAAACAATTTTTATTTATTACAATCAATGAGCCTGCTGTAAATTATATTTACGCGCAACACGTCATACATATTAACACTAAAAAAAGGAAATGCCGGCAGATAAAAAATCCATTAATAATTTGAGATTTCGGAACATTAAGAATCGTATAGCCGTGATAAAATGTTCATCGCGGAAATCGCGTCGCGCGTTTTCATTTCCGATCGTGAAAGGCGACAGATATATACGAGGATAGGAGGAAGGAGGAAGACACGAGAGCCGCGCTTTTTAAGTCGCGACTGCGTTATAACCGGCGATAAACTGCATCCCACCCCCTCCCCCTCCCCCGTGATGCTTATGAGAAAATCGGGCTTTTGTTTGCTTGCACGGACCTTTCTTCGAGCTCGAATCTGCTCGCAGTGGTGAGGCGCCCCTTGATGCTCCCCCGGCATATTTCTCGTGGAGAGCTCCAGGTGGCGAGCCATGCCCAGATAAAATCCTGATATTATAAAAAATGGTATCATGTAGTAGACGAGGAACTTGAAGAGCACCATGCCCTTCTCGTAGGTTTCGCCTGAAACAAATGACGCGAGTGCCGTGTTATTCTTTAATCTCTCGCCTTGATTGAGATTGCGGGGCTTATTACTGACTCCATCAACTTCAATTACGAGGGGAGTACCAGTCGTGCAGCGGAGAGCTTTTTTCGTAAAATAAAAACGGAGACGAAAAGGAGCTGAAAAATTGCTGTCGATATACAGATACTTTATTATGCGTGCAATAAATATGGGTTAAAATAATAAGCTGCCAGACGAGCGATAACTTCAAATTTAATATTTACTGGGATCTTTTTCATAAAATACCGAGTTATTGAAAAACTGTTCCTATAATAAATTTTATCACGCCTTACAAAGGAGCTTTTTTAATTAAAGTAAAAAAGCGTTTGAGTGCTTTACCACAAAAAATAGAGAAAGAAACTTTTAAAAAACAATGATGTTAAAGTAGGTGTAATCCATTGGAAATACTGCTGGATATACGTTCGAATGTCAAAATTTTAAACTAATTCTTAAATGTTAGGAAACTTAAAATTTCATCTCACAAATGAAAGTTGATCAATCAGAGAATCAATGTTTTATGAAAGGTTGGATCCATGTTTAAAAAATTGACGCCCGATATTAGCATTAAAGATTGAGCCTATTGATCTGTACGCAGTAGGAGCCAAAATCTAAAATATTTGAACTAAAAAATAGATTGAAGGAGTTCAGTTGTGTTATTTATGAAAATCACAATTATCCTATCCCTTATAAATTATGCGAAACCTCTTCATAACATCAAAAATAGTTTGAATTTTGTTTATAGTTACACAAAAATTGTGTTCCGTAAAACAGAAAACAACAACAAATTATTTTTCTTTGCAACTTCTTATAAGCAAAATCAAAATCTAAAAGTATTTTTAAAAATTTTATCCGCATTTACTATAGAATCAACCTCCTCCGTCATTGGATATTTGCGCATCTTGACGACATGTCGCAACGAAAAAAAAACCTAAAAATCCATTTCTAGAGGTGAGAAACGGAAAGGGTGAAATAGTGCAAGAAATGGAAAGAAAATCTAATTTTATCTACAGATATTTTTTTCTACAATGCTTAGCCAAAATGTAAAAGTATCTAATGATGAACTATTCCGGTGAAATGGATCAAAGAAATTTTTATCGGAATATAATTAATGAGGTCACTATAATTCTATTGTACAATTTGATTATGTTTACAAACTATTACTTTTATGAATAGTATAAAAAATTAAGATAAACTATTGTGATCAAATCTTAAAAGTAGGATTAGAAATGTTTCGGATTTGTGATAATTTAATTTTCAGGAATTTTACGTTTTTATATTTTTCCTATTTCAATTGATAATTCGATAGAAATTTAATAAAGAAATGCGTGACCAGCATAATTTGTACAATTTACAGTACATAAAACATCGGGGATTTGCTTCCTGCAGAATATATAATTTTCTCAACAACTAAGTAATTTAGGTCTTTTTATTTAACTTTATTTATTATACGATATTCTTGCAATGAATTTCTTGTGGCGTTTTAAGTGTTTTTTAATGCTACTGTTACTTTTTTAGGTTGCATGATTTATTTCTAGTAAACATAAACAGAAAACTCTAAGTTTTCTCGTTTAAATAAAATTGCGTAGTTTCTTAAAGCCATTTGTTTAAACAATTGATGATTTATTTTATTTTTAGATAAATTTATAAATAAAACAGTTTCAATTCAAAGAGAATCGTGCAATATCGTACGATAGAAATTTTTAACAAGAAAATAAAATCGATATAATTTAACTTAAACATTTTTCTAGAATCGTTTATTGGAAAACTCTTACACTTCAACGCATCTTTTTGCTCATAATATGTGCTTGTAGCTTCGAACATTTTTTGATCTTCTTATTTTTAACCCGTTTCCTTTCGCTTATTTACTTACGTATATTATATATGTATATATATATTGTAGTTATTATGTCAATTTGACATAAATGATTATAGAAAATAATTACTACTTTATTAGAAACAAAAATTAAGTGTATTACCAGGAATTATAAATTCCATAATTGGGTAAATACGAAACAGTTAACAATTTGTGTATTTTCAAGTGATTCAATTAAACTGTTACTCCGTCTACCCTAAATCATAAGTAAACACTATAACATTTTAATTTTAAAAGTGTACCTTTGAAGTGGTATAGAGCACAGTTAATAAAAAGTACACAGAGTAATAAAGTGCAAGTCGAAAGAACACAATTTAGATTAAATGTAAAATAGTAGCAGAGTTAACCAGCGTCGGATTAAAAAGTTTGAAGCCCCTGAGCAATAAAGTGTGCGAGATCCCTTGAAAGGAAATAATTTTATATCATGAACAAGATTTGATTTGATAACGTGAATTATTATTCTTTTTATTCAAATAGATGTATGTGCGCTAAAATACAATAAAATAAAATAAATACGTTTGTTTCATGTATAAAAGTAATGTATAAATTGCGTAGAATTAAAAATTTGTAATTAACAGAAATTAAATCTTATTTAACAAGTTGAATAACTTTGTTTTATTAAAAAATAACGTATCAATTATTCAATATATATTTACTAATGTTTATCGATTGAAAGGTGACTCGAATGATCTTTTGGAACCAAAATCTTTTTTTATAAAAGTCTTCAATGTCAACATTTCGATACTTTTTTATAGTATCTTCATCAAGGCTTTTGATAAAAAGATTAATATTTAAAGACAGCAAATTTGCTTTATCCATTTAAAATGAGTTTGACGTAATTTATCAAAACTCATCGTAAACTGTGAAAATATACTATTATTTATATCAATTATATCTGGAATATTAATAAATTGGTAAATATTAATGAACATTGAACATATTATATAAAATTAATTGAAAAAATTCGTACACTATAACTACTATTAAAACGTGAATAAATTAGACTCTGACGATTTCTTCGAACCTTTTTAATTAAAAGTCTTTACGTTCACAGCTTTATGCTCTGTCATCGACAGGAGCATAAATAGCAATATAACAAAAACAAGACTTTTAATATAAAATAGATAAAGATTTTACAGTAAGTATAAACAGCATACTTTGTAAGTTTTTTCTGACTTTGAGGTAATATTGATATAAACAGCAATCGAATATTACTAAGTGCATAAAGTAAATTAAAAAAACAGCCATGAGTGAATAGTTTAATCTTTTTTCCCTCCTTAGTTGACTAGAGTATTAATAAAGTACTAGCGATATTCCTCCCACGCTAAAGCTCGGTCGGCTGATAAGATTTGTGTCTACGAGGAAACTCAGTAAAATTTTCGTGGAGAAAAAAAGGAAAAACTTTTAGATGCTTGGAAAAAGAAAAGAAGCTTCGCTCTTTAATTTAATGAAGGATGTACTTTAAAAATTGAAAATTGTGGAAAACTATTTAAGACTATGATATTCTTACCGTTGACTGCGACATTGGACGTAGCAATAATTAATGGTAAGAAAAGGGAGAGTTAAAAACCGAGCGTCAGAGTCAATTTTTCCCTTTCAGAATTACAATTGGAAAGATAATTTATTTTAAAAGCTTCTAGAAAAAGATCTACTAAACAATTTTAAGCATATTTAAAAAATATGTTGTTAGATAAACTAATATAGATATATTAAATGATAAAAAATACAAGATCTTAAATTTATCTGGTTCATAATTTATACATTTTTTTTAAATAATTGTAAGAAATTTGCTTCGAATATCCAAGAAGATATGAAATAAATCTTAGGTACTTTCGAAAAGAAATAACTTGTGATATTCGTTTGATCAGATCCGTATTTATGTGGCTGAAGTTTATCGATTCTTTGATGATACATTTCTTACGGGGGAAAACATTTTTTAAAGAGTATGCAAATTTAAGAAATTTCGGAATAATTATAAGAAACGTAAAATTGTTTTATAAAATTAAGTTTAAAAATGAGCTATCTGTTGGAAGCAATACGTTCAAAGTGTGTATTTAATTAAAATATTGATTAGTCTTTTGAAGTTTACATTTGAGGAAATGGTTCAATTATACATTGCTATAAAAATCTCTATTCTCTGTGTAAAATTACTGCGGAGTTTCAGCAGAATTGCTCTCTTCGGAAATTAACTAGTTCTGGTAATTGCTAGTGGTTACGATGCAGATATTGACCACAAATTTTAGGTCACATCGACAACAAAGAACTTAAGCTTAAAATAGACTAAAGCGTATATTCATATAAATATCATTACTTCAAATCTTTGCACGTTTTTCAGAATAACATGTAAAATAATTTTATTTTAATCGTTTCGATTTTATCGTGACAGACAACGTATTATCGATGTATAAATTAAAACTTATTAATTCGGAAATTCATTAATCAAAAAGGAGAAAAAATAAAGTATTTTTTGTCGAATATTCAAATAAAATGATAATTTTGGCTCAGTAATATACGCGATTCTTGTTATAACATAAGTTGCTTGCTATTGTTACAGATTTATTAGATTGCTGTTTTGTAAAATTGTAACAATAATTTAAAAAAAATAGACTGAGAGAAGAAATAGTAAAAATTAAAAATAATCTTATAAAAATTACCATACTGTTTAGTAAAGCCACCACAGTCAGATAGTAGTTTAAAACGCTTTTTATTTAAAAGGATTTTGTAATACAAAACAATAAGTTGTGATCTATTATCCAAATTTTAATAATCTATGATTGAAGTCTACAGTGAATAATAAGTTAAGTTGAAATAAAACTAAATTTTCTTTTTCCTTTTCAATTCAAAATTTCGAACGAAAACAAGATTGGAGTGAATTCTTGTTAAATTAAAAAGAGTAGAGTCCATTGATTACACGTGCAAATGTTGAAGCCTCTTTATTAAATCCATGTCGGCGCCAAACTGTCGTACTAATAAACTCGGGGGCTCCTGTTCGTTTGAATTTCGACAACGTTCCGAATTTTAAGAGGAATTTCCAATAAAGCACTCTAGCCCTGACATCAACTGGAGATAGCACATATACATGCATACGCAGGCGAATATATATCACAAGGGAAAGGAAAAAATAAAAGAAATTAAGAATAAAGTAGGGAATCGGTGTCGAAGGAAAGGAGGTCAAAAAAAAAAAAATAGAAAAAAAGACGAGGGTCCGAGCGTGCGTTAGTTGCTGCGTGAGCATATATATAAAGTTAGAAAATGGGAGAGATCGTGAATTACCAAATTCTTTGGGGAAGGGACTGCAGATCGTGATGGTGGTGTTGTCTTTGAGGGGCGCCGTCGGTACGTGAGAGAAGAGCGCCGAGGGCAGGGCCAGGATGCTTGCCAGCAGCCAGATTAGAGTCACCGTCAGGATCGTCAACGGTTTAGCCGAGAGGCCAGCCACATGTCGCCTGATTGGATTGACGATTGCGTAGTACCTGAAAACTCACTCTGGCCATTTTTTTTCTAATCTCACTCGGACAGTCCGCCTGACGCGCGAAAACGCTTCGCGGATTAGCTAAGTGTCATTTATTTTTTGCACACTAAGACTATACAGCATGCAAAGAGATTTTGTGTACTAAAATATATATATTTGTGATTGTAACTTATCCGTTATAGGTATTCTTGCAGATTATCGGAATGAACAACTTTCTCTTTTGCCTGATAAATAGAATCATTCTTTATAAAAAATGACAAGGGTATTACAACAAAAATATATTGCTCAAGTTAAAAACTGCTGGTCAATAGATGAATAAATTTAAAAGACAATTTATTATTAGAGTTCTAAAAACTTGGGAAAATTCAGTATCCCGTGATTCCGCAATAACTTGCACATATTTGTGTCGATAACTTTGAAGACAGGCGTTCTTCAGAAACCAACTTTTTCTTTTACGGAATTTTAGCGCTGATCTAAGCCAATTTTATTGACCTTTTGCGTTCTTTTAACCAGGCTTGACTTTGTACAAGCCATATTAAAAATACGATATTGTGTTTGCTCAAATTGATATTGCCATTATTTTTCGTTATTAAGTTTGTTATATATTTCCTTATATAGGTGCAATATTGTATCCAACTAAATTTTTAAGAAATTTAAGGAATTTTTATAAAAAATAACGTCTACGTAATGTTAAAAAATCAATAATAAATTTAAAATACATTTCATTATTTAAAAGAAAATTTTGAAACGGTTATTAAAATTTGCTGTTAATTACAATTAGAAGAAAAAATATGCGAATGTAACAAATTATTATTTATTAAATTATAATACTCATTATATATACATTTTTATTATAGATTTAATAAATCTTTTGTCTTAATGGTCTGACTGTCTGCTGTGTGCATTGTGAGATGAAATTATTAAATAACGTCAATATTGTGAGTTCCAGATCTGACGTTCCCGCATCTTGTGTTTGTTTCTTTTTATTCTTATTTTATTATGAATGCTTCAGTATAGATTAATAATTAAATTTTATAATTACAATAAAATAAGTCGAAAAACGGGTTTAAAAGAGCGAAATTGTAATTGCAAAAACGCCACGTCGTAAGAATCCTTATGCCAATGACCAGCCTGGTTTTTGAAATATTCTCGCTCATCGGCGCCTGAAAGTTACAATCTTCAAATTTAATGCAGCCCGAGCATCTTTAACGTCATCTTCAAATGTTCTACTTTCGCCTGCATGATACTATAAAAACTTCAAAATCTTTGAAGGAGGTGCCGTTCGTCGCCCGGCCGTGACGCCGTTACGTCGAAAGTTTTGGCCTTAGGGTCGTATACTTCATTGTTATTGGGTCAGAAAGCCGAAGTTTAACACTATTTATTTTTTTATTTTTATTCGTTCAGAGGGCTATAGTTACGCAGATATAGGCATCGAAACTGCAATACACTGAGAGAAAAGTTTAGGAAAAATTACAATACTGCCTAGTAAAGCCGTCACAGACTGTCAAAACCCAAAAAA
>JAWWEO010000045.1:7590393-7663849 GCA_035582975.1 Ormyrus labotus | reverse complement strand
CCCCCGGCCGCCGTTCGTCCTCGCTTCTTCTCTATTTCTTTCTCGATCGTTCGCCATTATATATATTACATGAGCCCGACGTCTTCTTTCTTTTTTTTCTTCCCCTTTATTGCTCTCTGTCTTGCTCCCCTTTTTCTTTTTTTTTTCGTTCTCTTTCGCACAAAGACGCGCTCGTGTCGATTTAGATGGCAGAGCTTGGGGTCTGCCGGAGGAATTTTATAACAGCTGACGCGGCTAGCGTAACATGTGACGATTGTTCATCATATTTTTCACTTTTATTTAAAAAAAATTACAAATGAAATTTGTATTATTCTAGTGAATAACAGTTTTTTGTTACGCCTATAATTGTCTTTCAGATGTAAATTAAGTTTTTTTTTTTTCAAACGGCAACGAGTACTTCTCTCATTGAAGATACTCATTGTTAAACGGCTCGTTACGCCTCCGGTTTTAAAACTTAATAATCCATGTCCAAGAAGCTTTAAATTACGAAAGAATTTATTGCAAATAAAAGTAATCGTTCTGTCTTTTACACCCGAGAGGAAATACCGACAATCGTCAAGTTTATAAAAATCAAGTTTTATATCGAATCACAATTAACTCTGACTATTTATATGCAAATAAAAATAATTTCGTGCAAAGTAGATTTACTCCTTTAAACAGCCGAACGATAATCGAGCATGTTTACGCTAAATGATTGAGCAGTAAAAAAAAAAGCGGCGCTGCGGACTACACAGGCAAACAACGGGCAAGCAACTGGTGGAGAATCGATGGAGGCTTTAGTCGAGCGAGCTCGTATATAATACAGGAAAGTTCGATGACGTCGCGAGTCGTCCCACAAAGTGTGTTTGCCTTTTTTTCCCTCGTCTCGAGGCTTCTCCGTTTCAGCTTGGCGGCGGCGGCGACGGCGACGAAGCCAAAAAAATGGGGGAGCTCTTTCGAAAAAACTTGTGCCAAATTTTTCTTTTTTTTTCTCGCAAAACCGGATTTATTTTTATAAAAATTGCTCCGACGCCTCTTCGAAAAACGGCGATATCCGCGCCTTATTTTGACAATTTAGCCGCTGACTGCGAAAGAGACACAGTTTTTTCCCAGCAGTGTTTTAACAACAAAATAGCTGCGCGACCATTCTTCGAGCGAGAATTCTGCCTTTACCCGGTAACAGCAACTGTCCCCCGACCGCTCGTACTCGTCGAGCATCCTGCTCGTCCTTCCCAGCCGTACTAAACTCTCGCGCCGCCGCGTAAAAAAGGCGAATTCTCTCGGCGCGCTCCTCGCACGCAAGCGCTCCCCGAGCCGCTTGCGCAAGACACGCAAATATTAAGGAACTTTGCTCGGCCGCCGCCGGCTGATCGCCGCGCGCGAAGAAAAAGAAACCCCGGAGGACGGGCGAGGCGTGTGTATGGTATATATCGAGCGAGAGCGAACGAGCGAGAAAGAGAGAGAGAGAGGAGCAGCGAAGTTTGAAAAAGTTCTTTCTCGCCTGTGCTGACTGTGCTCCCCTCGACTGGCGGCGGCGCTGCCCGAGAGAGAGCCGCGATATTATACGGCAGTCGAGGCTCGACCAGCGCGCAGCTCGCAGCTCGAGAGGCGAGGTATCGCTCTCCGCGGTGAGAAGGCCGAGAGACCAGCTGACAGTCTCCGCTCCTCCTGGACGAGAGACCGAGGCTTAGCCGCCGGTTCCGGGCCAATAGTCCGTCTAAGCTGGGGGAAAGTCCGCGATCGACGTCGCAGCTGTACAACTTTACAGGTAAGTTATACATGGGTCTTCTGCTTTTTTTTGGCCTGATTTGTATTTTTAAGAAAAAGCATTGTTTGGAATCCCAACACAAATACACGAATCGACCGACGCGGCGGTTGTTTTTTAATTACGCGAAAAGAATATCGAAGGGGAAGGTGAATCGCGTGGGAAAAAGCAACGACGCCTATACACGCGCGTACAATGTGGGCACACGCTGCTCTTGGCCGTAGACTGGCAGTCCACTTCACTGTCTGCGGGCAGAGATGCGATTAGGCGTCCGCGAAACAATAGACGGCCCGGTTCATTTCGCACTCTGCGCGCCGCGCGAAAAACGATCTGCGTGCGTGTGTATTTTTTTTTCTTTTTATTTTTAAAGTTCGCGCGCGCCGACTGCAGAGTTTCGAGATAAAGTGCACCGGCACCTACGCGTACTCCGCGCGAGTCAGTTATTATAGGCGCTGTAAAATTTTTATCTTCTAACGCTGCCGTGTACGCTTTCGCCGAATCTGCATCGCGCGGTTATTTCTAGCGGAGGCTGCACTACGTATATATATAATACACGCGCGCTTGGTCGAAAAATTATCCGCGGCCGAAATTTCGGAGGCGCGAACGCCTTGGTTCGCGATAATTGCGAGGATTGCGCAAGCGCGGGTTTGGATATTTGAGAATAAAGTATTGTCTTTAACAGGCCGAAATGCTCGTTAAAAATGCAAAAGAATTTCACGCGGAGAGCTAAACTAAAAGCGGCGGGTTGCGCAACAGAAGTTAAAAGTAATGAAGTGGATAAATAACGCGGCTGAGAATTTCAAATCGCCAGGCGCAAATCGCGTTGACTTGATTTTTTCGCGAATGACCCCCACGCTTAACAGCCCCCAATAAAGGAGAGCTGTATCGCTTTTAACAATGTTATTCAAACAGCGTCGTACGTTCGCGCGCGAAAACGAGCCAATAACACAGCCGAAGAAAAAGCAAAGCATTCGAACATTCCAGCCGGCTCGATTCCGCGACATTTGCCTCGCGCGCTCGGCTCGCCTCAGCTTCGCGAACGCACGCACAATTCACGCGGCGAACGAAACACGCAGAAAGCTCTCCTTTCTGCCCCGAGCCGATCCGGCCGTCATTGTGCGCTCGAGAAAAAGAAGAATGCCGGGGGGGACTAGCTGGCCGAAACCAGAGGGATCGACGCAGGTAGACGGGGAAGGAAGGGGGGGAAGCAAGCATCTGGGAGTGCGGGCCTTTTAACCTTCGGATTCTTTGTGCGCACGAGTCGCCCCTGAAAACGCGCGGAAAACAGCTGATCCGTACGTCTCGGTATCGTTTAAAATTCTGCCGCTATCCGCTTCGCGCGGTATTTTTTTTCTTTTTTTTTTTTTTTTTGAGAGTCTTTATACACATCCGGGTTGCGAGCTTTTTTTAGAATACCGATCCTGTCTTGGTAGAAAAGTGAGAAAAATACAAATTTCGCGTTTCAATAATTTCGACTGGCGTTTTCAGTTGAGTTTTAGCGGAAGTATAATATCGGCGGTCGCGGATTAATTATTATCTTACGAATTTTTAATCGATTGTATCTTTAAGAATTATTTTTTATATGCTGAAAAAGATAATCCTTTTATGAGTTGATTCCCGATAAAACGGAGATTATACTTCGACGGATTATAGACTTCGATCGGAATTATACTTCAGCAATTATCGATTATTCAAATGTTTTGTGAATAAAAATTTGCTCGAAGTTAAAAATCCTTGCCACCTGCCTGCATAGATAATAACGTTTAAAGTACCAGTGCATTCGAAAACGATCATTAAAGTTAATAATCCCAAGTTATATCAAACAAAAGAATAAAACCAGAACCGCTTCCTGCACAATCAATCTTTGTATCTTTGTAAAAATACAGCTATGCACAGTCAATTGTTAACTGTACATCCACGTAATTCGAACTTGCCTTTAATCACGGCGCATGACAAAGTCGATTGGTCAGTGGCATAAATCTAAAAAAGATATGAATCAATTCATTTTTTATGCATCACCGCCGCCTATAATGCACAAGGAGCCGATTAACTTTCGTCCTCGACAATGTACTTCTCCGTTCTTTCATCTACCGCCAATTAGCCGCTCGCAATTCCACTTCGTTCGATATCGTCCATTAGCCTTATTAAAGAAATCGGAAGCTTAACGAGCCACGGAGATTCGCCTTACTCAGGGGAGAGGAGCACTCCGACTCTCGTGTACACATGAAAAATCGCGCAAACGACGCGCGGCGGCGATCCCCCGGAGGCAGACGCGAAAATAAATTACCTTCGAGAGGAGAAAAATGACATAACGATGAGCACGCGACGAGCGCGTCGACATCAGTCTCTCCTCCGACCTCCGAATGCGCGCATCGCCGCGGCGGCTCTGACGGCCGCTCGTCCGTTTTCTAAAAACTGCACGCTCTCTCTCTCTCTCTCTTTCACGGAACTCGACTCTGGAGAACCTCTTTAGGTACCATTAGAGAATTTCCTTATTGTGCGCGGATCGCCGGGTGGTTGTCTTTAAATGTCCACGCGCGCCGCTCTTGTCGATTTATCGGGACGAATTTTGAGGAGAAAATAGGTATGTCGTTCAAGGCTCCGCAGCAACGTTTCAGGCCAATGCGAAAAAGTTAAATGTTTTAAGATATATCGTAAATTGATTTTAAGAGACTTTAAAAATCGTACTTAAAATCGAATCCGCGACGGGCGAAAAGCGTAGTTATCTCGGTTTTACGAATGTTTCATGTTTGTAACCTTTATCGGTATTGCTTTTAAAAATTTTAATGTTTCAAAGGTTACCTTTTTCGAGAAACTCAATATTTACAATGTTTCAGGAAACTTTCAATAAAATTTTGCTATAAAACATCCAAAGTAAAAGTGTCTTTTTTCAGTAATGAATAAAAATCAGCATAAAATTGTGTTTTGCGAGTGGTGTTTAAAAAAAATTATTCACTGTTTCGAATCAATTTCGCTTGAAAGCTTTTTTTCATTTCGCTTCAAGTTATCATCAGGATTACACTGATAACTATTACAAACAAATAAATTCTTGTGAGCATATATTGTTGCAAAATCTTTATTGTTTGTTATTGTTGCAAAAAAAATTAAGATCAAATTAAAACAAGAAATCAATACCAGTAAAAGCTACATTCAAAATAGCTAATGTTTTGTATTTAAAAATAATAAAATTAATAACGTTTGTTACGCAATTTATTACGCATATGAGTAATATTTAAGACACTGATCTATTATTGCACACTAAAACTGCCAAGAATACTTAAAAAAGTTTCTTAAGCTTCAACAATTACCCATCAAGTTCCTATTTCGCTTCCTTTTCATTTTTTTTAAAACGAATTCATGGTTTGCTCGTTCGCGTTAAATAATAAAAGAATATTTTTGAAAATATTATTTCGCGTCTGTCGTGAAGGCTTTTTAGCATCTCCGTAACCTTAGCCAAACTGTTACGCAAATTATGATTCCAGCGGCTGAAACAGTTTAAAAATCACACTAAAACATTTATAGAGTCATTATTGAAGTTTTAGATGTAAGTGTTTTTGAACGGAGATTCTTTTCGCTTAAAAATAGATCTTTTTGTATATAAAATATAATAGAATTCTTTATTTGCTTGTAATTATTACTGTACAAGTTTTTATAACGTTGGAAAAAAAACCGTTTAAACGAAAGAGTGTTAAATTAACATAAATTATATAAGTATACAGGCTTTAATTCACGCAATATTCCTCGCACTAACGTCAGAAAATCTATAATAATGAAAGGACCGTTCGAAAAAAAGTTTCAAATAACAGCTCGTAATAAATCGCCCTTTCAAATATCCGCTAAATAGATCCGCGCGCTGAAATAACCAGAAAGTTTAGTCGCAAAGCCACGTAGAAGAGCCGCGTCTACTTTGCCGCAATTTTATTCAGTCGCCGATGCATTATAATCTTGGCTGATTGCACGTCGCCGCGCGTTGGAGGTTATACAGCTCCTCGGTGCGCCGCGCGACAAAGACGGATAATCTGCGTACGTCGCGAAAATAGCGACTTCGCCGGCGGCTGACTCGACGACTCTATGGACGAGAGGCGCGGAGGACGCGCGAGCGAAAAAACACCGATTTATTTTCATATTATTATAGCGCAAAGCTAAATTTTCCCTCTCGAATTTAGCCGCGCGCGATTTCGACAAAACAATCGATTTCAGTCCCGTATATATAATTCGCGAGTCATTATCGACGTTTTGCGAAAGCCGCGGCTTTCTTTGGCTGAGAGCGCGGCCGGCTTGGAGAAAAATTTAATTGCGACTAAACGAGTGGCCAATTTTAACCATATTGTAAATAAATTACTGCGCTATTAGACGTAATACGTTAATTATCTCGGCCGTTTCTGCGCGTATTCCGTCGGAATCTTCGTTTGCCGAAGTCAATCATAAACTTTTTCGCGTTGGCCAACGCTGAAAACTAAAATGCCATACGTATATATATATTCAAACTAATTTTCTCAGCCTACGTAATGATCCTTTCGAAAGTTTGCGGCCGATGATAATTATTACATCCGAATAAAAAAGGAATTAGAGACGCCATCGGGCGTGCAATTTTCCTCTCGCGAAATTCCCGGCGAAAACACGCCGCGCGGCATCGCCGCTCGCAATCGGCTACTTGGAACGAGCGCAAATATATCTCGAGTCTCGTTGCTCTCCTGCCTCTTTTTCTTCGGCTTCTATTCTCGCTTGAGCAGGAACCCCTGAAAGCGCGGAGAAAGAGAAAAAAAACACACACACAGAGTTCGACCGTCGCGTTGCGCAAAGATCACGCGGCAGTACATGACAAAAGATCTCGCGACGTTCTTATCGTTCGTCGGACACGGACGCGTGCAAACTTTTTCGATAGCCGAAAATAGAATGGCCGCTGGAGAAAACCGTTCGACGTTAATCAAATTATAATAATCTCCTGGCGCGAAGGAATACATATTAATCAAGAGAGCGAATCTCGCCCGCCGCCCAAACAATGCTTTTGCTTACAGAAGATTGTAGACTAAATATATATTCGACTGATGCAACGTCGGCCGTTGCTTTGTCGTTTCAGGCGAAAAAGACGATGGACGGACAGTCGCGGATCTCGCGAAGCTGACCAGGGAGCGAAAGAGCGGTGGAAGAGCATTTTAATTAATTTAGCTCCGTACCAGAGGCTGTGAAAGTGAAACTCTTTATCAGGAAGTTGGCTGGACTTACTTCTGCAACATGGATCCCTATTGCTTGAGGTGAGTTGATCTCGGCCTCTTTGCCGATCGTCGGTATCGCCTCCAGGAAAACTTTATGTTATTTTATATATGCACATACGCTGCGTTGAAAATGAAGAAGAAGCGAAATAAATTTTACTTTTGTGATATCGAGTTCTTGCTTTTATTTATCTTGCGAACTGAAGCGCTTGCACTTCTGTTTAAAAATCTCTTTGGCTCCCGAAATATTTGCATTTCAAATTGACTTTTATAACCGGCTAATACGTAGGGATGCTTCGTCGTTTTCGCCCGTCAATTGTTGAGTCACTTTTCTCGCCAATTAATTAACGACGTCCTTCCAGCAGTTTGAATTCTTCAACCGGCTTTAATTCATTTTACATCAGACGCCTTAAGAAATCCCGAGCCGAGAGGGCAAAATAAAAAAAAAAAACTTCACAATAATGTATGCGCGCGAGAATTGCGAAAATATTCACACGTCGATTTTCGCGAGTCTCGCATAAAAAAAAAAAATCCCGCGCGCCAAAAATAATATCCTCTCGAAAGCAAGATGTCAATGAGACGGCGTGTATATAATTAACGGCGATTGCCACAATGGCAACGCGGAGTTGATCGATCGGCGAATCGGCCGAGAGACGCGCTTGTTATGTCACACATTTGGCTCGGAAGTCGGCGCGTTGCCTGCGTCAATTATTATCGGATACCTCGATGCAGTAATAATCAGCGCGAAATTCGCGATAAGGTGTACGAGCTTGCGAATTCCCCTCTCGACGCGTGACGCAACTTTAAACGTTGTCTTTTATACGTTGCGCGATGCCGAGCTTTTTATCTGTCCGACGCACCAAGCTGCCTTCGTAAATAATGGATTTCGGGCGTATTTATTAAGGTAACCTTTGTTTTATAACAATGTCGTTTGTCTGCGTCCTTTCAGTTCTAAAAGCGCATCCTTCGTGTTCTTCAAATCCACCGGACGTCCTTAATCGTTCGTCTGTAATTGTAAAATTTCTCGACGAGATACGCAGCCGGAAAACAATTAAAATTCGAAAAATCGAACCGAATTTCGAGCGATCTTTATTGAACGCGAAGGCATTAAAACACACAGTTACTAAGGAAAACCGATAAAATTCTCGTAAAGCCAAACGCGTGACAATCTGGAAAAAATGCCGGGCGCGCGCTTGAAATTCACGGCGAATGAATGAAATCACGCGGCCGGGGCCGATTTATCAGCGAGTCGCGCGCGCTGCTCGATTGCGCTGAATTTCCAGACAATGCGCGCGAACGACATCAACGCCGAGCCGGACGGCCTTGTTGGGAAATTTCGCGGGTCACAGACTCTCCCGGCGGCATTTTCTCGGCTTCGGATCAATTGAGCGACGCCGACGCTATCGTTTTACGACTCCGCGTTTAGATAAAGCCAAAGTGCCTCTCGCATTAACGAGGCGTGTAACTGCTCCGACGCTTTAAAGCTCGTTAATTAGCTTTATACTTATTTATTATAACCGCGATGCGTACATTATTTTTTAACGCCTCGTTTTTACTGCCCGCGAAGCGACGCTCGGCCGATGCTCTGTTATCCTTTTCCGCATCTAGCATTTTTGCGTCACGGAATAACTCACGAGCCGAAGCTCGGGAGTCGCGATGTTATCTCTCGGGCGAAATTCAGTAGTCCGCTAGATTAGATTTTAGCTTGTGGATGTTACAAGGCATCGCTGGCGTCACGCGTATTTCTCGGCAGACAAACAATCGCGTCTCTCTGACGCGTCGTCCTTTCGAGACCATTTTTTTTTTCTTTTTTTATTTCTGGCGCTAGGCTCGACTTAGGTGTTTGCGAAACTGTTTAACAGCTGCAGCTGCAGAGTTCGCGCATTTCTGTACAATTTTGATTGTATTACGCAAGTTTTTTTTATTTAAATGCCTTTCCTACAAGATTTCAGTGTCAAGATTTCAGGGACGTCCCAATGAACTTTGTATTTTATTAATTATTGCGGTAATAATTAAAATAGCGGCTTTAATTATTATCTGATCGATCATTGATCTGAAGTGCGTTATTCAACTGAATATTTAAATCGACTTCCCCACTTTATAAGGAACATCACCTTATATCGAATTGAAAAAAAAGAACGATTTTATCAAAGCGGAAAAGTTATTATTATATATAGGTGAAAAGTAAAAATTTAGCACAAATGTCGCCTGGTCATGTTCGAGGCACGATCGAGCGAACGATAGCGATAGCCGCTCCATATTGCCGTCTTGGTATTAAGTACGCGGCACATTTCTCTTGGGGCTCGGTAATAATATATCTTGACAAAGGAGTGGCAAAATCTTAGGCAATTGAGCGAAATTTATGGCGACGTTCGTATTCTTCATTGTCCCTGGTATTTTTTTTTTTTTTTTAGACTGGTATTATTGTGTTTGCGAACGGTTACACAAAAGCTGGCGAATTACAATTAGGACGGGAGCATTTTGACTTTTTTTTTTTTGCTGCGCGAAATCATCGACATAAAGAGTTCCTTGTGTTCTTGAAAATACATGAAACAATTTGTGCGCACTTGATTCAGAAAAATCTAATTAATCTGATTAATGTGATTGCGATTAGATTTTTATCGATTTCAATTATGTAACGTCTTGTTAGTGGATACTGTTTACGAAATAATTTTAGCAGAAAAAGTAAAATGCTTTTCAGGATCAATATACTTGCGATTAAAGTATTCTATTATGATAAGTAATCTCTGGAGAAAAAGTATCGAGTTTCACGTAAATTGCCAATAATTCAATATGCATGACAATATTGATACTCAATACGGTATTGCAAAAGGTCATTCCATAATGTATTAACGATGGGATGAGAATTGCTAATTGAGATTAAATTTTCTTTTGACAAATTATGTTTCTTTTTACATAAAGAAGATGATTTAAAAGCAAATTTTTAATTTATTCATAGAGGAATTTAAATGTTTTGAATATTCTTTATTATTTTATTATTCGTTAGTATTAGATAGTGAAACTATTTTTCAAATACAAATTAATTTTTTTGCGATTAAGAAGCTGCATATAGTTTAAGCTTCCAATAATTTAATATTCAAGTTTATATTATTAATGGTCAAAACGCGAATAATAAATGTCGTCTAGAAAGTGATCACAGTGTAATTCGTTTTAAAGTTAACTAAATTAAATTATCCATTTATAGATAAACTAAACAGCTGCTACTTTAAATGACGAATTTTATTGCTTTATTATTGAAAGCTTTACTAGTTTTTTTTTTAAAGAGTGCGAAAGTTTTATGCAATCTTAAAATATCGTTGCGTAAACACCTTATTATTACTATATTTATTTTCAAACGCCGAAGAAGTTTGAAGGCTGCTTACACTTGCAAGAAATAAATAGTTTTTAGCTCTGAGAAATGAAGTTTTACTCTTCTTGATTTATTATCGATAAATCAAGAGAAACTGATTTTTTGCTCTCACGTGAAATTGATTAACTGGAGGATTATAGCGCGGAAGCTCTTAGCAAAAGATAAACATTGACATTCTTCGAAAGTAGCTTACTTAAACAAGGTTGGATGATATTGACAGGGGAAATGAGAAAATAAGACTTGAATCACCCCGTTTAATTACTGCAAAATGTCGTAAAATTTATAATATATGTTTGCCGAAATTAAATTTTTATGAATTATTGTCAGAAACTGAATCGCGTAGAAAACAGTAAATATTTTGATTTTAATCGCAAAATCATTTATCAATTTACGTAATGATTTTTTTTTCGCGCATTCTAGTTGTACCAAAGCTTTTTAAACGAATGTTTGCATCGGCAAATATGTATAGATTGCAGCTAATCTCCCTTAGACACATATTCACCGCGGAACACGCGATAGCATTTTGAAACATCATCGCAGGAAAGTCAAGCATTAATTTTCGCAGAGCACACTAAAAGCAACAAGACACTCGATTACTCTCGCATTCGAAATCTCGTGCAATGCGTATTGTAAAAGGGGAGTTTCCCGCTACTAAAACGAGGCCCTTCCGGCGGCGGCGCTCGATCCACTTATCGAAATCGTCCCGTACGCAAGGAAAAAAAGGCCTGTCGATATTTAGCAGAGCGTGAATTACGTATATATATATATATGTGTCCCGAGAGCGAGCGGTAGCGTGCGCGATACTCTCGTAATCACCTACACGCGCGCGTTTTCATTTACAAAGGAATACCGGCCGATTTTCGCCGACTCTATTAATCAGATTGCCCGCAGCGGGATTTCACGCTCGGCGGTATTTACTTTGTGCTGCGTTCGTCGGGCTTTGACCGATTTTCTATGCGTCGTCGAGCTAATCGACCGGTTAATTCTATTCTCTGTAACGAGTTTTTTTTTCTAGTAGTCTGGCTTTTGATTCGCGCCGCTTAAACCGTCGGCGTGCGGCTGTCAATTTTGACTCGTGAATCGCGAAGGTATATCTTATACCCGATGATTAGTGAGCGGTCGAGATTGCTTTGATGACTCGCCGAGTCCGCACGCACGAATATTAAATTTCTCACAACTCCGATAAAGTTGATATGTACGCAAGGCATTTTTTTGCCGAGATTAACTTTCCGTTGACCAAAGTCATCGTTACTTTGACGAAAAAAAAACGTTGATACGCCGAAACGTTTTGTTTGTACTTTACCGATATGAATAAATGCAAATCAGAGCTATTTATCAACGAAACGAAAATGAGCTAATTTTTTTTTTTAGGAAATCTCTTGTAAACAATGATTCCTCTTTTGCAGCGTCGAACGCGAGGCGTCGAAAAATATCGAAGAAAACGAGCGCGAATGCTTCAAAGATGCGATCGTGTCGAGTCGGAGCCTCAACAAAGGTTACGCCGAGCCGACGCAGCTTAAAAACGCCGTGCCAGAAGTAAGTATGCTGCAGTGCGCGAAAAAAAAGAGGAAAAAAAATCAAAATTGGAGAGTTTTAAATTTTAATTACGTATTCGTCAGATTGCCGCCTGCATCATCGCAGCGACGTTTCACATCGGAGTCGGTCTTAGCATGGCTTATTCTGCAGTTCTCATTCCCAGTCTGGAAAATAAAACCTCGGAGGTTGTTGCCACGAAAACCGAAACGTCATGGGTAGGTAAGTAACTGGATTGGATTATTAAGTCTGCAGGATAATCGATTTTGAAGGATCTACCTTGAATATTCTAAGCGTTAATAAATTCTCATCTTTTTAAGTATTACAATACACATCTTTGGACGCGTATAAATTACCGTCGTTGATGGTAGATAGCAGGCTATCGTTAAGCAGGACATGATGAATACTCATTTCTGCTTGCTACCGATCCGCGCGAACAACTGACTAATTATATAGTAACTGACTAATTATTTATTATTGCTCATATTATTATCCTTCAGCGTGGATAAATATTTTTAGTAAGATAATAAACTACGCGATAATCGTGTTACTGAAAAATTATCTCGTAAATCAGCTTCTGCCTAGAAAAAGATTTATTAATGAAATTAAATTCTATCGCCAAAATGTATCTTTCGATAGTAAAAAAATGACCAAACTGAATTTATGCTTTATACAAATAATTTTTTATACGTTCCAAGTATCTTTAAAGCAAATCGCGATGTAAAATTGACTGTTATTCGCCTGCGCGATTCCCATGACACAAAAAAAAAAGTTAAAAAGTGCGTGCAAGTAAAGAGCAATAATTGTTTTATTACCATAAGATTCTCCCTTGACCCGCATCGCGAGGGAGCTGCAATCTTTTTTAAAGGCAAGTAATATTTTTCGACGAATCCGAATAAATTTCAGCCAGCATCGTGGTGATCACGGCTCCGCTGGGTGCGCTGATGGGCGGCTTCCTCATGGAGGCGTTCGGCCGGCTGCGCACGCTGCAGCTGGGCGCGATTCCCTGCGTCGCAGGCTGGATAATGATCGCCCTGGCGCAGAACGTCCCGACGATCCTCGTGGGTCGGCTCCTCGCCGGGCTGGCCACCGCCCTCGCCACCTCGCCCGCCATCGTCTACATCACGGAGGTCGCCCGTCCCGAGCTGCGCGGCTCCCTCATCTCGTTCGGGCCGACCCTCGCCTCCTTCGGCATGCTGCTCTCGTACCTGAAGGGCGCCTTCCTCGGCTGGCGGCTCGTCGCCTGGCTCAGCATCGCCTACAGCCTCGTGCCCGTCCTCCTCGTCCAGTTCATCATCCCCGAGTCGCCGGTCTGGCTGGTGTCGCGCGGCCGCTTCGAGGAGGCCCGGGCCGCCCTCCAGTGGCTGTACAAGGCCGACGTCGAGATGGGCAAGGTGCCGCCCGCCGAGCTCGCCTTCACCACCATCATGAAGGAGAACGAGATCAAGCTGAGCGAGCAGCGGCGCAGCAAGCACGGCGGCGGCCTCTCGGCGAAGCTCCACGCCCTGGCCAAGCCGACCGGCTGGAAGCCGATGCTCATCCTCTTCCTGCTCTTCCTCTTCCAGCAGTTCTCCGGCATCTACGTCACCCTCTTCTACGCCGTCACCTGGTTCGAGGAGGTGGGCGCGGGATTCGATCCCTACATCGCCTCGATCCTCGTCGGGCTCACGAGATTCTTCTGCTCGATGGTCAACACCTGGCTGCTGCGCAGGTACAAGCGCAGGGCGCTCTGCATCATATCCTCCCTCGGCATGGCCGTCTGCATGACCGTGTCCGGCTACTTTACCATGAGGATCAACGACGGAGACAAGTCTGGGAGCTGGGTGAGCGACACTCCAAGCATTTTATTCCTTTGACCTTTCCGAGTCGATTCTCCTTATATCCTCTGTATTCCCTATAAAGGTTCCGGTCGCCTGTCTGCTGCTCTACGTCTGCACCTCGATGGTGGGAATGCTGACGATTCCCTGGACGATGACCGCCGAGCTTTTCCCGACCGAGATCCGAGGAATGGCGCATTCCATCAGCTACTCTATCGCCAACATTCTCATGTTCGCAGCCGTCCAAAGCTACAGAGATTTAACAGAGTTCCTAGGAGGTCGGTATCGACATTACACCTTATATTCATTCTTTCCAAGGGAATTTCTTACAAAATTTTTTACCCCCCCAGGTTCCCACTGCATCCAGTGGTTCTTCGCGGGCGTGTCGGTCGGCGCCTCGGTGTTCGTGTGGCTGCTGCTGCCGGAGACCCACGGCAAGAAGCTCTCGGAGATCGAGGAGTACTTCCACAACAACTTCCTGGCCTGCGGCGCCGAGGCCAAGGCGAAGAAGCGCCGGGCCAAGCGACGCGCCCAGCAGAAGGCCCAGGCGGCCGCCCTCCAGCCCCTCAATTCACCAAAAACCGCCCAGACCGCTTAAAAGAACTCTCTCTCTCTCTCTCTCTCTCTCTTTCGCTCGCTCGCTCGCTCGCTCTCGTTATATCTCCGCTAGGCCGTAATTTCTTCCGAAGCGCATTTTGTGATTGGAAATCTGATTGCCAACGATCTCGATTACATGCTCGTGGCGACTAAGCTATGATATTTTCTTGTTAACAAGATTGCTAAGGTTTTCGAAAACCAATTGTTTTTTTATATTCAAAGCATTCTGGATCCGTTTCTTTGTAAGACAATGGTCAAATAACATCGACAAAATAGTGTTTATTACCGATATTTCGTTTTAAAATAAGTTTATATATAAAAATCAAATATCAATGCGTACTTGAATAAAAGTTGTTGAATTTTTATTGGTTTTTCATTTATTTCTGAATTTTATTTTCGCGAAAATATCTGTTCTTATATACGATTGGATAAAAAAAATAGTACTTAATTTTGAATGGTTCAAAGTAAAAAGTAGTTTTTTAATTGCAACAAATAATAAAGACAAAATTTTCAGACTTATAATTATTATTATAATGTTTCCGGGACTACTGCAAGGCTACTTTTTTTTACATTCAAAAAATTTACAGAAAATCTCAACATTATTGATCTCGTTTAAATTAACGAAAATTACGTACTTAAATGTATTTATTTCTTGGTATAATTTCATATAAACTATATATTTGAAGTATATAAATCAAATTCTATAAACAGGTATACAATATTAAATGCAACGCTGTTGTCTCCAATAAATCAACGCACGAAGTGGCTTATCAAAAGTAAATAAACTATTTACTGAACTGTTAATCTTAATAATGGAAATATCAAAGTTTAAAAGTTACTGGTTTCGTAATGTAATAATATATTAATACATCGTACGTGGCACAGGTAAGACGATTACATGCGCCTCCTGAAAATATTTACTTTGTTTACCTATTATTGTTAACGTTGGCAATCATATTTTAAATTACAAAATAATTTTTCGAAAAAAAGCACAATGCTCTATTTCTAATAATAAAACTTATTTGTAACCATCACATTTTTTAATAACTTATAATACAGAAATAATTTTTTATTTTAGTCAATTTGTTTCTTGTTATTAAAATAGCACTCCAGATAAATTATTCGTAATTAATGCTAATAATCAAAATTGTAAATATATATTTTTTCGCTATGCAGCCAAATTTCGTCGGTTTACCTTTATTTTCAGTTGGTAAATAATGTGATGAAACAAAAGTATTTTCTTTTAGCGTGTTCTTCAATGTGTTTACTTAATCATTTATCATGTTAGTGATGTGCAAGAAACGAAGTGAGAGCCATTAAACTTTTCGACGAGATGTTACTCCACATATATATGTGTAATTAGACAATTTATTATATTTTTCGTTTAATTTCCTATTATCATTTTGCATTGCGTTTATATTTAAGAATGGGAACGAGTCGATGAATCGTTTAAAGTGAGAAAGGAGCCTGCGAGTTAAATGAAGCGTCTCACGCGTGGACGCGTATAGGAATACTTGTGTTTTTTTTTTAAATAAAAATAAAAAAAGAACTGTGATGATATGCAAACCGGAGGACTGTTGTCATGCGATGTGATTTGATTGTTCCTCATTATGCTTGAATGATGCTTTAATTCATTCTTTTTATAGGCGAATGACGCGATTTTTTAGTTTTTGATATGTTTACGAAAACCATAATGCAATCGATTTGCGCAGATTTGAAAAACAAGATGGTATATTTTTATAAAAATGTACTTGGTTGTAGTATTTACATTTTTATCATCGTGTTTTACCATTTTACTTAATTTTAATTCTTTATATTAAATTAGTAAACTTAATTTTTAAGATACTACGTACAACCAATGAAAAATACAGCTAGAACTTTTTTGTCTTATAAACAAAAAATAGAATGTTAATAAAATAATACATTTAGATATAAAATTTTAATTTTAATTAATTTGTACAATTGCTTCAGATTCTCTTTGAATAATGTATTATTCGTTTTATGGACTAATAATAACGCTTAAATCGCATCAACGAGCAGTTGGAAGTGTATATTGTTAACTCTATGGAAAGGATCTATACTGCGGGAACAAGTATGAACACAAGATTTAGAAAGATTTTTACAATAGTTTATGACATTTTGGTTATATTTTAGTAAGATTTTAGTATTATTTGTGTTATTTTTTGATTATTTGATAAATAAAT
The DNA here is from genome assembly GCA_035582975.1 of Ormyrus labotus. Classification (NCBI taxonomy): domain Eukaryota; kingdom Metazoa; phylum Arthropoda; class Insecta; order Hymenoptera; family Ormyridae; genus Ormyrus; species Ormyrus labotus. The sequence goes on along the minus strand of JAWWEO010000045.1, from coordinate 7,647,371 downwards.
ATTGATAAAGCACATGTTCACTAATTGTTTATTAATAGTATACTTACGAATTTTCTTTTTGTATCAAAAAAACTCCAATGAATTGATTTAGAAAAATTTTTATTAAATGATTATAGTAAGAAACTTAGTTAATTCTTTAGAACGTTTATGCAAAACAGTTTTAAAAAAATTACTAACACGTTTTATCGTAAAACTTAAATAAATTAAAAGACTATGTTTTAACTATTTATTTTTTCAGGTGATCAACTGAGTAAATTTTAATAAAAAAATGCACACTGTAATGCAAATGAATTACAGTTTTGTCGCAGTACTTTAATTTATTATTTCAAGTTGGCAATTACAGTAACAATACAGATATATTATTATTCATTCATCGTCGAAGTAGTCGATGCATTCCATTGTATTAAACCATTTAGCGTGAAAAAAATTCTGCAGACCTCTCTTTTCATTGCACATATCATTTTCTCATTTGTTCCTTTTTTCGCATACAGATAACATTTTTGTTTATTTAAAAGTACGCCCATCTGCTTTAAAGGTGCTAAACAATATTTACGCGTGTATATTACTTACATGAAGAAAAATGGAGGCAGTCGAAGTTTCGTCGATCTATTAGCATTTTACTTCTGTGAAACTTTCTTAATATTAATTTTCTCATGGTTTCATAATTAAAATTTCTTAAATAACAGGAATCACATTTTTTCATTGCGTATACAAGCAAGTTTTGAGAAGTTAAGAGTTTATTACATGTATCAATAAAAATTAATACACATATGTTTTTCAATTTTCTACTTGTCCTTATAGAAAATTATTTTAAACTTTTTTAATAATTTATCACAATACTTGATATCTCTTTATAATTTTTTTAAAAACTTAATATTATCTTGCAACGATAGATTAAAACAAATATCATAATTGTTATTATTTATAATTGTTTAATTGAAAATCATTTCAATTTAACAATGTTCACAAACTTAATAATGACAATTTGAAAATGCAACATTTCACTTTTGCAAAATATAATTACATAAATATTCATTACAAATTTACAGCTATCTGTAACAATCCTAATAAATATGTAATCTCAACAAAAAAAAAGTTTTTTTGTTATAATTGAAAATCCTTGAAAGATTATCTAAGATATAATTTTAAATGTTAATATATTTTCTGCATTATATAATAATAAAATATTTTGATAAGACTTATAATAATTTTTCATAAGGACGAGTTAAGATAATTATGTTTTAGGAAAAAAATTATAAAGCAAGGATGGCGAGGATTATGGTAACTTCAAAAAATCAATTTTTCGAACACGTTTTTGTTACTATTATTGCAATAGTTAATATTATTATTGTAAATAGGTTGCTTGAAGTATCATAAAAGCGAAACGTCTGCAATACAAAACAGGTACTAATGTACCTATAAAGGTTCACTCCTCTTTTTTTACATAACACACATCAACCTTTGAGCAAGATTGTCGAATTGCTGTGATACGTAAAAATGCGTCAACGTATTTTATACATTCTTATTATAAATATTTACACTACTAATAAATAAGAAAAATGTATTATTCTCAAAAACTAATTTTTTACTCTAATAACGTTTAAATCATTTGACTTATATAATAAAGTAATTTAAAATTGCATGCTGTAACGCTGTAAGTTTTTTTAGAGTGTTATAAATCTATACTAAAGCTCTTATTATAAACAACTTAGTTTATTTAATTTGATGATGATATTCATTACAATTCTTAAATTATTCTTTTCAATTTACCAATGAAAAAATGTTGAATAAATAAAATATTCGTTATTTAAAATTTGTAAGACTATTGACAATATTCGTTTTTCAGTGAATACTGAATAGTCATTATTCCTGTGAATTATTAACGAAATAGAAAAAAATAAGAATAGTTTTAATTAAATGTAGTTTATCGCATTCAAAATTAATTAAAAAAAAATAGTATCGCAGTAATTCGACAAATCGTTACTGCATTATTGATTATTTGCGTTCTTGAGCGTCGATGTCTAAGAGTTAAGGTTAATAATGTCATACCAATAATAGTGCTCAAAAACTTAACAGAACAAGCATTCATAAACGATACAATACAAAATGTGGCTGTTCCGAAGTTCATTATTCAGAGCGGTCACACAGTGCGGTGAAAAAACTATTCGAATGTTAATACTATATTAGCGTAAGACCTAGCATTACTTATAATAATCTGTATATATATATACACGGTTGGTACACGCTGAGACTATTTTTCGAGCCGTTCTGAAGAAACTAGAATCAGGACAAGGAAATTGGGGCTATATATTTTCAGAGATATAAAAATCTGAATTCTACCATTTTTTATCATTTTTTTTCTTGAAATTTTAAAAAGCCACTATTCTCAATCCCAATAATTAAATAAACTTTTAGTTGTTATACAAAAACTAACAAAAATTTTTAAAATACAATAAAATGAGTATTTTAAGTATAATTTTTTAAATTTAATATTTGACCTTTTTGGCACTTTCATCTTTAACTTGCGAAAATTTTAATCTTTAATTTTTCATACTTCACATAAGTAAATTCAAAACAAGTTTATTTGAATACAAGCAACTTAAAATTCACAAATGTATTGAATCTGCGTTCACGAAATGGTTTTTTTTTATTTATATAAAAAGTTATATTGAAGATAACAATACTGCATAGCCCCTTATGCTAAAGACTATATAAAATGGATGAACGTTATTCGCAACTGCTTGTTTATGCAGATAAAAAAATGGTTAATGGCACGAAAGGATTATTTCAATGAAAATTATGAATTAGGTTTGATTTAGCATCGATTCGCATGAAATTGGCAATTAGACGAGTCACTAAAACGAACTCGTAATTACTTTCATTCGATATATCACTCACACTTCTGTTTTTCTTTTTTGCCATTTACTTCACGTATCCTCCACTCTCGTTTGCCCTATATCCGACTTCTTCAAGGAAAAATGCTCTGATTAGTTCTTTGTGTCCCTTGCGCCTTGTGCGTCCTTCAGGATTCTTGACTAGCACGTACAAATCTACATAATATGCATCCTTTTCGTGTATCTATTCAAAATATTGAGTACTTCAAACGCCGGATAAACAATTGCCGAGTGTAACCATTCATTCTCGTTTCGAACTTACAATCCGTAAAGAAAAAAAATAAAAAAAAGGGAGGGACATCGATGCAGCGCATGAAGCTAGAATTCTTCTAGCTGGAAGTCAAATTCACTGTATAAGTTTATGCGTATGCATATGTTCCTGTATGTGAATCTTGCACGTGTTATGAGCGAAACAGCTCTCGACTATGATGCACTGTTAACAGATAACCTTGATCGATCGATACCTTTTGCCAATCGCTTATTAAATTATAAGCTCATTCAACCTTGATCTCAATTTTTAAGAATAAATCGATTAAGATTTACATTAAATAGCTATACACTTCTTTTTTATTATGACTATCTTTTAAGACATTTCAGAAAAATATTAAATAGGATTCCTTCTTTAAAAGTTTATTACATATTTTTCAATATCTTTTGTATATCAAGGTATGCTAGTCCTCTTACATCATTGAAATATTGGTAGTGCGACAAAATTGATTTTTCTCTTTTATTGCTTACAGTGCTATACACTAAAAAGCACCGATCGACCAGCGTTAAAAACCCGAAGCAAGTGCGCTTAACGTTCTTTTACATAAAATGTCCATCGAGTTATTTACACAGTCGTTCATTCAGTAAGATAAACGAAGATATTAAGCAAATCCATTCGCGCCAAGATAATCATCGCTGACACTAGGCTGAGAATATCTTTTTACTCTTTCCTCCACTTTCTTGTTTTTGTCATTATCTGCAGCGAAGTGTGTATTTTAAAAGTCCTTTTTTGTACTCTGAGCTCGGACTTGCTAAGAAGAAATTGGAAGAATAACCGTTCGCGCCTCACTCTGAGGCGCACTAATCTCTTCGTAATCGCGATTTTAGTATCACGGCGTCCACCGCCACAAGTGCAATAAAAACTAACCAACGATGCCAGCCATCCCCCGTTAATTCTTGTCACTGTTACTACGCGGACTTGCTGGATGACTACTGGCCTGTTGCGCTCGCTCAATGTAGATATTGAGAAGTTTGAGTTTACTGCCGTACAAGGAGCTCAGATGTGGTTTGAGTGCCTCTTCACCTACCGCAGCATGTATTGCCACCATGCAGAAAACTGCACTCTTCCGTACTGTAGACTCGGCGTCATCATAGGCCTGAAAATCAGTTAGCTTATTTCAAACTCAGCACGCCTATATCTTAGCAATTTTTATTCTTTTGATAATATTTTTGGTTTTTATTCTGCTAGGTCGTTTTTATTTAATTCTGTCTGCGAAATTCCAATCTTACTTATGAAACACATATTTAATAATTGTTTGTATACATACATTTAATTTATTCTGAGAGATAAATTCGATTAAATTTAAAATTTTCTTTTTTACTGTTTTACAGTATTAACGATATATTTTATGACCAACGTTTATTATTTTTCAATATAAAGGACTCGTTTAAAAAAACTAGAATGTGAATAATTTTCTTAGCCCATGCATTTTGTACGACTTTTTCTATTAAGAGCATTTTCAACTATTGAAACATTTCTTAATTATTACCTTTATAAGACCTGGCATAACTTTCGATAAGTGCGGTTCTATTGCTTCCAGACCATAATGTTCCACAACTTTGTGGAGCATTTTAATTGCACCCATATTTTTTGGGAATGGTTCTGTAGTCATCATTGACGAAGCAAATTGAATTGTTTGCTCGGGTGGCAAAATCACAGCTACTGTTGCTGCACATTTTTCTGCCATTCGAAGTACCTGTTTGAAAAATTGACATTTTTTTTTATTAAAACTTTATAAAATTATATTACAAAGTACTAGATATTTTTCATTCTATGTATACATAGTGTAGTATAGATTAAAAAGTACTAATTTTACATTTCGCTTAATATTTGCCGTATTTAAAGTGAACATGCTTCTAAAATAAGTAAAAGAAGCTATCAATAATTCATGCAATTAAGAAAAAAATTCAGAAAAATGCAAAAACGAATATAAAAATAATCATGCCAGATAAATTAAATATATTTAATTAGCATTCAAAATAGGCCATTTTTTGTAAGACTAATTAAAATCTACTTCTTTATATAAATTTATTAAGATTTAAGACCTACTTTATTTCCAAACGAAAATTAAATAGACTTAAATAAAAAGTGCAATAGAAAGAAAACAACACCCAATATACCTCAGCAGATTTTACCGTATTTCTAGGGCTGTTGCCAGAGCTAATCATATCAGGTTTTTGGTCGTCAAATTTATGTGCCCTTATTACTTTTAAAACCAGTAATTCCGCGTAGTTAGAGAAACTTTCTGCTAACTCGGGGCACTTTAGCATATCTATGAGGGACTGAAGCACTTCAATCTGCATCTCTTTATTGTCACTTGCTAAACTTCCTATTAATGTTTTTAAAAGTCTTCTGCAAAGTAAAATGAAAATATGAAATACCAAATTCTTACTAGAAATTATTTAAATATAGGAATTTAAATATAAACATACTTAAAATTTTGTTTTATATAAACTGCATCACCCTCACGAACGTAGAGCTGAAATTCTTGTAATGCAGCCACTTTTTCCGTAATTTGAGATTCTTCTGACTGCAAAATCTTTAACGTGTTATCAAGAACTTCGGGTCCTCTAATAGAGTCAGGCGAGGAACCATGGGTTTTGTATCCATTATTTTCTTGAGGTAGTATAAGATCACCAGCAATTGTATCGTTCGAACCATTGACCGTCACATTGGCAACAGTTTTACCTCGTTGCGTCGGCGAAGAAACAGAAGAAGATCGGCCCTAAAAATTTATTGTACGCATAAATATAAATCAATGTGTCATCTTAGCTTCCGATATGAGGTTTTATTTGTTTAACTCTCTATCAGATGTAAACAATAGTGGCAGCAGCCATTATAAAAACAATGTGTACTAATTACACATTGTTTTTCTTTTATTTCAGAATTAATCCTGCTTAAAAAGGTATTTAACGAAATACAACTGTTTTATATGTTTTAAATCTGGTCATAATAACGTCCACAATAAGCAGTCATAAAAGTAAAAATTGTTAACCAACGACCAAAATTGGTATTTAATAAACAGCAAGAAAAGACGTAAAAGCAGCCCTAGTGAAGTGAAAGTACATAAAGACAAATCCTATACCAAGACAGCTAGCTAAACAACTATACTCCAACACAAAATAAAATTAAGATTAGAATCAGCAGAAAAATCAAATGAAACAGTAAACCAAAAAGACGAATTATCAAGTCAAAAAAGGCAACAATACTAAATCTCGATCTTTGTAAGTGGAGTAAGCAATATTAAACTGCTTAATCTAAAAAGTATTTATTAATAATAGTCATTAAAAAAATGAAAAGAGTTTCATAAATATCAAAGAAAACTACAAGGATAAGTGTTTTAAAGCGAATTTGCACAATATGGACCATTTAGTCGATCTAAATGACCGACAAGAAATTGAATCAGTTATAGAAGACAAAAACTCTGATCTCAGAAAAGAAAGGGGTAGAACTGAGCAAAACAATAAACTAATAAAAGCTGCTAAAATAAAATCATTAAAAACCACAAAACTAAAAAATTTACAGGTAAATTATGAATATTTACTTATTGTCATTGTAATTATTAACGACAGATTGTAAATTACAAAGTGGTTAATATATATATATATATATATAAATCGTAGTCGAAATGAATATAAACAACATACTAAAGGTTGCAAATATTAAAACTGGCTTACAGAATTTGATAAGGTAAGGCCTTCTAATCTTTCTTCTACATCAGCCATGTTACTAATACCACTATCTTTACTAGTAGTTGCTCTTTCTAAACGTTCAAATCCATAATTTTGAATTTCTGCTGTTGTACGCCGCAAGGATCTAAAAATATACAAAATAAAGCATTATTCGAAAGAAATTACATTTTAAATACACAGTTATAGAATTTTAAATATATACCTATAAACTTCTTCTGGATTTAAACTATCATCTGTAGCTTCACTTTCCGTTTTTACTTTCGTACGTGCTGGTGAGTTAGGTACTCTGGGCGGAGGAGTTCCAGGAGAAGCTGGGGTACTCGTAGCTGACGATCTTCTTAAGTGACTCTGGACAAGAGGTAAAGCAGCTTCCTAAAAATTTCGAGTATAATTAATTTTAATTTAATTTGAAATTATAAAATACATGGATTTTAGGGGTCGATAACATTTTGATTCTGGGATCAAAATTTTCAAAACTTCAAAATTCAAAATAGCAATTGTAATAAGATGATTACTTTTAATTAGATTCAAGGTTTGCTATATTAGATTTTTCATTTTCAATTTTTTTTTTTATTATTTTGTAAAACTGTTGCTCAATTTACAACTACCGTCAGTAATATTCAAAATATTTTCTGATATAGCATTATCTACAAAACTTTGAATTGCCAATTTTGATTTAAACAAAGTAAATTTATCATTATACTTTATTTATTAATAAATGCAGTAAAAATAAATAACAGAATTTTCATGTAACTTTATGTTAATTAACTATTTAGAAGTATAAAAAGCTGGGTTGCATAAATTTTTTATTAAAAAACATGAGAGCTACAAGCAAATAACGAAAGAAAAATAGGTGTACATGTATGAATCGATGACCCTGAAAATATTAAATAATTAAAAAGTATGATTGAATTGATATAGAAAGTTTACCTGATAATACTTTGGCAGTTCTGAAAGAATCATTGTAACTTGTGATGGATTTAAATTATAAAGAGCAATCACAGCATTTTGGGCATGTCTTCTGACATCTTGACTTTTTACATCATTTGTCCAATCCAACAATCTTGCAAGCCCTGGCCCCGCAGAACTATTCAGAGCGGACGGTTCAGCAGTTTCAGCAATTTGAGCAATGAACGTCAAAGTGGCAACTTTAACGCGAGAATTCGGTGTTTGAGTAGGATTCGTCAAAAATCGCATTACAGACGGTAATAGTTGTTCACCAGTAAAACACTCTCTGTAAAAATCAAATTCAAGCATTTAATGTAATTTTGTATTATTTTAGAAGTTATTAATATAAATAAAGTTCTTAAACTTACCTTACAACATCTAAAGTTTTGTGAATTTTAGTTTGAATTGATCCAAGCAAATCTGTCCCTAATTTATTGAGAAGACGAGTACATAAAACATATAGCCAGTCACCAAGATCTTCGCAATGAGTCTGAATTAATTCGTTTAATGTATCAAGAAATAAACTAAAAACTTTAGTGTGCGAGTCCATAAACATCTTTGCGAAAATATCAGTAATTTTACGTAATTCTGTGGCATTTAATGTATATCCACTAGATAGAAAATGCTGCAAGCCTAATAAACCTTCTTTACGATCAGCCCAATGCTTGTGACCACAATTTTCAATAATTTCTTTGATATCCTATAAAAATAAGATAAATATTATAAAAAAAGGCTTAGAAACAGAATTGAAGTTATTTTTATCAATTAAAAATATTAAACGTTATTACTTGGGTAAGTATAGAAAAGAGATTTTCATATAAAATATTCATTACAAGCAATATGACATGCTATTATAGATTAGATAAAGATTCGCTCAGATTTAGAGGAGAAGAACAAGAAAAGTGTTTATTGTTTATATCAGTACAAACTTTTTAACAATATTTTATAAAAATAATTAATTATTTAGATCATACTTGTTAAAAGAAGATTAATGTTTTTAATGTTGTTTTCATTAAATAATTATTCAATAAATAAAAGAAAAAAAATAATTATTCAAACGAATTAAACACAAGTGTTGTACTTATATTTATGTTCAAATAATTTTGATTATAATAAAATGTTATCATAATTGTTAAAATGTTTCAAATGCCGTGAATAAAATTTCTTTTAAATATACAGAATATACAAATATTTATAATAAAATGTTTTAATAATTATCTCATTTGTAAAGTAAAATTAATGTAATTATCCATGAATATGTTATAAAAAAAACAGAAATTATCGTGGTAAAAAGTGTAAAATGTGGTGATACGTATTCATATATAAGTAATTCCTTCAAATTTTTCCATGTCGATGTACCTGATGCTTCTGCGTAAAATTGAAATTTTATTGATAACTGTACTGTATCTGATGATGTTGAAAAATTGAGATGAAAACATTTATTTAACAGGTCCTACATTTATTTAACAAGTTAAGAAATTTAAGAAATTACCTAAATCATTTTTACAGCTTAGTTAAGATAAGGAATCAAGTTAATCAGCTTAGGGAAAATAGGTAAGATTATCAAGATTTACATATTATCTTTAAAAAGAGTAAAGAAGCCAAAAAGTTATTTGTAATCTTTGATTAAACGTCTCCATTATGTATTATATATTAAATATATTTATTAAATATTACATATTTGCGTGTACATTTGTTCTATGAGCTTTTGTTTATTAAATAAACTGGAGGTACTGTTGAAAAACTAACTATTTTTTAAACTTTACTTTTTTATCTTACATAAAAAATATCAAATAAAATAAGTATGGTAAAAAATTAATATTTTTTACTGAAAAATAATTTATTATTTGATGATTATTTGTTTTTTATAATTTAAAAATAATGCTTGATAAACTCTGATGAATATGTACGACAAAAAAATGTATGCTTTATTTTTAATTGCGATTTTGAAAACTTTGAGAGAATTACTTATATATTACTTCAAAGATTAGAGTGTTAAGTTAGGAGGCATAAAATAAATTACATGAATAAATAAAACAAACCTTCGGGATTGACTGATCCCACAAATCTCGATACAGTCTTTGCTGGGAGCCACTCCATGAAAACGACTAATAAGGTGGAAAAAGATCAAAACACGATGTTTTATAAAGAATGGGCACGTCCAATTAGTCCAAATGAAATTAACAGGTAGGAAAAAAAAAAGCAAACGAAAACAAAAGTTATGTTAACAACACAAGAACTCGATTATTTTTAACAATCATAAAATTTTCAATTTAAGGGTCAATTGTGGCTTAACCGATAGATCAATGGACTGTTAAACCATTATGCACGATTTCAAATCATGATTTCTATCGGTTAATGCAGAACATTGTAAAATATTATACAAGAGTTATACACCACTGAACCTTGTCATTGATTAACACAAACATAAATAGGAAAAGTTGAATTTTTTTTTTTATAAAAAATAGTCGATATATATTTATTACAAAAGAATCAGCAAGAAAATTATTAATAAAAATATTCAATAATAATATTATTTATTAAATAGTCTTTTTCAAAGAGAAAAGGAAATACAACCAGCTTTTATTTGAAATTGTCATGATTATAATGTATAAAGTGCGTAATTTAAAATAAAAGTATGAACGCGATAAATAATGAAGTTAATGTATGCTTGATTTTTAAAATAATGAAGTGTAAGTTGAAGTAAAAATAGATGATAGGGTACAGGATTAACCTGATACTTACATCACTAGGTCTACGAAAGCTGTCATGACTGCGTTCGGAGCAAATACTACTGGTTTCACTGTCATCGCTATGGTCACCTTTCCCTTTCGGCGTTCTTGTGTAGCTGTCAATACTATCGAAGGTAAGAGCGTCAGCTAAAGCAGATTCTGCTTCACGTGATTGTTGCAGCATTTTTTGTGCCATTACCGGCCTAGAAGGAGGCCTGTCTGTTGGCGACATATGTAAATTCCTACTTCTAAAAATTAAAAATTTTTAACTTTAATTATCAAAAATTCTTGTCTATTCCTTAAAAAAAAAATAGAAAATAAAATAGGTTTCATACCTCACTTTGCTGCCGAAACTTCTATCAAATCCAAATCGTTGAGGACTAGGTTCACGACTATTTCCTGAACTCCTCATTCCATGGTCAGACAGCATTCTGGATCTTGGAACAAGAGATTCTCCTTCTCTATTATACGTAGCGTAACTTAATCTTGACGCCGGTGATCCTGATCTACTGCTTGCTATGTATGGCAAATAAAAATAAATTTAATATTTAAAGGAAGAGAATGTAATAAATAAATTAAAATACAAAAAACTTACGTTGGGATTGCGAAACGCCAGATACACGAGTTCGAGTTCGTGCAATTCTTTCAGGACTCGCTGTAGAACTTGATTCTGGCGATTTGTTTGGTCGAGCTGGAAAAAAAAGAATAATTATAGTATATATTTTTTAATGCATTTTAATACTATGTCTAGAATAACACAGAAAAATCAAAGCAGAAATACCTTGTCTACTTGGTTGACCACCATGGTCATTGTCTTTTAGCATAAAAAAATGCATCAACATTTAATTAAATTTTTTTTATTAGAACGTTTAAATAAAATTAGATTTTCGAACGCAGTATACTTACGAAGTGTAGCTTTTTGTCGACTCAGGTACGCATACTTCATTCTTGCTTTGGCTCGTTGAGCTGCATGAAGATCGATGGCACTTGTAGATCTTACTCCAGGAGAAACGCGATCTTAAATAAATTATATTTTATTAATTTTGGTGTTACAAACTACGATTGCTACATGAATTGAAAATTATGAAAAAAGTTAATTTTCTAAATTATACAAATATAAATTACTAAAAGTACAGAGTAAAATTAAACGATATAAATACTTTTTTATTTAAATGAAAAGATTTAGTCAATGTGTCATTATTAAAGTAAAATATTGCAATTATACTTTGTGATGTAATGAATTAAAAATGATTGTCAAATGGAATTACTTGTTTTAGTATTCGTGTTTTTTACTTTATAAAAATATATGATTTGTTACGATACGGTGCAAGTTACAAATATCTGATTTCAAAGTCTAAGGGGTTAAACGTGCAAGTGTGTCTTTTTATTCCTTGTGTTGGAGACTATTTGAGATAATAAAAAAAGATTCAATAATGGGAATACTTCTAAGCAATTATAAAAATTACAGTAATTATCGGTAGGTCTTTGAAGAATCGGAATCCCAGATTGTCGATAAGACCGTGGCAAGGACGGAGTACGTCTGAGCGGGCCATGAAGCTGGCCCTGAGTATGATGCAAGTTTTCCGTACTACCTTCGTATGCGTAATGCAATGTCAAGTCACATAAAGCAGCATGGAAAAGAAAGCCAAACATTTACAGTCAGCTTTTACTATTATTCTTTAATTCTAGGACTCGGCAGTGTCCTGCGTTACTGACTTCAATTTTACGTCACTTAACATTTAACAAGTACGCTTGAATTTTATGAAACAATCCGTACCTATTTTCGCAATGAATAAATGAAGATGATATTGTTTAAAAAGGATCTTCCGTTAAAGAAAAAACGTTCAACAGATATCTATTCCATTGTAAAAATATTCATTTCCGAAAGATCCTCTTTTACCGATCAACTGACAATTTCATTTGGTATACACACCTGCGGCACTCATAGCTGGTCTAGGAACTCGAGGACTAACATTTGTAGTTTTCGAAACTGCATTCAGGCTGTTTATGCTACCGCTATTGCTCAGCGACATCAAAGCACGTTTGTACGTTGCATCCAGACTATTGAGCAGCGCTTCAGCATTCTCGGGAAAGTGTTCTTTGAAAGCCCAGTAAGACCTGAAACGAATAGGAATTTTTCAAACCGTCAGCACATTGATTGGAGCATAAAAAAAAAAAAGAAAATAATGCTACACTCACTTTCTAGCGAAGGCTCTAGCTTCGGAATCCGAATCGGCCATGCCCTTCTTGATCGCATCCTGAAGTATGTTGACGTGCTTCTGCAATATAGCCGTCTGCCAAGACTGCAAAATCAAGTGCAGATACTCGCAGGTCGCTCGGCGAATGTCTTTGCTTTTGTTGTTGAGCGACGCCACTATAATTGGCACGTAGCGGCTGCTGTGTGTGTTCTGCAGTATGAAGCGCACCGCCACTGCACCAGCCGACGCGACGACCTTTGCGCGAAAAAAAGGAAGCAGGACTTATTAGCGAGAGGGAGAGAGAGAGATCGGGCTGGATGCCAGCTAAGAGATTTTAATTTGCTGGAAATTGATTGCCGGCGACAAAGAGCCGGCGCGCGCTCTTAGAATAAGGATAGGCGCGCTCTGCTCTGCTCGGCGTTTTTGTCATTGCTTACCTTGGCACTGTTTTGTATGAGGTTCATTAACGTTGGCAGAACCGTTTCGCCGAAACTGGCGAATTTATTCTTGAGCTGTTGACTCAAATAAGCGAGGGTTATGCAGGCCTCTCGCACCACCTGTGATCTAAGATCCATGCAGGCTGAGTCGAAGGGCCTCTGGATGTCTTTCAAGCAGGCTGTGAACACCTCGTAGCTTGGACCACCGGCTATGATGATCCCTCTCAATTTCTTCAGCTAAATCAACGAAACACTTGTCTTAGAAAATGTCTCGATGGATTTAAAAAAAAAAGTTACTACATAGTTTTTAATACGTACGCTGTCCGTCCTTTGTTTCCAGTCTTTCTTGTCATCTCCAATGGTGTCTCTGATGGCCTTCATTTGATCTTCAAGATCCTTACTGGAGAACAGTTTTACCGGAGGAACATCTTCGAAGGCCGTGAGGAAAGTTTCCTCGTCGACTGCGCCAGCTTGTCCTATTAGAAATTTATAAATCAGTCAGTCGTCTCCGTCTCGCTTAATTACTGGTTATCTTAATTTTAACAGCGTTTTCGTGATTTTGTGCATGTTTAGTAGCCATTAAGCAATTATTCAGACATTTATAATGCAATACCTGAAATATGGGTTGCTAATGAACTTGAAAGAATAGAGTGAGATATATTAAAAATCAGCTGATACGTAAAACAATTCTTATAATTCTGGTGGCCATTCGCTTTTTTAATTAGCGCTGCGACATCAAAGTTCTCCTCCACTTTATTAAGGTGCAATAAAACAACGCCTGTCGAATTGACAAGCAATTCAAGATTTAAAAAAAGCCAGTCAAGTTATTCACGTTATCTATCTTCAGTTAAAAATGCATGAATAATTAACAGGACATAAAACTATGTGTACGTTCTCCTTATTCATTTAACAATAACTTGCTCATTCGTAAAGATTTTGCTTGTCGGAGAACAATGGATCCGTCGACTATAATATGTATCTTTAACTGGTATGATTCCTTTGCTTTTTTATTCACCTTCCAGTGCAATCTCAATCTTTATTCGAAAACTTTATTTAAAAAGAGGATTCGTCATAATAAATTTTACATCCTAAACTCAATGACAGAATTCACGACTGGCCACCAGGCTCACGAGAAAATTATAAACTAGGAAAAAAAACAATGTGCATGAAAAATTAAATAGTGTTAGGTACCTGATAGGGTGGACTTAACCGGCGGATTTCGTTTGAAGGAGGCCGCCCTTGCGATTGTTGCTGAGTTACCAGTTCGAGCTGTCATGCAAGTGAACGGTTAGCAAGCTTTAACTGTGAGATGTTAACGTGTGACACACGTCTTGCGCACTACGAGAGTGAGAGCGAGAGCAGAATGTTTGCCCCGGCGAAATTTGTTACAGAGCGATTCTTTTTTTTTTTTCTTTTCAAGCCGGGAGTGCAGTTGTTCGAGCTCACCGGTCGAGACGAATTAGCATCTCGAGCGGCGCGCAGTGAATCGCACGTTATGCAATTACGAAAAGAAAAAAAAAGAAGAACAAAATAATAATGGTCAAACTTTCTCTAAGGCGTCCGCGCGCTTGAAGCTGCTTTGAAGCTTGCTGATTTGTTTAGGTGTTCGGTGACGATTACTGGATGAAGGTATATTACTTTAACATGTACATGCGAGAAGTTTTAAACTTTTATGCAGTTCATGGTATACATTACGTGTGGGTAATTGTGAATTTGAAAATATTAAGTTTTTTATTTACACTGATATTTAATAGCAAAGCGGACGTTCTTTTCTAAATTACGTTTAGCGTGGAATGGTTTATTTTAAGAAAAAAATTATTACTGCATTGTAATCGAATTGCTAATCATAATATTATTTAACTTCTAAAATATTCCAAAATAGGAATTTTAATAATTTTTTTCTTGCATGGCTTACAAATAGATAATTAATTAATACAATAAAAACTTGAACATGGAGTCCTTGACCGTCCAGTAATTACTCATGATTTAAGAGATAAGCGTTCTGAAGATTTCGTTTTTTCGAGTTCTTTTACAAATTTTTAATTTTCAAGTTTCCTTTATCGTTTTTATGGACATAAATTTAACCATTGATGTACACGAATGAAATTACTTTCAGAACAGTTTAAAATTAGACCTATAAACATTATTTAACATTAAACAAAAACAGTTTTTTAAATTCACATTTTTAGTAAAACTGCTTATTATTATTTATTAATATTCAATACTATTCGAAATCTATTCTAAGGTGTATCTTTTCCAACTTTTAATGTATGCCGGTTACATGCAAAGTACTAATTAAGAAGAGGATGTTACACTGTTCGCTATTATATAATCAGCAAGAAGAACAAACAGTTTTAAAAAATGCAAATGATTTTTCAGCGCTCTACAGAGATTTTTAAAGCAACTTTTCCGACTGCTTCGAAAGTAATTTCAACTTCTCACCTTCCCAAGGATAGGTTTACCGGACGGTCTCGCAATCCCGCGTCATAAATAAATATTTGAAAAAAGAAAAAAAAGAAAAAAAATTTGCCATTGTTGTAAGTCATGCTCGTCGTAAGCGAACCTTTCTTACAATAATACACCAAAGTAATAACGGGGTGTTGCTGTGAAAAATGGAGTGTATAAAATAAAGTGAACAGCGGGGTGGAAGTATACCTTGCGGGACCGGTGGCGTCTTCGCCGGGCCGAACTGGCTCTTCTTCTGCAGCAGGCTCGGCGACCTTTTTACCGGCGCCGATTTTATCTGCGTACATGCAAACGATTGCCATTTATAGAAAGAGAGCTCGTAATTCATCTGTTTTAGTTTATTTTTATATATATATATATATGTATACGCGTGCGCACATATCGAGTTATTCAATAGTGAACGTCGCTTTACTCACCGCTCTGTCCGGTTCGTCCAGTTCTTTTCCCACTGTAACAGAAAAGAAAGAAATTGGCGTTACTCTCGGCGAAATAATTGTCGGTCATTGTTAAACATTTTGAAAATTAAATTGCAACGTCGAATTTTTATTGATTGCAATTGAGTCAGTTTTTTTTCTTTCTAGATTTACGTAAAAATCTATATTCTGCATTTTGCGACAACTAGTTTATTGAATGATGCTTCTCATTGTTTCCGTTGCATAAACATTCTACGAAAGACATTTATTTTATCATGTCGATGTCGTAATTTTCCGGGAAGCCTGAGCACATAAAAAACCAGAGGAAAAGAAGATTATGCAGAGGACGAATGTAATTAATACTATTTCAATAAAAAGTAGATTTTTCCAATGTACACTGAGAGAAAAATAGTAATATTTACTATATATGAATAGTAAATATTAAAATCGAAAATTATATAGTTCCTTTTCATATCTGAAATAACGATACAAAATAGTAATTTTTACTACTTTTTTCTCTCATTGAATAAGATCAATTAGAAAAATTGTTCAGAAAAAAAAGGTCGAAGAAACTTTTTAACCTTATCGACAATTTTCATCAATCAAAATTTTTTAGCGCCTCCAATTAAAAAAAAGCTTTACGCATGCAAATACACAGGCGCTCGACGGCCGTTTGTTCTCAGCGAATCTGCATACAATTAGTCGCAATAAACAGCGCACCGGCTCGCGAGAGAGCGCAGCCTCAGCTCGTAAATCGAGTTTACAGCAAAGAGAGCCGGTGCGGCGCGCGCTAACATTGATCAAGTCCAGTTTGACGAGGCCCGTCTCGTGTATACCTAAATTGGGGTAGAGCCAGGGCGGCTTGTGGACGTCGCAGTGGCAGCCCCGGGCCCTGGCGCCCGGGTGCTTCACGATGTTGTCCCACTGGAGGATCCAGCTGCTGCTGTCGTCCCACAGCTTCTTGTCGATGCTCGGGTACTTGACGAGGCCGCGGTGAGCGCAGCGGTGACCGCTCGACACGATCACGTCCGAGTCGTTCATTTTCTGGACTCGGGATCGCTCTGTTTTTCCTCCGATATCACGTCGCACCTCACTTTTCGCGTTTTAAGTCAGCTAGGTTTTAACTATCCGCAGGACATTTTTTTTAGTGCTTCTCGTTCGCTGCTCGATAGAGACGTATCTCGAAAAGTTGCGCGAGGCAGGAAGGCCTGCGGGAAAAGAATTCAGCCGTAAAGTTTAAAGTTGCCGAGAAATTTTACCAATTAAAAGTTTCCCTTTCAATTTCGTTAGCGAGTTGAATCGTTCCCTCTAGAAAAGAAGGGCCGATTCAGCTCGCTGCAGCGACAAGAAGAATGAAACAATCCAAAGCGCAAGAGACCGACGGAGAAAGCAATCTCGCGGTTGTTTGTTCCTTCTTTCCCGGGACGGGGAGGCGCACCTGAGGTGTTTAATTAAGCAAGGTTAACGGTCCGGTAAAAAAAGCGCTTTACGATCTCTCCCTCCGCGGACGACGGACGATGAATAATTCAGGCCAAGCGTCCCGAAATGCTCCGTAATTCGGGCGAGAACCCGCACCTCTAACGAGAGAGATATTGCCTCTTTTTCCTCCCTCTCCTCTTTCGCCGGTTTTTCGGCGCACAATGAAATAAACATACGTCGAGTGTGAAACCAGTACTTCCACCCGTCTCGAGGACCATTTTTGGGGAAGAGAACGTTTATCGGCACGGCTTCGATAAAAAGAGACTCGTCTCTCTGCGCGCGCCGCCGCCGCGCTCCACTTACATTTTTACGACGATTTTAATTTACGGTCGAGTTATCAAAAAAAAAAAGAAAAGAGCTTGCGGGAGACTTTCGCTGCTTTACGCGATTTCGGATACTTTTCCCGGGTTTTCGCGTGTTACGTCATGTATTGTGGGATGTAAAACGATAATTGCATACTTTGGCGGGGAAAAATAGTTTTTAAACTGCTAAACTTTTTCGTTTTTAACTTTGGAAGAAAGTTTTAGAGTTGGTTTATATGCGTTAAAACTTTGATCGATAAAAACAATGTTTTGCTAAGCTTTTTGAGTTTATGTAACGGGCAATTAAAGTAAAACATATCAATTGTGCAACGCTTCAATTTATATAACAAATCAAATTAAAACAAACAATGGACTAATTTTTTTTAACAAATTGCCTGTAAATATTTTAAAAACTATTTTTTTTTTAGAAATATTTATTGATTCTTTACGAAATATTATTAACTTTGAGCAAAAGCCAAACGAAAATAATACATTAAGCAATTAAAATAAAATTAAAACTTTCCAAAATAAAAAGCAGGACGAGAGCTGATGATTCGTCTCGAAACAGCCTAACCAAAATAGAGGATTAACGAAGAAGGATTTCCAGATTGATAATTATACCACTTAAATCCACTTAAATCTGACACAAAAAGAGAAGTCCCCTGAAAAACTTGTCTTCAATTTGAACCTTTTTCGGAGAGAAGACAAATACGAACGCGTCGGGCAATTAAAAATTTCGGGGAGGCAAGATTTTGCATAAATTTGAATTTCACTTTCTAAATTAACGATTGTCTACTTTTCTTACGGGCACAGCCTAATGTAGATCGAGCAATTTGCAGTAAATAACGACCACAAAGCAATTATTCGTATCTCAACAAGGCTGATGAACATTCCGGCCGGCAGGAATTTATCCCCTTTTTTTTTCTCTCTCTCTCTCTCTCTCGTCGCTTTCGAAGTCTAAGCACATGACGAAATCAATGTAATTACTGTATACAGCAGGCGGCGGAATGACTTCTTCGTACGCGCGGCATGCTTCGTTTACTTAACGGCGCACTAATATATTTCATCTCTTTCCCTTTCAATTTATTTCTCTAACCGTCGGCAGCTAAGAAAATAGCACACGCGAGAAAAAAAGAATCTTTAAAGAAACCGGCGAAAGACGGCGCAAATGGTCGGGCGAAGGTGAAGTAACAGTGAAAAATGCGCTGGATAAAAGAAGTCAAAACAAAAGGTTGAAAAGAAGAAGACGGAAAAAAAAGAACTCGGCTACAAAAGTGGAAAAAGAGGAGCGTATATATTCCTTTAAATCTACTACCGCGCCTTTTGCTTTGCATACATTATTACTCCTGGAGAGGGTTTTATGCTGGTGTGCCTTGCACTCAAAGAGAGAGAGAGAGAGAGAGAGAGAGAGAGAGAGAGAGAGAGAGAGAGAGAGAGAGAGAGAGAGAGATTGCCATCTTATCGATAGTCCTGTCTGGTATTGCAAGTGCGTATGTATGTATTTATTTGCGCATGCGGTACACTTGGCCTTCCCTCCTTCTCAACGGTGGTTCTTCGATCGGAAATAAATCAGGAGAAATCGCTTCTTTATTGGGAATTTGTTGTGCATTTTTCACTCATTTCCCGCTTCTACCGGTAATCGTATTGGTTTTTAGGCAATTTTGAGATTTACAAGGTTACGTCAATGTTCAGTGTTTTGAAGCGTGCAGTAAATGTTTTTTTATCGATGATGTTTATAGCGCATTTAAAAAATTTATTTATACTTATTTCGCGGAAGACAGCTGTAATGTAGAAAAAGTTTCTTTTTTTTTTATGCATTTCTGGTCATTGTTTCCTTCTGCCCGCATCGTTTGCCACTGATTACAGCTGCATAGACGAGAGAATAGGCTTATTTGATTATCTCTTCATCCTTATCGGTTTTCGTATGACAATAGAAAAGTCAATTTATCTAAGGCCCTTTAATATATCGGAGAAATATTACAAATAATCTAAATCTTTTAAAAAAAAATATTGTAGCGTATCATTAATAACCGCGGAACAAACATTTGCAGTACATTTATAATATACAAAGTCTTAAATATTTATGAGTCTGAAATTTCATAATTGCAAAATTATCTCTCAGTTATACATTCGAGGGCATTAAATTTGTAAATTTTAGTCCGCGAGTTTTCTATATGCAATTTATTTAAGTTTTAATAAACGAAATGTCATTATTTGACGCCACGGGCTATATATCACGAGCGAAAGTAGCCTGAACTTTGGGATATGCCAGACAAGCGCACCCGCAGATCGACTTATTGCTGTTTACATTTTTTTCCTGCACTTCCATTGTTGTTACTTTTTACGAGAGAGTCGGCTTTTGTCGGTTTACATTGCCTACGTGGCGTGCGATTGCGGACGAAGGGAGGGGGGAGAATTGCCTAGACACGTATATATTTTGAAATCCAAGTGCGGTCAATGGTTTTTACCAAGGATCCGTTCTTACGTTATTGCGAATCATATGCCGGTATTATTATGCCGCAATTGTTAAGAAACCGACGCGTTAAAAAATCTCAAGATTCAGTTCAAGTGTTCTCGTGGCTATAAAAAAAGAAGGACCGTCACAAGCCTCTTGGTTTTCCTCAAAGCTATTTTTACGCGAAGGAATCGAATGATTAAAGATGCAGAGGACGAAACTTGTTTACACCTCTTGCATTTTAAAGGCGGTCTCCCAAAAATGTCTAAAAACACGATGAACCCCTTTCCTAGAGTTCTTTTTTTACTTGATTACCAACTGGCGCGCGCGTAGCTGTACTCCGAATTCGCTATACAGGCTCTTTATCGTTTCATTCGCGTTTCAAACAAAATCGTTCTCTTTCCTGTAAGAAGCGTTTGCATACGGGCGCAAAAGCGATGCAGAACAAAGCCTATAGAATAAGCCGCGCGCGTTCCTTATACGGTTCTAGGCTTGTAATTTCAAAATCAATAAAAAACGCCTATACGATATTCATGCAGCGAGTGCGGCTTGAGGCCGCGTTATAAAATCTACCGGCGAATTCGAATTGACGGACGTATTATATTCTCGAAAAAGAGCGTTCGACGACGATTTTTTTATTTCCTTTCGGCAAAGACTTTCTGGACGCAGCGTAATGAGGCAAATTATACGCTTCCCCGTGCATAGAAATGCGCGCATAAATTAGAATGAAAAAAAAAAAAAAACAAAAAACTGTTTTACCCGGCCGAGCGAGAAAAAGGGTAAGGTAATTGCTCGTAATGAGCGAAAATGTTGACAAAACGAGCTTAATCACCGGTGCGCGATTTTGACTCTTGCATTAGTCGATTGCGGGTTCGAGTATAAATAATCTTAGCACGTAGGCACGTCACTTAAGCAGCAATTACAGGAAAGAGCATGACGTTTCAGCTCGACGCTTTCGAATAAATCAGCCGTTTCTAGTTCTATACCCGATGCTCTCTCGTAAATAAAAACAATAGACTAGAGGTCGTTACGCGCGCGGCTGTCTAAGAAGGAACAAAGATAACGCAGCAGATAACGTTTCCGTACTACTAATAACGCCGCTTCTGCTATACGGCGCAGCCTTGGGAAAACAAGGCGATATTTGCTATCGAGAATGGAAAACAATAAAAAAAATATGGGCCGATACAGAATACACGCGGCGGGCAGCGCGATTGCGCGCGAGAGCGAGTATAAACACAGAGGCACCTGGAAATGCGAATAGAGTCGTGTGTCGGCGCAGACGCCGCGAGAGAAAGACGACGACGCTTTTTCACGTGACTATAAGACAGCCGGCGAAACTCGCAACCGTAAATTCGAGCCTCCGAGAAATTTAGCGCCGCGGCCCGAGGAAAAACAGAGGAGGGCTTGTTGTTTCGGGCGGGAGCTCCTCCGCCCGGGCACGAAGGTCGGTTCACTGCACTCGCGAAGACGGCCCACCTCGGTATACCTGGCACGTAGCACACACAACAGCGGACACTCGGGATTTCCGCTTCCGGCGCGGGAGACGGTATAACTCGCGAGTCGACGGTGACTCGCGCGCGACACTCTCGTGCGACTACTGCCGAGCGGCGTGCTCGGCTCGCTTACCGAGCGCTCGTTCGCGTGCGCGCGCGAACCCAGGAGGTGGGAGAGGAGGCGCGCGCGCGAAGGCCCACCTTCCTCTTAGGGGGGAACACTGCAACGTATGGGGAACCTTAGAGCTCTCCCCGCGTAGATCCGAGTCGCCGGCGGGACGACTGACGTAACGGCGAGAGGCGCACGCGACCGAGAGGAAACTCAATCGTCGGCTTCGCGGAAAAATCGAGGGGGAGAGACCAAGTTCAATATTCGAGTCTCTTTCGGAGATCGTAAATGGGAAAGATAGCCGGTAGTCGCTTCGTTAAGTGGAACTCTGGGAAAAGTGAACGCGAAAGTTGCTTACTGCGGGAGTAGCTGCTTTAGATAGATTTGTTGTTTAGGAGAAGATATTTTCTTATTCAAATGTTTAATTTGCAAACAAGCATTCTCGCTGCAAGATTATTTCGAAGAAAGCCTGTATTGGTGTTTACGTTTTAAATAATTTATCGTCGCACAATCATTAAAACATTAATTTCACAATGGCAGTTTAAGCACGGGAATCGTATGCAAATAAAATAGATTCAATTTTGGAATTTAATATCGAACTGCATTTGAAAAACGGTTGAAAAAAAATGTGCAAGTGGGACACCTGATGAAAAATGTTGCCCTATCCTAAAAATTGTTTAATTTTATGGTTGACATTAACCCAGTTCATGAGCAAGTGCGGGAATAATAATAATTTTTACTTTACAACCTAAGTATATAATGTTTTAGGTTAGTTATTAGCTCACTTGAATTATCTTCATTTTCACGCCGGGAAACAGGTCTGTTGACGCACATCGGGGGCCTCTAAGTCGTCCAACCAGCTCCTTATCATAAATAAAAGTTTACCCACCTCAATTATTTGTATTTCCTTGAATAAAATTTCATGTCTTTATTAAAAAACGCTTCTCTTTTTGTAATTTTAGCTCCTTTTTCTCACAGTCGTCTCCCAATTGGCCCGAATATGCAGCAGAAAAAGTATTTCAAAAATTGTTTCCATTCGTGGATGACTAATTTGCATAGAAGCTGCAATCTCTCGAACAGCGCCAGTTTTGCTATCAAGAGATGAAATTCTCGAGAATGACATTCTTGAGA
Organism: Ormyrus labotus; assembly: GCA_035582975.1. Taxonomy (NCBI): domain Eukaryota; kingdom Metazoa; phylum Arthropoda; class Insecta; order Hymenoptera; family Ormyridae; genus Ormyrus; species Ormyrus labotus. The sequence continues at coordinate 7,624,354 of JAWWEO010000045.1, read as the reverse complement.
TGAACCATTTTGATTTTAAAAATGAATTGAATTCAAGCGCTGGATTAAAATTCTTCCAACCAGTTTTTAATAAGTTTGCGAATAAACATTGTTGTTTATAGAACGTATTTTTACACAACAGAATTTGCATGAACAGCACACATCTCTCACATTTGCATGAGCGCACTGACAATTCATAAATCAAGTACGAATAACTTTGCAAATTAACATAAAGTTTTTCTCATCTCGCAGTCGCGCCAAATGAAACGATTTACTCTTCCTCTCCTGCTCAACAAAACACTCGATGAATTACTCCGCGCAATTCCGAAAGTCGGTGGTGTGCGCGCACGATTACGTGCAGTTTCGCCAAGTAAAACTCCGCTTCATTGCGCAACAAAGTGCGCACTTGTTCGACGAATGATTTTCGCGGCTGCAAAAGAAACACAGGAAGCGGACGAAGGAAGAGAGAAGTGCCGCGGGCGTCCGTTAAACTCTCGACGCGCCACTCGAAAGTGGCGGTGCGTGGAGAATCGCGCGAAGGAAAATACGAAAAAAAGGCGACTGGTGAACGCGCGCCGTTGTGCGCGCCGCGCGAGATGAATCTTTCCCCTTCCCGCGTGTTTGCACGCTTCATTCGTTCTCGCGGCTTTTTTAACCTAAATCGCCGCGGCGCATAATCAAGGACTTCGAGTCGTTGTGTCACACCGTCGTATTTCAGCGGCGATGCAAAACGCTAGCTGGAAGGGAACGGTGGACGATATTTTCGAGCGAGAGGCAATAAATAAAGGTTCGATCGGCCGGAGATCGAGAAACGTCGCGTCGGAAGGTTGCCGAAAAGGTGCTGGAGCAGCGTAGCCCTTTTCGGGCTGTCCCTGATAGTCTCGCTATCTCGCTCCACTATCGGTCTTTGTTCTTTGCCAGAACGCGAAGAAGCTCGAGGCCGCGATCCAATTTTTGGGTTAGCTCATTGCATCACGATTTTTTTACTCTTTTATTACTATTTTTCCACGACAAATAACGGCGCACCTAATAAATTTTCTTTTAATAAACTTACGGGTAATACGTTATACTTTAAATTTTTGCTAAACTAGTTTATTTTGATATTATTTCGGCAAAATAATTATTTTTATAAAAAAAATTAACACTGCGCACGCAGATCACAATAATTGTCCAGTACAATAGACAATCGTGGGCTCGACGCTCGAGGAACACTGCCTATCCGGTTCGCGATTCTCGGAAGGCCTCGATAAACTTAGAAAAATCGTCCGGCGTTCATTCTTTTAGAAAGTTCCTCGCATCGGGTATATGTACACAAACAGAACGCACAAAAGGGCAGAAAGCGCGACCTTGCCCCGTCGAAAAATTGACGAGGCAGCCGCCGCGCGATTACCGATCGACGTCGCGCGGTCGATTCGAAATCGAGGCACACTCGAGATTTACGGCGGCCGCGCGCAAAGGGGGACTCTTTTTGCGCGACCCCGTCGACTTCCAATAATCGCGCGACAGTCCGGTCGCCGCGGGAGAGGCAAAAAGAGCGGCGGCGACTTCGAGTGCCGCCTCGAACGCAGGCGGTTTTAAGTGCACGCCGAGTGGCAGCCGGGAGAGAGAGAGAGATAGACGCGGAAGTGAAAAACTTTGAGAATGAGGGAAAATTTATAGGCCGGGAAATCCGTTGCGGATTAGAGCGTTTGCGGAACGAACGCGCTGAATCAGCGGCGCGCGATGATTTGCAAATCGTCGCAAATGTGCGGCGCGTTTTTAATGATTCCTATATGCCTGTAACGAGATTACGCGGTTGGGAGAGGTTGTAAAAAATATAATAGCTCATTTACGATGTCAGGTTATTTTACCGAGCTTACAGAGACAACTGCATTGATTTTTGTTAAACAAAGTATTGTCACGGATGACGCGCGCGAAATATGATAAGCGCATCCGTAGACATATGAGGACGACTCGAAGAAGAGAGTAGCATAGGCATCGGTAGCTCAGTGGGAAGAGCATCCGTCGCGAAAACGGAAGGTCCCGGGTTCGATTCCTGGCCGAGTAAAGCCATGCCTCTTTTTTTCGAGTCTACCAATATCCTCAACCGCGCACCCACGTAACAGTATATAAACTAATGTACGGTTTTAAGGTTGATTCTGTTATAACGATTTCCAGATTTTTGAAAATCAAGTTTATTTATATTTGTAATAAAAAATTCTTTACAATATAAAAAAAATGCTGTATACAACAGCTATGTTAATTGCTTAGTATATATTAGATATTAAAAAACGTAACTTGTTATTAATACGTGATGTCAGAAAAAAACAAAGATATTGTGATGAAAAATTTTTTCGTTAAATCTTATATTATCATACGTTGACCTACCATTTTTTGTTTTAAATTTCTTGTGGTCATGAATTTCAAAGAAAAAAAATGAATTTATTCAATTTCCTTTTTATGGCCGACGATAACTTTTTTTTCACATTGCAATTTCTCGAAAATTACCATACGTATTGACTTGACATTTACTTAACATTAGAATATTTTTATTGCAGAGTATTAATTGGTACATAATTTCGTAGCAATTACAAATGGTTGTTAAGCCTAACAAACTATCTTATAAAACTAGTATCATGATATAAATTTAGTGCTCCGGAGAATCAACGTAATATCTTTATTCCGATCAAAACAGCGTAGCCACCAATTACAATCTCATCAATCTCCGTAAACCTTGTAACTTTAACTTTCAATCACAGATTCCGAAATTTCGTGTTCGACGATAAATTCCATCCCAAAATTTTAAATTCGCCAAGAGGAACTCGGGGAGCCCGACGACGAACGAGAATTCAAGTGCGCACCGACGAGCGGCGCATACTGATACGGCAAAAATTGAAAAAAAGCAACCTCCGCGTGTCCTGCACGTCAGTCATTCGACAGGCTTAAGTACTCGGCGTTATTGCTTTCCCGTGTCGCTGCCGCTCTCGCCGAGGCTCCCGAAAGAAGGATATACCCGCGTTAAAAACATAATTAATGCCCGAGCTCGCCTCGCCGAAAGGAACGGGGACAGTTAATTAAAATCGAAGGTCTTTTTGAGGGAATAACGGAAAATCGAACCTGACGCGTGGATATGTCTTCATATTTTTTTCCAAATAAATCAGCCAAATTCGTGATCTTACCGGATAGTATCGGCTTTATTAATATGCGGGAATAACATCTGCATGGGAGAGTAATAAATTATTCCCAATTCCTCCTACTATAATTTACAACCGTATAAAAAGGCAGAAAAATTCTACGCGGCCGAGGCAGAGATTTTGAAAAGTTTAACGAGCAAAAGAAGTTGCGAATAGCCGCTAAAACGCCGAAACAGCTCTGCAATTTCGCTCGATCCTCGAGGTAAGTAAAAATTCCAGAAAGCAAACAATAGAGCCGGGCCGATCGTTCAATGTCGCCGCGTTTCTACGCGGGAGAAACCGCTGCTCGCCGCTCGGAGAGTCGCGTGGCGCGATTTTCCATTGCAAATGACGGGCGAAACTCGCTTATTAAGGCGGCGCGAGATGGCAGAGGGACGCGGCGGCGGCGGCCAAGAAAGCGACGGCATTCCTTTACGGGGGACGAAAAGCGCGCCGGTGAAAATTTATATATCCCGAGTCTGTATCTCTCGCGTTTTACGTAAGGCGCGCCGCCAGCTGTTGTTGTGCGCAGCTGAGAGTGCGGAGTTACCTCGGGGGATGCGGAACTCGATAAGATCCTTACTCGCCTTATTTTGCCTTGCAAAGACGGCCTTTTTTCTTTTTCCAAAGACGCTTCGTCCGAAAGATCTTTTCCTCTCCTATATTTTTTTGCTCCAGATATTATTCCAGCCGACGGACTCTCTCGTCCTTGGGGTGTATTACTCGCCGTCGAACTACGATGGAAATCGATTACTCGGGCGGCGGGTGTGGAGTTTATTCGCGCTCTCAAATTACACCGAATATCGCTCTAAAGGTAAATATATAATGGAGAACGGGGTATATCGCGCGCGTTTCTGGCGGTCGCGCTATCTTCCGAGAGATAATGCATAATGCGCGTTTGCGCGCGAGCCGAGCTTTTCGATCTTGATACGTCCGCTCGCTGACTCGCGGCACTTAATCCTATCCGAGGAACGTCTTATTAAATTCGCGAAAAATTCCGTATAAGCACTTACGGGGCCGTGGGGGGGGGATTTTTTTTCCCCCCGCGAGACTTCATCTCGCCTGGCTTAATGGCACCTCGACGTTTTTTTTTTGTTTACTTATCGGTTTTCATATTTAAAATTTCTATTTTTTACGACTAACTCTTGTACGGCCGCGCATTAAAGTGTTTTACTTCTCATATTTGATAATATATCGAGCTCTTACGGCGATAAAAATCCCAATCAAATCCACTTTATCTCAAGTTCTGCTCTCGCGAAAAAGAGTCTGCATTAAGATTCGTGCGTTGCTTTAAAAACATCTTGCCGCCGTCTGTTATACTTTTCGGGCGATCAAAATTCAGGAATGCGACGAAAATAAATAAATCTGGTTTATTCGTAGCCTTCGTTAAAAGTGGAGGCCAAAAAAGATCGCTGTATAAATTATATACGCATACACGAAAAACAAAGTTTTCGTCCAAAACGAGGAATGAAATTAACGGCGACGCGGAGAGAGTCCAAAATAGAATAATAACCGATATTAATTAAACGAGTTAAATAACGATTCCGGGACTCTGAAAACGAAATATAACTGTACCCACCTTCGAGCCCGAGAAGGAATAACGTTAACGATTTTACGCTCGGACACCGAGAGAGAGACCCGCGTCGACGTCTAAACCTTAATTAAGCTCGCGCGGCACAAGAGCGCCCGACGGCAATTCCGAGCCGAGGGCATTCGGTAAAAAAAAAAGCCGAAAACAGCGGGGATCGCTCTCGCGCGCGATTACAATGTTGCGGGGCCTCTAATAAGGCGGAGGATCCTCCGCTCGTCGTCCAGACTGGTAATGTAACGGTTGCGGCAGTCGGATTACGAAATGAGCTTCCTCGGCTTCTGAGCGCCGGGAGAATCGACGCTGCGGAGGCGCCGGGGGACTCCCCCCCGTTAAGTATATTTTGTGCGCGAGACTGATCAATGGAGAAACTATCTATCCGCGGCGGCGCGGAGAAGCGGGTCAGTTTGCCGGGAATCGCAGACGCGCAATCGGCGACGATCGGCGCTGGTTTTCTTTTCGCGATTCGCGGCCCGGTTTTCGAAACCGAGCGGCTGACGCTTCTTCTCCGGCCTCGATTGCAGGGGGGGAATTTGGATGCCGCGCGGTTAAACGCGCCGGGAATCTCGTTGCGCGCGGGCAATTGCCGCATTATTCCCCGTTTATCTGGAGAATCTTAATGTCTTCCTCGAGGGGGACTCGCTCGGAGGTATCGAGGGAATCGGTTGATGGAAATGTACTCTTGACGTTCGGAAAACGGATTGAATCGTTTAGCGCGGCGCACGTTTCGTGTATGCAAACTCGAATCGCGAAAGCTTAAAGCAGGACGTACGATAAAAAATGCAGTCGTAAAATGTCCCGACCCGCGGAAAATTAAAAATCGGCTGTGCTCTCGTTTTCTTTGTCCTGAGCATTATTCGCGTTAAGAAAGGGTTACCAGTCCGAGTACGAAACTTAAGTGGAGCAAAAAAGTCGTAAAAACAAGGCTGAACAAACTGAGTGTGCGTATCTGCAAATTGCTGTTTCAAAGTTCATTAAAGGCTATTATCGCCCACCCCGAGTCCGCAACTCTTGGACTGGATAAAAAGCGGAACTTTTTCTATTATCGACTCGAGAGTCGCGATCTAATCAATCTATCAAAAGTGAAGCTTTTCCCCGGCCCGCAATCGACGCGTACTTTGCGCCGGGCTTCAATAAAATCGAGAGAGAGAGACGCGTCCCGTCCAGAGAGAAAAGTCGAGGGTCGGCGCAGTAAAAGCCGCCAAGATTTACAATTATCGCCGAGCGGGAAGAGAGACACCGACGCCCAGGTCGGATTCGCGCCCCGCCGATAATAGGCCTCTATAACTCTCCTCCTCCGCTTGCGCAATGCAAGCGGAGCTCTCTATATACCTGCGTAAACTCATTAGCCGCCGCGCCGTGCTCCTTTTGCATCTCGGGCTGTATTAAGTGGCGAGAGGCGGGCTTGTTTACTTTCATTACCGGGACTTTTATACGCGCGAACCTGCCGTCCGGGGGACGTTCGAAGACGAGGTGCAGCGCTCGGGAGCCGGTGCTAAATCACCCTCTTACGAGGAATCCGAGATGCTTATCCTCGTCATTTCGATAATATCTGCCTCGTTTCGCTAATTTATCGAGTCCCGCTCGACGCGTATCGATTCAGATAAGCGGAGGAAAATCCAATTTGAGAGAGAGAGAGCTCCTCCGCGCCGAACGGGGATCCGGTCTCGTTTCGCTGCCTCGGTCGACAGCTACGACGATTATCCTCAGCCGATTAAATGGCATAAAACTTTATTAAATCACGCTGGAATGACTTACTCGCGAGGATTTCATATTTGATTTTGCGCAATGAATAACGCCGAGATAGGCGAGACTCTGAAATGAAACGAGTCGGAAAATGAATCCGTTGCGCGCAGCTGTCAATTACGCGCAATGGGCGAATGTTTGCAGATCGAAGATTAGGCTCGTTTCGCATAAAGAACCTTCGTCCTCGTCTAAGTGATAATTACGCCTGTCGCGGTGAAATAAAACCCCGACACTCTCTCCAAGTATTATCATTATGAGCCGAAGGGACACCGCTCGATCCTTTCCCGAGATTACTTCGAAGAATGTCATTAGACTTCTCGACGCAGTCCGGCGCTGCCGAGCTGAGGAAAAGAAAGGACAAATAAAGCCTGATACCGCAGGGAAAAAAGAGCCGACCACCTTGCCCAAATTAGCTTTGATTCTCGCGCAAACGCTCGAGCAAAGCTCGGTGCAACAACGGAGGCCCGGGTGAAAAGCTTTAGGAAAACAGCCCGAGTATCCGGCCGTACCCTTTGAACCTTCGCGGCTTCGGTAAGCGAGCGTGAAAGCAGCGCTTATAATCCCGCTCTCCGGGCGAGTCGCGTAAAACAATCGCAAAAAAAAGGAGAGGATCGTCGCGCGCTGCTCGTTGTGCCGCGACGCAGCCTCGACTGCACATATAATATGTTAGTGGCGCCGGAGATGGGCAGTATTCCGCAAAACGAAAAGCCGCCCGGAGGCAGTCGGCTCTACCGCATAGCAGAGTGCATATATATATATATCCCGCGCGGAGCCGCGGAGAGATAAGGCTCCGAACAATGCGCGCCGAGACGATATTCGCCCTGCCCCGAGAGAGAGAGAGAGAGAGAGAGAGAGAGAGAGAGAGAGAGAGAGAGAGAGAGAGAGAGAACCGCCGATGAAACGACGGAATGCAGCCGGAGAGCGAGAACCAGAGCTGCTGTGCCGCCTCCGCTCGGCGAGGAGATCGTCCGCGGGATTTGCAATTGTCATTCCTGACGCGCGGCTTGATCGACTGCAGTGCGGGACTGCGGCCGCCGACTCTGTACTCTGCCTCCTCGGGAGCTTGCGCAACGAGAGAGAGCCTCTTTCCGACGTCTCGCGGGCGCGCTTTTTTTGGTTGTCGCGCCTCTCTGCTTTTCCTCTCTCGTGAGAGAGAGCGGTAAAAAAAACTCATTTGAAATATATATATATATGGCTTCGAGGGGGCTCGTTGTGCGTATTTGCGTGCGTCGCCGGCGACTGCTTAAATCGCTGCTGCTTCAGTTTTCTCGGAAAAATTTAATTAACCGGAAGGAGATTTTACGACTTTTTTTTGTTTAAAGGAATTCTATCACTGAGAAAAAAGTTTAGTAAAAATTATCATACTTTGTAGGAAAATTTACCAAACAATATAGTAAAATTTCTTGCAAAGTATAGTAATTTTTTGGGTTTTCACAGTCTGCGGCGGCTTTACTAGACAGTACGGTAATTTTTACAAGATTATTTGTAATTTTTACTATATTTCTTCTCTCAGTGTAGTTTAACGTTGAAAAGAACCTTTCGAGAGAGGTCACAATATTTTAGCTAGTTGAATTCTGTTTTTGAAAATTTAATAGTTTCGGGGTGTAAACCGAAGTCTGATAAATCCCCGCGTCTTGACTTTTAAGACTTCGCTTCGAAAATCATTTGTTCCTGCCCGGCGGACTTTGGACTTGTAAGGTTTTAAGCCACAAAGTATGGTAAAATTTTCAAATATTCATGGCTCGTTGCAGTAAACGTCGCCTCTCCTTAAGACGGATTTATGCGGCTCTGCGGAGCACTGCCAGCACGTCGCAAATCTTTGACTTTAGGCCACGGATAGAGTTTCGCGAGGAAAATTCTCGAGAAAAAAAAAACATAACTTCGCTGCTCGGCTCTCGGGTTTTACGTCAATAATTATCGGGAACGCGCGAGCAGCTCCGTTAAGTAATTGGTGAGATAAGTATATTTAAAAAAAATTAAACTAAACAACGGAATACATAATTCTCGAACTTACATAATTTTATTTCAAACTCAGAAGTCGCTCGAAGAAAATCAATTGCGACGGTTCAATCTCGGCAGCCGCGTCAGTATATCGCAAAATGACATAACGCTTTATTATTTTCTCACGTCCACCGGGGGACTTGTTGTTCCTCCCGAGCCTTCCATTACCAATTCATCAGTCTGTAGGTGTTCTGCAGCGCGCCGCAGTTTCGGCCTCCCGCGCACAAATAAAGCAAGAGAGAAGAAAAGCGAGAGCAGATGGACTGCGCAGATATCACTCGCGAGAGAGTCTCTCTCTCTCTCTCTCTCTCTCGGGAGTGAAGGGCGACCCCCGTCGCCGCTAAGCCGCTATTCTGCCTTGTGGCGCTGTGTACTATATACTCTCTCACGTGGAATACGTTAGAAGGCGAGAGAGCTTTTTGCGCGCCGCGCCGCAAGAGTCCCATTTCGCCGTCACGATAATTCGTGATGCGCTTTTTCGGAACGGCTTTATTGCCCCGGCTTTCGTATATATATATATATACGTGTTCGACGACTTTCGAGGACGGCGGCGGACGCGGAGAGCCGGAGTCGATCGCGGCGACCGTCTGTTCTTCATATCGACTTTTATTTGCGCGCGTATATCGTACGCGCGGCTCTCGAGAAGGAACGAGGAGAGCGACAGTTGAATGCGAATTTATATATAAGGAATGCCGCCGCAGCTGATTTTCAGGACTGGAGCGTGCGAGCTTTTCCATTGTTTCGTTTGTTCGTGTTCAGTCTGTGTCTTTGGAGAAAATGTCTTTCTGCGTTGGTGAAGTTTATTCGCGGCAAGAAAATCAATGAAATTAAGTGACCGAGTTAAAAAACTATCAAAGTAATGATTCATTTAAAATTTAAAACATTTGACGCGCTGTTAAAGGCTTAATTGTATAATTACGCTATAAAACTTTTTTTATACATTTCAATTATAATTATATTGTAATTAAACGTTTGGGTTACCTCACTCTAATACACCAGAATGTAGCGAATATAATAAGAATTTCACAAGCGTTTAATTTATCCATTTGCAAACGGGGAAAATAACGATCATTACGCGCTTAAATAATAAATAAATTACGATGGTCTTGCTAAACCATTTTCCACGCCGTTACAAAGCTCTCTAATCAATCGAGAAAAATAATTCTCGGTAACCAGTCGAATAAATAGAAAATATTCACAAGCTTTTTACGACCCGCAAACTCAACAAACGGACAGATGTGTCTTTGCGCAAAAAGGGCGTACATTACGGTAGAAAATAGCCAGCTGCCATAATTATTAATGCACGTGTGTGCGCGCGCGCGCGCACGAGCGCCGAGAATGGAAACTCCATAATGCGCCGCGCGATTGCTATTTCGCGGGTAATAACGCAGCGAGTCCAGACGAGCATAACCGCCGTACGTATATAAGCGCCAAGCCCATCTATGACTTAATCGGCGGATTGATGCTCGCCGGATACATCTTCGGCGTACACAATATACATTCCCCCATTGTAATTGCCGCTGCGGGGAGAGAGAAAAAAAAAGCGCGACATCACGTTCAAGGAGGTCCAGTCACCTCCAATTATTTAACCAGGCGAGGCCGCGTCGTCGTCGTCGTCGTCTTGCGCCTTCAATCTAGTTCGCATAATGTCCTGCGTCGCCGATGGATCCGATCGGCTATAAATCATAAGCTCGTACAAGATCGAAGAATTCAGTCTGGAAATTCGAGTAATGACACCTTTGTTCAACGGCCTTTCCCAGGGCTTTTCTGCCTGATTTATCCGGAGGTGTGATACTAAATTTTATGCTTATTATATCAAAGATGCTGAGTTTCAATAGAAAAATATAAAGACTGACGAGGAATTTTTTGCCGAGAGCTGACATTAACAGACTCTCAAGAAGCATGAATAGACAAATCGGGCTGAAATCAAGGCGAACGATTGAAACGCCAAAATTCAAAAGAGGCGTGCATAATCACACCGTACGAAAAAAAAATCGACCGCGACGTAGCAATAATAATTGCGCGGTACACACAATGCACGATTGAAATCATCAGCCGACAAAAATATAATACAAGTTCCCCCCTCCGTTCCATCTCGCGCACAAAGGGAAACGAGAAGAAGACGGACAATCGGGCACCTGGAAGAGACATCCGTTTAAAGACGCATAAACAGATTCGTACGCGCGTGCGCGCGCGCGACTCCGAGATTACGAAAAATGACTTCCTCTTCCGCCGAAGGAGCGCGAGGCACAGCAGCGTTTTCACTTTCACGACGAGGCCGCGCGCTCCAGCTCCAGCTTGCGCAGGTTGCGACCGCGCAAAGATCCGCCGTGGTAGCGGAGTTTTTTTTTCTCGAGAAGCTCGATGGAAGGAAGCGCGCAGCTGTGCGCGATAAAGCAACGGACCGGAGGAAGGGCGGAACTTGCCGCAACGACGACGGATTAAAAAGCGACGTCATAGTGCAAATAAAATTCGTTTCGTCGCGCTCTCCGAGAAACGAGATTAGCGCTTTCCACCAAAATGAGTCAGAAATACGTTTCCCTCGCCGGTTTAATAATAGTCCTGACCTGTCATCAGGCGGCTATGCGTTATTATCAACGCTACATAATCTCGCTGAAATAAGGCGTTTAGAGCCGAGCGATCGGACTTTGCAATTCAGACTGCATCTCGAAAGCAAGCTTAATAAGCAGCTCTAACGCCGGTGGTATTCTCGGCGTCCTCCCGAAGGACTCGGCGGATCGTGAATTTATATTCACTGGCCCCTCGGGGGTCAGCAGCAGCAGCAGCCTTTGATTTCCAGCGATCGCGCTGCGTGCATATAGACTCGTTCTCTCTCTCTCTCTCTCTCTCTCTCTCCTAGGCTCGTGACATAATAACCGCCGCTCAGGAATGTCTCATTCATCCTTCGAAAGGTACGCGAGAGAGAGAGCGAGATTAAAGACCGCAGGAGACAAACTGGGCGCGCGCATTAATTCAGACGCAATATTACGCGCAACAACCGCACGCGGAACGAGGCTCTCGCCGCGCACGGCCGGATGGAAACGACTCGCCGGAGGAGCTTTTTTTTTCACCTTATTCCAGATGTTAATGAGCCGAATGTTCCGAGACGCGCGAAAATATAACGTCGATTCGTTCGCGCTTTTATTGCACCCACGGTTTTCCGAGTCGAGGTAATTTACTGAAATTATTGGCGTGTAACACCTTCGCGAATTAACGAATGAATATACAATTTTTCGCTCGATTTCTTTCGTTTTAGATCGATCGATGTCGCAATAAAAGGCGTCAGAATGCTGTACGTTCTACAGTCGATAAAGCGATAAATTCCAACATTTTACAAGTACCGCACGTTTGTACAACGCTAATTAAAATTTATAAGCCGAACGAATTCTCACCGTAAATACGCGCCAAGTTCGACCGAAGGAAACGCGAAAAGTGTTCTCCGACGCGGAGAGTGATGTATACACTGACTCGGCAATAACTTAATATCGTGCCTCTCCTGTGTTTCCATTATACCATTCCAACGGGAATGGCAGATACAAACTTCGCGTCAAACGAGAATTCGATACAACCGTCTTCTTGTCATCGATCGCGGACTGACATTGCCGATGCGCATTCCGACGAGTCTTGTAGTTATCTCGAGACAAGTCCTCGCGACGATCAGTTTTCGCGAAATGAAAAAAAGTGTCCGCGTCTATTGAGTTTCCTTCGGCGAATCGAAAAAGTTTCGACTGGGTTGAGTTTGCTCTTTTTCCGAATGAGATTCCGCAGTGCTTTTGATAAAAAATCTTTCTTGGCCTCCGGTGAGTCACGAGCCGTCGCGAAGCTCGGTCGACAAGTGACGTTCAAAAGAAAATCTTCAAATTTTCGCTCGGCCGATGTACTTCCGACTGGTGAAATATTCGCTCGGAGCTTTAAGTACAATAATAGAATATTGCGCAATCGGGTTGAACGAACCGTTGCTTTTGCATAAGCGTTTAATTGTTTTCCTCCGTCGGTCGGGTCTCTCCGCCAATGGAAAATCGACGCGGCTAAAAAAATGTCGAAACCAAGCCAAGAGTCTCGCGCGGAGAAATTCCCAGCGCACAAAAGCATCGGGAAGCTCGTTAAACAGCCGCGGTTTCCTTAAAAATCCGCTCGATATATAAATTTGCCAAGCTCCGTCGTCCCCGGGGGGACTTTCCCCCGGGACGACGTTCCCACTGCCACGCGGCTCGTCGGCATAAAGAGCGCGCGGCATATACATATCGGCTTACAGGAAAGTATGCCTCTCTTTTTCTTTGCAATTTTCGAAAGCGCGCCGGTAACGAAGAGACCGAGAGATCTTCGAGGTACATAGAAAGGATCCGCGCGCGCGCGCGGGGAAGACGAATAGCTCGCGGGGGAGGCCCCCCCCCCCCTAGCTTGATATAATTACGCCGATCGTTATCGGCGCGTATATACGTGGCTGTCACGCTCTCCGCGGCTATTTCCGTCGCGCCCTGGATCCCGACCTAACGAGTCACGAGCGAGATCGCGAGGCGACGATTATTGTCGCGATGTAAGCCTCTCCGAGAGCGCGTTTATATGGGCGATCGTGCCGATGTACACGGGCATCGCGACGGTTAATGCACAAAAGCGCGGCGGCTCTCCCTCCTCGCGTGCGCGACGATCTTTCGTGCTTTTTATGTGCCTGCTTTTCATAATGCATAACTCGGCTGCTGAAAAATCGCGGTATCTATATAATTGAATGACAGTGAAACTTTCATTTGCCGATAATTATTCAATTATCAGAAACTCGTGCGACGAATCGCATTGATCCCTTGGATTTTCATAGAGCCCTGCAGGCTCGGACACGCAGCAGAAAGCAAAGCCACCAAGACATCGAACTTGGATTCCGCCAGCTGTGATTTATTAGCCTGACCCCCGCGCTCTCATAAACGCGCGCTCGGTAAAAGGCCTTTCTTTCCTCCCTCCCGAGAGTTTTGCGAGAGAGAGAGAGAGAGAGAGAGAGAGAGAGCGAGGTATACACAAAGCGGAGCCAAAGACAAATGGACACGAGTCGCGTCGTGCCTCCTCCGTTTATATGGGTATAAGCTCGGTGTGCTCCGGCGGCGATTGCGCAAAATCGGCCATTCAAATTTATTGCGGACCCGCGCGACCTAAAGGAGCGTGTGCCATTCCGCACACACGGACGCACACGTGCAGGCTCCGCTCTCGCGGGGAGGCCCGGAGATTTATCGGCTATTGTTCGTCAATGATACTCGATCAGGAGTGCATCGGCAAAACGGACTAGTAATAAAGTAATGCCTTCCTCGGGGCGGCTAATGTCACTCTAATTATTACGGACTTCCTTTGCCTCGCGCACGATTGCGGGGGGAAGGGCTTAACGCCAGAGGTTATTATTCGGTCTATTTTATATCGCCGCTTACGTACATAGCTCGAGCTCGAGCTTTATTTTTCTCATTATCTTCGTTCCTCATATTGACGAGCGTAATTGTTATTATTTTTATCTAATCTATTTTCGAGGCTTGCGCCGGAAATTAATGATCGCTTTGAGCCGCTTTAAGAGGAAGTGATACTTCAGCGTAATTTTCGAAATTTTATCGAATTCGATAAATCTATACGACTTTTGATTACTGCTCAATTAAGATAAAGGTGTAGCAGGAAAGCTTTTAAAGCAGGCATTAGCTGACAATTTTCAGATTCCATTAGTGTAAAAGAGCCGGCTTGTTATTTCGATCGTAAATCCCGTTTAGAAAGAAATCAGATTAATCCTAACGGCTTTCAAATTTTCAGCACTGTTCATTACGGCCATCGATTTTATTTAACGAAGATCTACTGCACAATATAGTATTCGCTTCACCTTCCGAAGATACGCGATTCGATAAGTTACCACTCTTTTAAGCTGAACGATATCTCCATTGTTTATGCATTGACTGCGCTTCATCAAATTAGTCAATATCACTCTCACGTTGAGAGGTAAATATCAATTCTCCGTCAAATCAAATTTTCAATCCAATTTATAATAATGTTTGTTTAAATAAACGTTCTGAAATTTCTCCTTTTACCCCGTTAAAATTTCTAAAACAAACACCGCGGTGCCGATAAGCGTATAATAAGTAGGCAAGAGCGCGTGGGGTTTTCCATCCTCGGAGCATCGATAAATCTTCCTGAATCTTAAAGAATTCGTATAAGCACGGTAGCGTGCAACATCCTCGACGGCAGCCGACAAGACACGTGTATCGAGGAAAGATTCGCAATCTGGAAGGCAGCAGCAGCAGCAGCAGCAGCAGCAACGACGACACTATACGCGAGGGCTTCCCCGCGCGGAAAACAATGAGTCGGCCGTGTCTCTCTCTTTCTCTCTTCCCCCTCAGCGTTTTACTTTCTATTTCGCGAGGATTTCTTGCAAGAGGCTTTGGAATTCTCCGGGCGAAATCAATTTTGAGCGCCGGAGTCTGTTCGTCGAAAAGTCTCCGTTAAAGACAATTGTTTTTTTTTTCCGCTCAATTGCTAATTGAACCGATGCCGTTGTTTATAAATACTGACGGGTTATTTAATAGTGCTTCAAGTTAATGGAATTCATTGGAAAGGATGGCAACCGACACAGATATAGATGTTTCGATGTGTAAATTTATAGTGCACTAATAATTGCATTACTGCACGCGATTGCTCTACGCAGTCTATAGACTGTACTTCTCGGTGTCTCAAGAAACCGGTATGAGTCATCACGCGAACTACTGATCTATATTCTCTTATTTCCCTTTCTTAGTTTTAACATTTAATTTCAATGAAAACTTTTTCCATTTCGTCGATCATTCTCGACGCGTGCTAGAACGACTTTTAAAAGTTTTGTATAATTGTTTGAAAAACTTTTTATTGCATCACTTTTTTTCAGCTTGCGGCGCATATAAAAACTGGTTCGTTCGTCGATACTGAAAAAATAATTATATTTGAATTCTAAAAAGACAGTTTTTAATGAAATTATACAAATATACGAAATTATTATAAAAATGTGGTGTACGAATTTTTCTTTCTATTCCGACTGAAAGTTACACCCGCGAGGTTGCACCTTGATCCACATGGATAAGTTTAGTAGGACTTAACTTGCTCCAGATGAAACGTGTTTAGAGTGACCTTTTCTTTAATTGAAAATAAATTGTCTTCTGAGACTTCGTGGTGTATAATTAGATTTAATAAAATTCCAATATAGTAATCATGTGTAATGCTTCTTTCCCTTTATTGCGCCTAGAAGTACCAAATTATAATTTTGTTTAAAACAGATTTTAACTTTAAATTGCCTTAAAAAGTCACTCGGAATAATCTACCAATTGATCGTGTGTATTGGTTTACTCCATTATCCATAATTCGCACTTATCTCCAAGCCGTTACTTTAAAAAATGTCAGCGCCAAATATGAGTAAGCAAAATTTCGAAGGCGCACTACGACTGATTAAAAAAAAAAGGTGAAATTCCCAGGGGGGGTGATACAGTCATCCGGCGCACGTCAACGCAAGCCCACGTTTCCAGATCTCGCGACTTCCCCGGTCATTGAATACTCGCGGCTCGCGAGCAAGTTCATTGGAGCGCGGAAGACGTAGCTCCAGGCCTTTATCGCGTACGCAGACATGTAGACAGCGACCGTTAGGGACGTACGTTCGCGCGGGGCACGTCTGAAACTTAACGCCGCCCGCTAGGATATCGAACACGCGCACTCCGAGTTACATAAATCCTGCAGCGAGGCGACGGACTTCTCTCTCCTTTGGTTCTCGCACCACCGGCGAGCACGCACGGTCCAACACCTGACACTTTGACCTTACTGACTTTTACGTGTACGCGCTCGAGGTTTTTTTCTTTCCCTCGTGCAAAGTATTTTGCGCGCAGCTGCAGTCGGCGATTTATCAGAGTCCCGCAAGTGTGATTGCGGATAGGGTAATGAATTTTTATTTCACGCTTGCGAGTGCTCGAGGTGATGAATTGCCGTAATTATACTGTGGCGATGAACGAAACGCCTATAATAGATACTGAACAAGTAATTATTTTGAAAACATTGAAAATCTCTTTACATTTTTTATTTAGATATTAGAAATTAAAAAATTAATTGAATTTGCAAATTTTAAACATTAGAAAATGAACATAAGAAAGTCATTATTTTATTATGTAAAAATGTATGTATCAACAGATCAAAAACTGTCTAAAAGTTTGCAAAAATAACTCAATATCATTAGACTTGAAAGAAAAAAAAAAGAGAGAATTTTTTTTAGAGAATATATAAACAGTACAATACACATTGAACTGTCAGTCTGTCTCCACAAGGTTCTAGTAGACATCATTACTAGTCGTCTTACGTAAAAACATACTGCCTAAAAATATCAAAATAAAAAAAACTGACTCAACCACGTATTCATATAAGCACACGTAAATTTTTAAAGTAAAGAAGAGAGGACGCAGTGAATCAATCTAAATCACAAGCTCCCATCAAACACAGTCAAGTGTATGTATGAGTCCCAGAGTGTAGCCTTTCGCTGCGCGAGGGCAGCACGTTCCACGATCCAAGGATATCGATAAAACAGTTGCAGATCTCGAGAACTGCTGCATGAATACTAAGAATTAAAAACGAATAAAAACTTTGCGAACTTACCATCGGCAGACCTTGCTTGTGGTAACATATCGCCAGAAGCTCGAAGCTGATCGAATTTTTCGATTAACTGCACTAATCTGTAAAGATCAATGATAAATTAGATTTCTTTAGACAATCGCGCACATGAGCAACGCGAATAAGTTGTTTACATTGTTATCAGTTTCATTTGTTTACATGATAAATTCAAACTATAAACAAGTAACGCATTTTAAATAAATTTACTTTAAATATTCTAAAATATTATTTTAATGAACCAAGAATAACGGAATCGTAATAAATGTATTTTATTATACGATGCATTTATGTATTAGGACCCGATTACATCAGCGGAAAAGAATTCGCTAAAATTTTAATATATCTATGTAAATGTATGTAAATAGTTCTTGTCCACTAATATAATCGAGATAAACCTTGTTTAGTTCATTAATCTTATACTCACTTGGCTTGCGGAACATTGTGTTTTCTTTGTAAATCAACCCGCAATCTTTCGCCTACGTGCCTGTAGATATCCGTTAAAGTATTCATTGCAGTTTCGCGCACTTTTTCCGTCGGATCTGACAATAATTTTACGATGCTAGGAGTCACGCCGGAAAGAGCCATCTCGTCTGCGCCGTGCCTTGGTACAAAAAATCATTTCAAAACGTAAATAAAGTCAAAAAATTTTATGTCGATAAATTTATTAATAAAGAAAAAAAAATGTTTATATTCTAATTATTATTATAAACTTACTCGTTTAATGTCGTCGTAAGAAGTATAAGTGCTTCCTCTCTTAATTTTGCATTTTTGTGACTAAATGCTGGCTGAAGTTTATCCAGTAAATGTTGAGGCGACATGCTGCCTTTTTCCATTATTTTTAAAAGCATTAATTGCGCTTTTTCCCTCGTCGTATCTTTGTTGTCACCTTCATTAAATAGGGCAAATTTTTTAGAGATTATTATTATTATTATATTCACCAAAGAAATGTTTATATCTTACACGAACGAAAATTCATTCATAAAGATATTTGTTTATTAACGTATTTTGTAAATTACTTTGTAAAACCGAAAGTTTTTAAGCGATTTACAAGCAGGAACCTAGTTCACCGTATTCAGATCACATGCTCCACTTAGTTTAAGTTACGATAATGCAATACATATTGAGGCGAAGAAACTTTTTTTTTTATGAAGCATAACAAATTTTTATTTTCACCCATCATTAACTCTCGCAAAGTGTCTATCAATTCATGGTTAAATTTTAACTTCTAATTAAAAATCTATAAATTATTCTTGCGACAAAGAAAAAAATAAAAGCACTGTAGGACATTTAATTTGAGCGAACTCTTTATACTCGAGCGCGCTCGACTGAATTTACCAGAGTATAGGGTGCCAAGGAGAGATACTCACCTAACCTGTCTATCGTCGGCTGAATAATTGTAGAAATATACGGTCTGAAATCGTGACCCATTCGATCCGCCAAGTACGTAAGCGCATCCAGGCCATTCTGGACGACCTGAAACAAGACCAATTACCGATGAATTAACTTGGGTAATGCAAGCGATGCTGCGCGCTCGCCGCGTCTGGGGCTCGTCGATATGACGCGCCGATTTACCTCTTAACCTAAGCGTGTTAATTGGACCTTTGACCAGGTTGGATTTTTTTTTTTTTTTTTTTATAAAATTATTGCGCAAATTGAGGTTTTACGCTCGATTTATTTTATGACGCGCGGCTCAGTTGTTTCATTGAAACGCAGACTTAAGATGCACGAACGCGTACCGAATGAATTACTTAATTTGTTTTTAAAGAAAAATTAAAATATGAAAATTCATTCGCACTATTTCAATTCAGTTTTATTAGTGCAGACTACTAGAATAACAATAAAGTGGCAGGTTCAATTTATTAATCTAGCACCCAGGTAGGGTCTATAGTGCTGTAACCTTCTCTCCTTCATCATTTATTACAATTTAACTATTTTAGATATTTTAAATTTGTAACTCTTAATTTAAATACTACCACTAAAGATGTAAGTTTAAAACATTAAAGTTTCGTCTCGTATTTTGGCACAAGTTTCAGCCTTGTAATTGATCCAAAACAAGTAGGTAAGTGCAATTGCAAGCGCAACCTCTTCATTAGCGTTTCTCAACCGCTTGCAAAAAGTTGTAATTCTCTCTTGGAAACTCGCTCGAAGCTCCCGCGTTTCGAAGAAGAAGAAAAAAAACGCACGCGGCGTGTAATCGAGCAGGACCAATCGCATTCGTACGCCGCTCGGCGGTGTGTTTACCGAGGCGGCGACGTTGACGGATCGTCTAATGGACTCGAGAGAGCGCTTTTATTAAACCTGTGGATTTTCACTCCTACGCTTCCCCTCCCCCCCTTTTTAGACGCAATTATGATTCGTCTGCCGCGAGGAAGCTGCAGACTGAGTGTGTACTCGTCGTAATTGCAGCGCACGAAGTTAAGAGAAAGAGAAGGGCTGTTATGCTGCGAGCGAGTCGACGTAGTGTCCCGAGTCTCTTCTTCTTTTGTGCAATTCGTCACCTTTGGTTAGTCACCCGAACCGACTCTACATATATGTTACTCGATATTTAAAATGATGTTAAATCCGTACATACAGCCGAAAAATCATCATAAGTTAAGATTATAATAATAAGCTAACTGTTTTAATTTTGAAGATACTAGATTTATTTTTTTTTTTATAGAGAACACGAATTAAATATTTTTATATTAAATATTCAATTATTTCGGTTAATTATTTTATATACTCAGGAGCAGGTCGGTGTTGCTCGCCGTAAATAATTTCAAGTTGAACAGATTTCCGGGTCAAATCAATACCTAACGTCCAAGCCAAAGATTCTCTTCATCCTGCCTCCGATTTTAACGACTAATTTGCAGTTGACATGATATTATTTAACGTCCATCTTTTCAAGAAACACAATTTAGAATTCCAGAACTCGTAGGAAATTCATTCTGGAATGAACTAATTATCTTGGCCAAAAGGAATTTTAATTGAAAAAGTTTTTTACTCGCAAACGTACTTAAAATTTCAGAAATATCCGCGAGTGCCATTTCACAAACTTAAAGTACCAACACTCGCGCATCCCCCGCCCTCAAGACGATATCCGGACGAGATTAATGCGGCAAAACATACCAGCAAAAGCTTCGAGCAAAAGTCGAGTGGCGAAGGGCGAAAAGTGCGATTTATCCGGGCAAGAGGCGCAAGCTCGCCCGAGCACGAATGATATCCGCGCTCGTTCAAACGAACGCGTACATACGTGCTCGTGCCCGCGGAGAGAGAGACGCGAGTAAACGCGGACCTATTTTAGCGAGGTCTATAAGCGCGGCGTGTGCGCGAACCTCGCGTTAGTCCCTTTTTCCCGAGTAGCAGCAGCGGCCACCCGGTCCTTTTTGCTCTTTCCGAGCCACGGAGAGCGGAGCTTCGGCGGGCCGGTTCAAATTAGAAATCTAGTCTGATTTACCGTCTCGGGGACATACGTTGCCCTTTCCAGCCCGGAAAGACCGTCTGCGCCGCGCGAAGCGATGTGTTCGCTCACTGGTGCATGATGAATGTAATCAAATTTTTGCGCGCCGCCCGGAGAGAGAGGAAGTGAAAGAGAGAAGCGAGGCAGGGAAGAGAGCCGCTGTGCCCACCTTGGATGTCGGACAAAGGAAAAGTCGTTTTTAGGCGCTTCCTGCAAGCGTCTGCATTTCACAGTTCGATGGAGGCTTGTTAAAATCTGTTTGCGAATGCGACTTTGGGAGAAGTGAAAGAGATTGGCGGTGTTCGAATAGTTTTTAGAAGTATTACGTGTCGAAAATGTAAATTACTTGATTTGATTGAGATTATTTTACCGTTATATAAACAGTAATTATATTACTAATCAATGGATTTAATTAAAAAAAATTGTTTAAATTATAATATTTTAAAAAGTTACTTTTATGAAAAAATGAGATCACGAAATGATCTCTATTTATTTGAGTGCAGTGATGGCTTTTTGCGATATTTTTTTTCTTAATGAATTAACCGAGTTTTCCACAAGAAGCCACACACTGAAATAGTTCAAATAGTTTTTTGTACTAAAGTATCTATGTAGGTACGTGTCTAATTCAAGTGGCTCATCGAACGGAATTAAAAAAAAAAGCGGGAGCCGCTTCGTGAAAAAGAATTAGTCAACGGCCGAGAAGAGAGAGAGAAAAAAAAACAATGAAACGATTTCTAACATTGGACTGCACCAATGCGTGAAAGCGGCACGCGTCCATTTGTTTTGTTTTGCAGCGAGAATAACATTGTTTCAATTAGTCGCCTCGATTCCTCTTCTGTTATTTTTTCAACTGGATTTCATTTTCAAAATACAATGGCGTATTCAGCTGTAGGTGTTTCCTTTGCTCTCCGCGCAGCTGTGAGAACGTGAATTATCACTCTAACTAATGTGAATATGCGCACGAAACGAGGAACGAAATTCACAGGATACTTTGCGCCGAAGACAATCGGATTTCCTATCTTTTTGCTTTGCTGAGTGATGATATCATTCGCCAGCAGACTTTTGCGCATTGAGAGAGTAATTTGGCCAAGAGAAAATGATTCGAGAACTATCTTGTAGATAAGCGAAATGTGAAATCTAATCCGCAAAATGAGGGTGCACGAAGCACAAAAACTTACATGCAGTACTTTAAACGCAACGAACAAAGAGAAGCAGATTACGCCTTCACTTTAGCATGACCTAAGCCGATCGATGATTATTCGCAAAATCGGCGCTTAATTCCCTCCCGCGACGCAGCTCCGGCTGGACTAGCGATCCGCGATAATCGTGTGTTTTTCCATCAACCGACGGCCGCGGGGGAAACTAAAATTTTGCGCCGAGCAGCACAAAAAAATAAGCGGACGAAAGCGCTGTATACCCGGCCGCGCGAGCGCAAAGACAGGCGGCGGTAAGTAGTCCAACGAATGCATCGGAAGGCCTGTCGAGAGAGCGAGAGAGAGTATATTGTCGCGAGTGGGTGCGCGAGCCGCGATATCTGGCCTTACTTGTCAGAGCTATTATATAGCCTGCGCGTACAGGCAGCGGATCGCGAGAGAGATAGAGAGAGAGAGAGAGAGAGAGAAAGAGAAGGAACGAGCGCGCACCGGCACAGCTGACCGGCTCGCGAACAGTTATATCACCTGCAATTCACATAATACTCCGTCCTCCCCGATTCGGGCAATGGCACCCCGGCGATTCGTGTGCGCGAAAGCACGCGCGGTCTTATCTCCAGGGAAATTGCATTTGTGCTTATTTCAGTTTTTGCGCCGTGTAAGGAGGTCTCGATTCGTAACATTTGCGCAGCTGCCCGACGAGACGGCTGGACGATTTTGCGCTCACTTGAGCGGGGAAAAATGTCGTATTGAAAATTAGTGTATTCCGTGTGTATTGCTATAGTCGAGGGTCAAACTCGATTTATTAGGAATAAGGTAAACTTGGTGTAACTCTTAATAAGTACCGTAAATTTACCTAACATTTTTTTTAAATACCTAATAAAATTCCTACTGTACCGAATTTATCCTTCGTAAGGAACGTACTAGTTTTTAATGAAACATTTGTTCTTGTGTTATAATTCAGTTTCAATGTCAGGTGGTTGTTTTGTTAGTCAATAAAACGAAGTAAAATCATTTTCAATACTCGGAAAATGTTTTCAATATTCATCAAAATACTAAAAGAAATACTTTATTCAATGCGAACAGCTGGAAAATGAAGCATGTAATTTTGAATAGAGAAATATTCCTGCTATTGAGATATCTAGTTCTAATACATTTAAATATCATTCATGATTATGCAACCTCGTATTTATTAATAAAACTATCACATTATTATCTTCCGCCCAAATCAATTTCACATAAATAATCTACGATAATATAATTGTCAGCGGAATAAACATTTGTCGGACAGAATTCCTTCAAGTAAATATTTCTTATTTGAAACTCTTACCGCGACGAGTACTTCTAACCTGTACGTCACTTTGACAATAAATCATACTTGAGATAGTGAAGCGACCAAGTATTTCGAGACCGCCACGCGTTACATCAATTAGTCCGCGATAATAAGTTGAAAAAGCGTACGTCTCGCACCTCCCGGCAGATATATCGCGTGTATCGCGAATTCGCTCCGGCACGTCAACGCTACGTGCGATGCTTTTCCTGCGAAGCTTCTTTCTCCGACTCCGGCGACGAGGATTGCATTTAAAAGACAAAGGAATTTTAAAGAGAAGCAAAAGGTGGAGAGAAGGCTACGAAGAAGAGCGGCCGGCGATGCGTCAGCGAGCACGAATTCTCGGAGCGGAGGGACCTTTTGGGGAAAACGTGGGACGAAGTCGCGCGCGCACCATTTTTTCCTCTGCATTTGTTCCTTCTTCTCGCGACTCCTCCCCCACTTTCTGCCCCGCACACGTCTGCCGCGATTCTCCATGTTTATGCATGCACTTTCACCTTTTTTAGCAGAACGACTTCTTTTTCCACCCGCGATTTCGCGCCTGGCGAAGCGATCGAGTTCTTTTTTTTTTTCCTTTCGTTCTTCGAATCGAAATTCAACGTGCTCTTATCTCGGCAATAGATCAATTCTTTCCGTGCTTGAAGAATGGCTTGAAATTCGTCAAATGGCCTACGGATTCTCTTGCCGTTTCCGCTGCGTATAAGAATGGAATTTTTTTACGACCGCTTGAGCTCTTGCTCTTTTATTCGATACATTTATCGCGGTTTATTGTTAAAAAATGAGGTAAAATGTTATTTTTGAATTTTATGTTAGCAACTCGGTATAAAGGAAATCAATTGAAATTTATGCTAGAAAATTTCTCGGTAGCTTATTACGAATGTATTTATTGAGTTATTTTTGTCTTGCTATCAGTTTATAATTGTAAAATCAATTCAAATAGATCAAACTTGAGTTGATTAATCACAAATGTTGCTATCAACAACAAAAACGTTTTTAAACAAATAAAGAGTTTATGTCAAAATTTCATCGCATTCAATCACCTTTCAAGATTTAAGATCACAAAAGTAGATGTATTTAATTATATTTGTTAAAAACCATTTCAAATTAAAGAAAAAAGATTATAACAAATCGAAATCAAGTCAACACAATTAGATGATTAACCTTGACTTAGATGAAACAAAGTTAATTCTGTCTTGCGAAAGATTGTGAATTAGAATATGACTTATTATTAGATGTATTGAATTTAAGAGAGCGATTAACAGAATAATCAACTTTCAAACTTACTTCTGAAGTGCATAAGAGATCTAGAGCGACTAGAAGGCAAGAGTCATACTACAAGAAGGCAGAAGAAGCAGAAAGGTAACAAGAATGATAAAAAAACAGTTCTTCTAAATATAGCAGTGAACGGTCAAGCGTAACACAGAACAGTGTTGCATATGTCTCTCTATGTACAGTCACATGTATACCGATGCATGAAGTGAATATGAGAGTTCAAAACCTCATGAATAATACACTTAGGTATCCAAATTTTTATTAGTTGTTCCTGCTGACAAAACAACTTGAAATGTCAAATATTTTGATACTCTGATGTTATCAAAAATACTTTTAATATCTCTGCAATGGATCTTAATCTTTAATCTTTTATTTGCTTTTCCAATGAATTGTCACTTTGTTATTGATATTTAAAGAAATTTCTTTAGACAATAAATTAATTTTATTCCTTCAATAAATATATAAATGTACTTAATCAAGAGACTTTTTGTTTTTTATAATCATTGAAAGGGAGGCACCAAAATTAGGTAAATTACCCCAGTGTGCTACATTCTAGGTTGACATACATGGTGTGAAAGTTTTTTCATCCTTATTTGATCATTACGTACACTAACTGGTTCTCGCAGGAAGACAAACTCTAAATGTCCCGGGCAAGTATTTTTTATCACTTTCACTTTTACAGATAAAACTGTAATGTTTAACTGAAATAGCAGTGATGAAATTCTAAAATATATATGGTCTCACACTCTGGGTAAACGTGATACACAAGAACTCCTATAACCAGAGATGCACTTGAATGCATAATTTAGGGTCACTTAATGAACTGCCCTGTTTATCAACTTATCTCTTTAAGGTCTCTGTTAAAACTAATTTGAATTAATATAATTAATTGGTGCTAAGTTAAATGGTCCCTTATGCCTTCTGCTTATTATCCCTTGTCTCAAATAAAAAGTTTATAAATAGCGGCACTTGAACAATTTTTAATCCAAGAGGGCAGACTTGTGCAGCAACAACAACTGGGACAACAAGTTAATGATATGCTTACCTTGGGGTTGCTACTGGTGAGCCAGGGTACAATGCTATCGATGAAAAGGCCAATGTCCTGGCATTCGATGCTCATGTAAGGATCTGCCAGGAAGTTGAGCAGCTGCACACCCACCTGGAGTTTCTTCTTTATGTCGGTGGTCGAAAGGAGCGGCATAAAACCGTCCATATCCCTCGGATTCACTGCCATTTTCGAAACTCTGTCGGTCGGCTTCAAGACCAGGCATGAAAACTGGGTGAAAAGCGGTGTTGCAGACTCGTCTTCCTCGTGGTGCTCGTCGTTGTCGAAGCCGTCGTCTCACCTACACAATTTGTATACACACGAAACACACAGACACGCGCGCGCGCCTCCGATGATCCCGCCTCAACCGTTGCTCAGTTTCATCGTCGTCGTCGGCTCCGCGCGCTCTTGGCTCGCACTCTCCCTCGTCGCAGTTGCTCCCGGTGGAAAAACCGTCGAAAAGCCGCACTTCCCGTGTCACACTGCTGGCGCAAAGAAAGAGAGAGAAACGTTCGCGTGTATGTGTCACACGGGCTGTAGAGCCCTTCGATCCTTCTCTCTTGCCACTGATCTTCTAACCGTTTTCCGCTACTGCCGCGCGCACTCGCATTCCACGCCGAGCTTGCACTTGCGTCCGAGCCGAGAAGAAGGCACCGTCCGGATTTGAGCGTGCACTTTGAGCTCGTCCTTGCGGTTCCGTGCGTGTCGTCGTGCGCCTCTCACACACTCGTTCGATGTTCAAACGCGGTGCTGCTTCTGGACACACCGTACACGCGTCGCCATTTTGGCTTTCGCGCTCTCTCTCTTTGTCTATCTCTGTCGCTCGCGCAGCTTACATCTACTTGCGGGGCTCGGGGCTGCTTCTTGATTGGCCGGTGCCGAAGGAAAGTTCGCGGGCCGATCAGACTCCGGAGTCGAAAGCAAGCGCCAATGCCATCGCCGCTTTCCGTCACGATTTTCGGCTGCTACAGTGCTACTGTAGCTTATGTAGCCTGGTATATATAGTGTAACTTTTGCGAACATCGCTCCTTCGCATAATATACACGCTCACGCACGCCCGCAAAATTTACGTGGGCTTTTTCGAGGATACAGCCATCCCACTGACTTTCGAGGCCTGTGCTTCTTTTGGACAGCGTTTTGTTTTCGTCCGCTCTAACCGCTCTCTTTTTCCTTTATCAATTCTATCAATTCTATACGCGCTTTGAACTATCTTTTATGTTTGTATTAGGCTGCTGGATGATGAAATCTAATAAAATTTGAATTACGGAAATGAAAACTTAAAATATTTTTTTATTATTGCGATAGTTTTTATCAGACATTTCATTGAATAAAAATATTTTATAATTACACGTTTAATTCACTAATAAAACATAATATAAGCAAGTTGTTGCAAATTAAGATACTAGGGTCATTAGTTTCACTTAATAATCAGTTTTATCATCAATCAATTTATATAATTTTTATTTATAACATTTAACATTTATATGCATATATGGCTCGCCGACACATTTAACTAGAATAAAATTGGCAACGCGGGCAACAGCGCACAGTGGCCGCATACAGAAATAAAACGCCGGCATATTCGAAAAAAGGAAAGGAAAAAACTTGTTGAATTAGCGGTCTACGACTCTAGTCAGTTTTTTACATTTTTGAGTAAACAATAGAAAAATCAAACATTCTTCAATACTCTAACAATACGATACATCGATAAAAGAACAAAAGAATTTTTTTTAAAGCGCTTATTAAAATACCAAAATAACATTGCCGATGGAAGCTCTTTTTAATTGAAAATTAGTTGAAAGTACAAAGAAAATTGCCTAAATCTTTCGATTTTTGTATTAACCTTATTCAAATAATTGTGAAAAATTGTACAGCGGCGTTACTTATCGCATGTGCACTAGGCTTAAATAACTTTCTTTAGGCTTTTCTATTGATACTGTTTTTGCTTTCAGGCAGTGAGCCTAAAGCGATAACCTCAATAAGTGCTTGAAAATTTTTAAATCTAAAAATAACTCATCCGGCACAGCATTTCCCAGCAATGAGATAAGTATCTCGAAACTTCGGATCAGGCTTACTTATCATTTCTAATTTCACAGAATTGTCATCAGTCCTACCTAACCTGTAAGCGAAGCAAAATAATGTACTTGCTATTAACGGTGAAGCGGCAATAAGGCGATCACGCATGTTATCGGTGCTCGATAAGCGGTGGGATAAAAAGTGTGGGGAGGAGGTCCAAATGAAGGAGACAAGCACGCGGTAGCGCCGTCCGGTCTTTTTTGCCGCATCAGAGCTGCAGCAAACAGCGCAGCAAATGTCGAGGCGCAATTTTTTGGACTCGTTAAAGCTAGGGCGCCGTTTGAGCTCGGCACCGGCGAACAACACATCTACGAGAGCCAGCCGCAGACGCGTCGTCGTCACCGGCATCGGCATCGTCTCGCCGTTGGGTGTCGGCGCCCAACATGCCTGGAAAGCTTTGATCAAAGGCGAGTGTGGTATTAAGAAGCTCGACGGTCCCGACTACGAGAAACTTCCCTGCAAAATAGGTCAGTTACAGCGAGATTTCAGCTGCGCTTTTTCCGAGTCTTTTTTTGCGCTTTTGTTGACTTCGATTGCTGCTAATGATTGTATTATTGTTCATTGATAAATTTTTTTTTATATTAATTAGTACTTGACTTGATAAACGCTGAATCATATTTTAGTAGTATTTTTGTGCATAAATGTTCTATCACATTGCAATTTACATGCTTTTAAATATCAAATTTCCTAATACGCTTAATAATTACTTTTTCAAACTTTTGCTGTTTGCAAGTTTATTTTGATAACCAAATATACCTAATTTATAAAATCCATTTTTTAAGCAAATTTAAATATTTATTTTCAAAAAATATTTTTATTTATATATTTTATTACGTATTGATTTTTAGTTCAATTAATTATAAATAACAATAATGATATTTCATTTTATCTTTAATTTACAAGAAGTTCTATTTTTAAACTGAGTATTTATTTCCAATCAGTTCTATTTTTGATTTGGTAACAAATTTTTAATACTTTATAATGTTGGGTGAATATATTTTTTTTATACAAATTTTTAGTAGATTTATTGACTTGTTGTTCATGTATACAAGAACTGTACACTTACACATTGTGCTATGCAATGCTAATTTACTGAATTATTATGTCTTGAATTGTAATTTCTTAATCTATCCAAAGTTCATTCATTACTTCTTTAAAGTAACTAGGTACAATTGAAAATTAAATTTGAATAAGCTTAACTTTAAAAAGAATGTTTTAATTCTTTAACTTATAATTTGCAGCTGCCTTGGTTCCTAAAGGAGATGCTCCACATGAATTAGATTTGAAGACAAAGTTTACAACAAGTGAATTGCGTACAATGTGTCCTGCTACTGCTTATGCATTAATTGCTGCTGAAGAAGCCCTCAATGATGCATGTTGGAAACCAAAAGATGAAGAGGACAAAAGAGATACTGGTGTTGCAGTAGGAATAGGAATGATTGATTTAGTTGATGTATGCACTACTTATGAACAATTAAAAAAAGGATATAGCAAAGTGAGTCCTTACTTTGTTCCTCGCATTCTTCCAAATATGGCTGCTGGTCAAATTAGTATTAAATATGGATTCCGAGGGCCTAATCATTCTGTTTCTACTGCATGTGCAACAGGAGCACATGCTATAGGTATATTCCATTACATTATGTCTGTATAATTCTTAAATTTCTAATAAAAATTTTATTCTTTAGGTGATGCTTTTCGATTTGTTCGTAATGGTGAAACCAGTGTCATGCTGTGTGGTGGAGCAGAAGCATGTATTAGTCCATTAGCAATTGCAGCATTTTGTCGATTAAGAGCATTAAGTACATCAAGAAATGAGAGTCCTTTAGAAGCATCTAGACCATTTGACAAAGACAGAGATGGTTTTGTCATGGGTGAAGGGTCTGCGATTTTAGTATTAGAAGAACTTAATCATGCACTGGAAAGAAATGCACACATATATGCAGAAGTTTTAGGATATGGCCTTTCAGGTGATGCAGTTCATTTAACTGCTCCTAGTGAAGATGGAACTGGTGCTTTACTTGCAATGGACAGAGCATTAAAAGATGCCGGTACTGACACCAGTGAAATAACTTACGTTAATGCTCACGCTACTTCGACACCTTTGGGTGATGCCACAGAGATAAAAGCTGTAGAATCTTTATTTGGTGAACACAGCAAGAATGTAACTATATCAAGCACAAAAGGAGCACACGGACATTTACTTGGGTCTGCTGGCAATCTTGAAGCTGCATTTACAGTTCTTGCGATACAAGAGGCAGTAATCCCGCCAACGATAAACTTAAACAATATAGACGCAGAGACGAATTTAAAATTTGCTCCCAATAAGAAGCAAAAGTGGGTAACTAATTCAAGACGAATTGCATTAAAAAATGCATTTGGGTTTGGTGGAACAAACGCATCCCTTTGTTTAGCAGAATATAATGATTAAATATTTTTATCACATAATTTTTTAGAAGTATTTTAAAGATAAGATGTCCAAGAACTTTGGTACAAACAATTAAAATGTAAATACTCTGTTTTTGATTCTTTTATGTACATATATTGTAAAATAAATTTAAATCTATTTTAGATTAACATTCATGTAAAATAGAAAGTATACATATGCATTTTGAAAGTCAAGGAAATGTAAAAATAAAATTTCTATTGGAATGCAACGTTTATTTTATATTAAATCTTTGATAAAGATAAATTGTATTATTTATTACATTCGTAACATATCTTCATGTATTTATACTCAGGGTGCACGAAATATATTTAAAAAATCACATATTTTATTCCATTGTACATACACATTACGATTTTCAGTATGATTGATCCTGATATCATCTAACATTCTCTCATAAATATAAATATCTTTGCTTTTTGGATACACCAGCATCCCTTCATTAATTTATTTATTTATTCATATTTTTGCACCCTGTTCATACTTTAATTACATTACAGGCAGAATACTGTCTGTTTATGCGCCAATGAGTTTTTAAAAATACAAATCTTTATCTTTTAACGGTTTTCTCACAATCCACATATAATTTATACAATAGATACAAACGTTCAACAAGAGATATATATTTATTATAAACTTTTTCTTTTTTAATCAATCAATTTACTTCAATTTTTTATTTCTTTAGCTTTTGTTTCAAAAAACTGTACAATGAAAATTGAAAATATTTTCATCAAAGTCGTTTTTGGAATCTTACTTAGGTATAATCAGATTAGCAAAAAAAAAAAAAAAGAAAAGTAATGTCGCCATTTGAAAATTGTAATTTTTTTAACGCAAATGTAGAAATTTTTCTTTTTAATAAAGTTTACCTTTTTAATTTTTAAAGTGGAAGACGCGTTGGTTATTAGATAGAAATATTATACTATTTTAAGGTAATAAAAATCAATTTCTCAAGTAAATGTATAGATATTTCTCTATTTAATGCATAGTAATATTGTACATTAAATATGTATAGAGAACTGGATATGAATTAATAGAAAATATAAATTACTTCTTATAAAATACATTAATCTGTGGATTGTGAAAATTAACAAAGATCTCCAAAAAAAGTTTTATTGTACATGATTTATAGTTTCCTTTGTTCATTGTAAAATCGACGTAGAAAAAAGAACACTTTTTTAAAAAATACCTAATGGAAATCAGCGAGGAATGATGGGCTTATGATGGCTGCACAGCATTGCAAAACGCTTTTTGAGTATTTGCCGAAGTTCTTGCCGTTTTTCAGTTAGCTGACACATTCGCGATTTAAATTCCAAAATTTCTTCAACTGGAATATAACTATCTTCATCTTCGGAAGTACATGAATCCTATAAATAATTATTACATATATAAAATTTTAGATTTAAGCACTGTATTACGGTAAAGTCTTAATGTAAAGCATAGATAGTAAATTAAAGGTTAAGCTAATTTTGATAATTCAAAATATGAATAAGAGATTTAAAATAGGAAGAGTTAAATTCATTTTACAAAAATATTAAAGGAACAAAAATGTGGTTTAAAAATGTTTCACAGTTTAATTGCATAAAATAATTCAAACGTCTTTAGGCTCATGTACTTTAATATTTAATTTAATTAATTTATATATCGACTTCAATTTGTAACTGAAAAAACTTTACAAAACCTTATAAAATTTTTAAATTTTGCTATAAATACATATATTAAATTCTATAAAATGAATTTGTAAGATTTGTTTCAATAGTTTCTACGTTAATTAACTCACCTCCAACATTTGCGATAATGTTAAACCACCGCCGTGTTCTCTTAATGGACAAAGGCTAAAATCCATATCAAGAAATTTATCCGCAGGTCTTGTTTCTGAACAATCACCTTCAATTTCAGTAACTTCTTGTCTACAGCAGTCACCATTGCATGCTACTTCAGAGCCTTCGGGTGTACTTGGTATAGACGAACTACTAACGTTGTGCTCCGAAGAATAACCGTAATCTTGAGAAGAATTTTCACTAGAAGATCTGCAGTTTCTATTTACAACTTTGGTATTAAGACGTTTTTT
The DNA here is from genome assembly GCA_035582975.1 of Ormyrus labotus. Taxonomy (NCBI): domain Eukaryota; kingdom Metazoa; phylum Arthropoda; class Insecta; order Hymenoptera; family Ormyridae; genus Ormyrus; species Ormyrus labotus. The sequence continues at coordinate 7,592,430 of JAWWEO010000045.1, read as the reverse complement.
AACTTCTATCCATATCGTATATCTTTTGTCTGTATCCATCAGTTCATCCATTAATTGTTCAGATGGGGGTGGAACTTTACATTCGCTGATATTTGACGATTCAGTACTTTCGTTTTTATTTTCACTTTTCATGACTTCAGAAGATTTTGGTAATTTTTTCTCTACTTTTGATAAAGTTTTATCTACTTTTGTACGTTTGCCAATCTTTTTTGAATTATTATTCACTGATTTGGATTCAGAATTTTTCTTTTTGCTCTTTTTATCTTTTTTATTTTGTGGAATTGATGAAGATTGTAAATTTGATTGTGCAAGATTGGTATTTTTCAAATTTTTTGCACAATCTGGACAATTACAATTAGGTGGTTCTTTATGTTTTTTATCTATCACCTGTACCTACAAAATTAATTTACTATTATTTTTAATTATTTAATTTTATTAATTTTGATATTTGATATTTGCTTTACCTTATTTTCATCGACTTCATGGATGATTACTTTGAGTTCAGGTTTTGAAATTAATTTTTCATTACTTTCTTCTTCTATTTCTAAAATTTCTTCAGGGCACTAAAAACAATCATATAATTTTAAAAATAAAATAATTATTCAAAGTAAACATTTTTAGGCAATTTACTCACTTCACACTCTTCTTTGTCTTTTTTATTTTCAATTTTTTTCTCTTCCTTTTTCTTTTTCCTCTTGAGTCGTAATTTTTCACGTCGTTGCTGCTTAGCAACTTCTTCTCTTTTAAATTCTTTATAAAGAACTTCTAATTGCGTTATTCCTTGCTTAAATTCAACTGCCATCTATAAATACGAACATTTATAATTTAGAGTATTCTTGAAAGATATTAATTCATAATTATAATTTTTTTTAATACGTACTTGGAAATTTCTAGAAAGTGTATCCACAGCCACTGCAGCTAATACTTTAACTATGATTTCTTCCTCTTTAAGACGCCTATAAACTCTGTTTAAACGTTCAGCAACACAAATACCAAGACATGTAAGAACTTCTTCTTGGGCAATTTCCAATGTTTTTGCATGTCGCTCCCTAAAAATAAAATATTATATTACAATACTATTTATTTAGTGTAATTTAAAAAAGTTTTGTTAATATTTGGACCATATATTACCTTCCCATTAGTTCTGGTTGTGCTCTTCCAATAATAGAACTTATATATTCCGTATTAAGTGGAAGATGAACGTGACCACCTATGCACCGTTTTATGTCAGCATATAAAGAACTAACATAACCCTTTTCTTTTGTTGGATCACTTTCAGTTGTTAATAAAGAGGAGGCTAAAAGTACTTTAGTACGGCATTCTGAGCAAAACCTGCATTTAATTCGATAAATGTTAGCAGAAGAATAATTATATTGTCATAAAGTAAAAAAATGTAAACATAAGTATACAAACTTGTGTTTTCGAAGGTATGTGTCTAGTGTAGCATCTAATGTATCTGAATCTATAAAAGTGATTTCCTTCAAACAATCATGCTCCATGCAATCCCAGACCTCTTTCCATGCATTTGGAGGTGGTCTCATGCGTTGCATCTCCAACGAATGTAGGGTACACCTAAGTGATTTCTTGTTACGTGGTTGTTGCTCAACTAAGGCATTTAATCTTGTACTAAAATAAAAGGTAATACATGGAAGTTTATTATCTTATTTTCTTTTTAATGTTTAAACAATAGATAAACAATTTAGGGAATAATAAAATTACTGGTCACTGCTGTCTAGGAGATGTATAATCAATTTTTATTAAGTGAATATTTCGATCTCCATGAGTCATCTTCAGGACAAAAATTAATATTTTATGTACTTAGCTTTAGTGATAAATCAATTACATTGATTGTAATAATAACAATTTGATTATACACTATCTAGATAGCAGTGACCAGTAATTTCATCATTCTCTAAATCTATGAAAAGTAAAAAAAGGCTGTGAACAATATCATCTAAAAATTAAATAAATACAAAGTCGTATAGTTAAAATAATAAAAAACTGTAACACATTAAATTATTAAAACCTATCCTAAAA
>JAWWEO010000045.1:7514026-7581595 GCA_035582975.1 Ormyrus labotus | reverse complement strand
TAAATATATAACATAGTACTGTCATATTTTTATTATTATTATTTTATTATGATTTTTTTACGTTAGTTAGCAATATATTTTAAATAAAATACAGTTAGAGAAATTAAATTTACTTGAAATTTTTATTTAATTTATTTCAAAACGAAGATAGTGTGAAAAGGTAACACCATTTTAAAATCACCTTTATTCTCTTGTATTGAACATTATTTTTTGATACCACTTATACAAAACTTGATTTAGTGCACGATTTTTATTGAAGCTGGCGCGAAATCGAACTTTGAGAAAGGAATTTCAAAAAATCTGTTTTTTAGGACTTTAAATATTCCAATAACAAAATTTATATTTAAATAGCTTTTTATTAAATTCTAAAATGAGCATATAAAAATAAAATAATAATAAAAACTGTTTAATAATGGAACAATAAATTATTTTGGAGGAAGCTAACTGCCAATGACTTGGTAGCGGTTTTTCTTCAATCAAGATATTTGTGATTTCGTAAGGATGCTTTGCCCCATAATTTTTCGAAAAAAAGCTCAATCACAATCAAAAAAGCTCGATTTGAATAGAATGACTTCTTGCAATTTCATCAAGATGTATGATCTAGTAGGTGGACGCTCTTCTTGTAAGCGTAAAAAAATGTTAAACCGTGAATTAAACATTTTACCATATCCCTGTTGGAAATTACTTTATAAATACTTGATGAAAGACTATTATTTGCACCTCGAAAAATACTCTATTATATGTTTCAGTACTCATAAACATAATATTGGTGATATACATTACTCTACCCTTAGCTCCACTTGTGCTTGATGCAATTGATCCTCTAAATTATACCAGACCAAAGGCATTCCCATATTTTGCTGAATATTTTATAGATGATCAAAAATACTATTTTCAATTAACTGTTCACGGATGGATTGTATGTATTTTGTCAGTACAAATATATGGAACTTTTGATGGAACATATACTTTGTGCGTGCAACATGCTTGTGCACTTTTTGCTATAACAGAGTAGGTATTCCGAATTTGACTAATCATTCATTTATGAATATATATTTATTTTTTATCTTTCAGGTACTTCAATTCTTTAGTGATTATTTTCTTTTTTAATAATGAACTGCTTTTAGGTATCGTTTGCAAGAAGCAACAAAGATGAACAGGAATAACGAGTTTTCAAGTGTAAATGAAAAAGAAGACATGATTTATAAGGAAACCATTTCTGCTATTCATTTGCATAAACAAGCAATACAGTTAGTTTATTTATGACACTGCAATCTCATTACATTTTAATGATCCATTTCAAAACTTACTATGTTGAGCCGAACTTTCGTTTATGCTATAAGTAAAATTTCTGCTTTAAAAGTCGTTCGCTAATATTTCAATTTAATCTTATTCGTTACGTTTTTATTCTTCAAAATATCTTTCAAATTAGAAATATTACTTATTCTAAAATAAAATATTTTTTTACAACAGTTTTGTAAGCCTCGTCGAAGAATGTTATACTCATTTATTCTTTTGTATTATTACAATAAATACTACGGTTGTCAGTCTTGCAGCTGTAGATGTAAGTTTGTGAATATTTAACTATTTAGTCTACGTGAATGATAATAAAATAAAATTTTTTTTAGACTATGCTAAATATAGAAAAGGGCAATATCAAGCAAGCAATCAGAATCGGTATGCTTTATATAGGTTTCTTGTTTCATCTTTTCTACAACATGAGACCTGGTCAAAATGTTGTGGATAGTAGCGTCAATATACAGGATGCCGTGTAAGTAAATCTACTTCTCAAGTACTTAAAATAGATTTTTTGTTCAGCATCATTATGATTGCGTTTTAACAAAAAAATATTACAATAAGCTCATAACTAAGGATAAAAAAATACTTAATTATTCGTAACTTGCCTATAAAAAATTTTACCTCAATTTCCGTATGAAAAATCCAGGTAAAATCCACACGCTGGACTTTTATGGATTCCATTACAATCCAGCTGGATTTCTCATATAAAAATGCAGCTAGTTATCCAAAAAAATCCGGGTAAAATCCAGCAAAATCCAATGGAAATCCATTGAAATCCAGCTAGAATCAATACAGATTTTCCACACAAAAATCCATTTCTCTTACAATATTCATAATAAAAATTAAAACAATTACATTGTACCTTGAAGAGTGCTTATACCGCAGATGATTTCTTTAATTTTTTATTATTTTCACATTAAAATAATTATAGTAAAAATGTAAAATGTATCGAAAGAGATTTACATTTTCTTTATTCTTCTTTTCTGTACAGTTGCATGAGTTATCATTAAATAATTGTATGGAAAAAATATAATTTTTAATACGTCTTTTAAAAATTTTAAAATTTAATTACAACTTTCAGTTTCCAATCTGATTGGTTCAACGTTTCACGAAGAACAAAGCAGCTTTTAAGAATCGTAATGTTACGCAGTACCAAACCTTGCACATTTACAGCCAAAGGATTGATTGTTATGGATCTAGAAAGCTTTGCATTCGTACGACTTTTTTTTGTTGTTTTAAATTATTTATTACAGTAATTTATATTATTAAAAATGATTACTTTATTTTTAGGTATTTAAAAAATCATTATCTTACGTCACGGTCATTGGCTCCGTTCGATAATTTTTGAGAAAATATTACAAAAAATTAATTTTATCAAGCTATATTTTATGCAATCTATCAAAGAATCATTTGAATCTACTTCTTGCAATACTCTGATTAACAAATATATTTTTATAATATATTGTATTTTTATATTATAAGAAGAAATAATAGAATACACTATATATATATTTAAATAAAAAATTATTTTTTAACCATGTAAATTATTTATATATTTTTCCCTTTCTCTCTTTTACAAGTTCTTTAGCGATCAAGATCCATCGAATCCTTTTCAGTTAAGACGAAATTGACTGGGCAATTTCAAGTATGCATTCGAAGCGCGAGAGGTTGTTAATTTGTTTATCTATTCATTTTTATAAAACTGCACAAATAACAATATTTATAACGAAAACAAACTTTTAGAGTTAATGCGGGTAAAAGGAATAAAAAAGAAGTGAGTTGATTAAATAATTATACTGCATATTTTATTATGAATACATAATACTTAAATAATATAGCAACAAACATGGAAATTTTATATGTACATAATTATTTTTATACTTGAATAGCGTATTATAAACGCGTTATTTTTCGTGACATCCATGTAAAAGTAATCTTATAATTATTCGCTTATTCATATTACATACGCTTATATTGTACACAAGTATATTTATAAATTTTTAATTTAAAACCTATTTTTCAAAATCATTCTCATAAAACAAAACGAAATTTTCAATTCCTGCACAGGCATTATGAGAAACTTGATGAGTTTTACTGAAGGAGTTTGTTTACTGAAGCATCGACTGTTTAAGCAACAATTTATTTCATGCTCCCCAGAAATTTAATAAAAATATTAAATTAAAGAAAAACTGTAGAAGCAATTTTTTATAGATTTTTCATTATTTATATCATATTTACAAGTTTTTTTAGGACTTAAAATAAAAATGTATCTAGCCACTAATTATAATGAATGCATAGTCATTTTTCCGCGAGTCGAAACAAATTTAGAATAAAAATTAAATAAATCATAAATATCTATTCGCGAAAACTAATAAAATTAATTTTATGAAAGAATTTACATTACATTAATAAGATCAGCATGTGAAAGTTACATAAATAATTTTCTCAAACTGAATAGCTGTTTAAAAGATACTTTATATGATATAGATAATCAGGAAATGCATTTTTTTAATTAAAGTAATTGGCGTTGTTTATTTCTATAGTAGAGGCATTAAAAACAGTTGACAACGCTTAAAATAGATTACAGTTAATGTTATATCATCTCTTTCTCATAAGAAACGCGCACAGCCCGCGGTCGCGTAGTCTCTCGCACAGACGACATTTGCCCCCTCCTACGGGTTTCTTTTTCTACTTTAATTTAATATATTATAAATCTCTCTGCTTACAAATTAAACTTAACGCTCTAATTGCGCTTCCAGATGCAATGTCGGTCCAAGAAGATGCGAAACGTGAAAAAACAGAACAGTAAATAGTGGGACCCTTGCTGACTTTGCCCGAGGAAAGGACTAATCTAAAACTGGCTGACTGCATCGTTACATTTGCAATGGTACTCTAGTAATTTTCATAAATAAACTGCACAGGACAGACGGGGCATTTGCATCATAAATATCGAAGACCATCGAACGTACAAATCATAAATAACGGTAATTGACTAATTTTGGTTTCACATGCTTGACCGAAGAAAATCGGCCAATCGGTCCATTCGACGCTCGCATTCTTCCCGATCCGAACTGCAGTGGTCTGGAAAGCCAAGCTCCGCAACTCTCTCTCTCTCTCGTTCGTTCGCTCTTTCTCTCTCGCTTATCACATTGCATTTAGCCTTCCTTATGACCCACTGCTTCGTAATTCTTCTTAATTAATTTCGCAATGGATCTAGACTCTCTAGGGAGAAGTCGTCGGTTCCAATCGACAGACCTCGACTGAAGCCATCCTGCAAACATTTCAAAACGTCAGTCGACTGCCGAACATCCTGTTGGATCAATTTTCCCTTACCTTCATTTCCAGCAACCTTTTGTCTAAGAGACCAATGGCATTTTCAAGTTCTTGATGCGTCGGAGAGGAGTGAACGGTGGACGCTCCAAACTCTCCCATTTCGAATGGATCTTTGAAATCGCTCTTGAAATTTGGCGCTGGATTAAACGGTACGCTGCCGAACAAGTCTTCCTTCACTCCGTTTTGCCTTCTCGAGTCCTTTGCTTTGGGCGGAGGAGCAACTAAAACATTATCCCGGTTAAACGTTTTTTTGAACATTTTCAAGCACTTTATAATATAATAAACACTTACGCAAAGGTGGCGAATTCACTCCATTGGTCTGTGTAAAAATGCTGCCGGCAGTAATCTGTCCGTTAGAATTGTTGTTCGCCAAGTGATTAGTAATTCCGTTTGAAGAGGTTTCAAAAGCTCGCGGATTGAAATCTTCCTCGTCAAATTCGTCTATCAAAAGCCCTTCGGTTTTCGATCCACTGGAAGAGTTTTGCGGCGACGAAGGTTCGCTCCTGAAAGGTCCAAAGGTGGATTAAAATTTCGTCGTTTATTGAAAAATCTAATTAAACATTAAAACGACGTTTACCCCATGAAATTGTCATCGAAGGACTTTTCGAAGCTTCTCGGCGGCACCGGCGGCGGCTGCTGCGCTCCGTTCGAAGCGTGTCCGTTGGTGTCTGCGCTCGAATTAATGAACAATTTCCCGGCGCTTCCGTTCACTCGAGGAATGCTGTCTTTTGTGCCAGGCGTCGACGAGGAGGACGATGTATTATCAGGAACGTGCAGAATGTCAGGAATATCGTGCTGCGAGAGGTACGAACTTATGTCGGCCTGAAATGACGATTTATTAATATATTTATCGATCGTAGAGAGTAAAAAGTACAAGTTATTAATATATAGATATGTAAAAACGAGCTTTTCTTAACATTTCAAACGAATTCAATAATTTTTAATCGAGTTATCGCCTGACAACCACGGTAATATTTTTCTCTACTACGCTAATTGCCCCTATTTTTTTCTACACTGAGAGAAGAGATATAGTAAAAATTGCAAAAAGTCATGTAAAAATTACCATACTGTCTAGTAAAGCCACCACAGACTTCCAAAGCCAAAAAAAATATCATACTTTGTAAGAAATTTTAATATTTTATTTGGTAAATTTTCCAATATTTTCAATCAACTTTCCTGTAAAGTGTAGCGGTTATTATTTAAAAAAAAAAATGAATTTTCGTTTATAACAATAGAAGAGAGGTAGCTGATCCAAATCTTAATACAGAAAAGAAAAGTGTGATTTTCTACATAAACCAAAAAAACTGAAAAAATGAATCCATCTCCATGCCTATATTACAAAGCTCCCTCCGATTAGAGCGACAATACCAACCGTGCCCTTGATGGTGGCGATGTCCTGGAGGCGCTGCCTGTAGACGTTGTTCTCGTGCTCGAGTCGCTTGATCTTCTGCTGCAGCACCATCGCGCGCCTCTGCGCCTCGAGGTCCTTGCCGGACGTCTCGAGGAAGCGCCTGTAGGCGAGATCGAACGCCTGGCCGATGGTGAGCGTTATCTCCTCGGCGAGCTTGTCGCTGACGAAGACGAAGCAGGTGTGACGCTCGGCGTCCTCCTCTTTGGCTATGAAGCTGAAGAACTTTTTCTCGCCCTTGTCGTCCGCGCAGTACGAGATCCGGTGCAGCGGGTACTGGTGCATTATTCGCTTTGGGGTCGTCTTCGTTTTTGGCTCTTGAATGGCGACGCCGTCGATGCTGATGGTCAGCTCGACCTTCGGCGTCTTCGTTCCCTCGCTCTTCTTGATTTGTTGGTTGAACTTAAGCTTACAGATCGCATCCTTCACGACCTCGATGCCCTTCGGCTGGTCTACTTCAGTGCTGCCGAGATACTGCAATGACAACGACGCCGATTTAGCAGCTTCCTCCAAAGCGATTTCACTCGAGTCAACGACTTTTATACCAGATAACTAACGACGTCCGGTGACGAGATATCAGCCCGCCTGCCGAGAGTGCAGCGGACGCACAATATAAGCAGAGTCGCTATTACATTTCGTTCGTAATTACAACGCGTCGATCGTCGCGTCTTCGCGCCCAGAAGTGGGACGGCCAATTAGCTTCTCGGAATTCTGCTCTTAATTATTGCTCTACGCGGTGCACGCGACGCGGCTATATAACGAGTGCGACTGGACGGACGCCTTCGCCCAGCTTGATAAATAAACATTTTCGAGCGAGAGTCGCGTCGCAATGTATCCGCAATTTCGTTCAGAGCCGACAATGGGAGCGCAATGATGAAAGTCGCAAGAGTTAAAAAGACCTATCCGAGGCGGAGGTACCGTTTCGCCGGGTCGACGAAAGTACGTGCGCTGCAAAATTTTCAAGTTCGTCGAACTCCTCTTCGGTTATATATATATGCGACTGAATTGCCGCGGTGTCTCTTTGAAAAAAAAAAAGTCCCCTCTGGCCATTGTTTTTCCTTCCGGATTTTAAGCGAATTAACCGCAACGATCGGCCGAAGAGAAAAATGTGGAAAAAGAGAGCTGTACCGGGAAAAGTAAGTAATGACGTTGATCGCGTGAGAGAATTGTCAAGTCGCGACGACGGCGGATGCCGCGCTGCTTCGCTTCGCCCGTTTTTCTGCAGAAATTCGAGCAGAGGCTCGAATCTACCGCGGCTCGTCGGATTCGCGGAAAGTTTTCAAGCGAAAATTATGGTCGCTCCGCGCGCTCGGCCAAATGGAATATGGAACGTAATGGCCCAATAATGCTCCCTGTCGCGGCGATTTACTGCATGCCGGTGTCATTTTCACTTTACTGGGTCAGGCGACTTATTTAATTTAGGATCGGCTCAATATGTACTTGCAATTTAGAATGAATTTCGTTCGGCGGAACGCTCCCGAACGATATATTCGCCGACGACGAGAGGCAATGAATTAAGAACGAACTTTCAATCTCCGAGGAAAGTTGGGAAAAGTGAAAAACGCGCGTACCTACGGCCATAAGAACCGTAAAAAGTTGGACACGACATACGCCGCTACACCGTGTTATTAATCAAGATCAACCGTGTTTTTCTTAAACTTTCGCTTCGCGAAGCTTTGAACGCGAAGCCTGAGACGAAAGCGCAAGCTCGCGAGCTTTTGCAACCACGTCGAAAACAGGCATATACAGAGAAGAAAAAGAGCCGGTTAATGACAAAGCGCGCGAAGGGCGTTGCGGTCCCGCGAAAAATGACTCCCGGCGCAAAAGCAATTAGAGACATGACGAAAGGCACATCGGCCGCTCGCGGGAGGGCCGAAAATGCGCGTTCTCACTTTCTAGTCGCTCCATTGTGGAGCGGCCCGCCGCCGAGGCGATTACGATACGTGGATTTCGCTCGGCGCGGGGGCCGCCCGTTTCTCTTCGCACGGCTCTTTCCCCTTGCTTTTTTTTCTCCGGCCGAGTCCGTCTTTTTGCGCAAGCTTCCCGCGAATTATTTAGCCGGTGAAAACTGGGCGTTTTTGAACGCTTGTAAACCGTTACCGAGAGCGCGCGCCGTTTGCTCGCGAGACAGAAGGTCGTCGCCTCGACGCAAGTATGCGCCGACCTACAAGAATTGCTAATCGCACCGAGACAAGTTCTCATGAGTCCGCGCGGCTTAATTACGCGGCAAAGTAAGCCATTGAGAAGCGGCGTAATAGGATGCGCGGCTCTTTCCCGCCTCAGTCGGCGGAGACAATGCACAGATCGACTGGCAGTCGGCGGCGGCGATTAATAGCGAATATTATGCGGATCTCCTTGACCTTTGGCGACGCGCGCGCATCTCTCTCATCGCGGCGGGAGAGAGAAAAGTTAAAATAAAAGAAAGCAGCCGTGCTGTTACCGGCGACTCGCGCTTTCAATTTCGTCTTCAAACGTCGTAGAAAACACGACTCGAATCTCGCTCTCGGTACCTATACCGACCCCGGCTTTCTCTAGGTCAATCGGCTCGGTGCCGAGACGCAAGGCCGCTGTATATACATTTTCGCTCAAAATTCTGTATGCACGACGAAAAACGGGATTCCGATTTTTCTATGCGCCAGGGGGGAGACGAAACGCGTTCCCGAGAGCAGCCAGCTCGCGCCGCGAGCCGAAACGAAAGAGAAAGGAGCGCGCTGCACGGAGCCGATGCAGAATGAGGCAGAGGAGACGAAGATATATATATATATACATATATATATATATCTGGGGCGGAAAAAGAGAAAGAGACGGCGATAATTCGCGCGGTGATCGGTGCCAGAGTCACGGATGGTACCGACGCGAGCTTTATATTGTGTGTGAATCCGCGCCAGGCGCAGCTTACGCATCATCCGACGGGCCATTGTTCGCAGCGCTTACGTCTCGCCTGCGATCTTGGCAGCCCCGCAAGATTTTCCCAGGAGATATATTCGACGAGACTTTCGCTCGGCGCTGTCTCTCGTATACACAATTCGCTTTTTCCGCCGCTTCTTCCCCCCCGCACACCTTTTGTTGCCCCGCGTTGTCGATATCGTTTTTCGCGAAGCGCGCACATCACCGAAAGCCGACGGTCCATATTCAATCGCATACAAGAGTCGCGTTTATGCTAATGGAGCAGCAGTTGAATCAGCTTCTGCACAAGCCGTACGTACCTTGACTAGGTAAGCGATGTGGCCTTTCTGAAGCGCGTCCGGTGGGTGTATCCAGTTTCTGCCGGTGCCTGCAACAACCGAAAATTGCACCTCTTTAATCTCTGCCAGTGGCGCGCGTAATCGCACGCTCGTTACGTCGTTAGCGCGCGGGCCGGCCCGTTCCGCGTCCGCAGGCCCCGAGGCAAATTGCCCGGTGCGTATCAAACTTTGACACTGCCCTGCCTCCGTCGAGCCGACGCGTGTGTAATTAGGCGTCGGAAGCGCGGCAATGTCACGAAGCTCGTAATTCGAGTTTACTTCTCGAGCTTACGTCGCCTGGGCGACGTGGACGTCGAGAACTGACCCGGGTTTGCTTTCGTTTCGTTCGAAAGTTGGGAAAATTCAAAATTTTTTATTAACAAGACCGTGAAAAGTAAAAATTTTTAGTAAAAGATTATAATAGGAACTATGTATAGTTAAATTTATAATTTATTATAGTAAAATGATAATTAAACTATAATATTTTTGCACCTTACTATAATAGTATACACTTACAGTACGTTCTACGCTATAATTTACTAATAGTAGATTATAGTAGTGCGAAAATATTATAATTAATTACCTACCATGTATAAAACTACAATAATTTTACGCATCAAACTTGATTGGAAACTCACCTCCATTTTTAGTTGGCTGATTTTTATTGTTAGCCGAGTTTTGTGCCCACTTTAAAAGTGTCGAGTTCCTCATTTTGCAGCTTTCTCTTCGTTATTGAATCTCAGTTTCTGCAACAGAAAAAAAGAAAAGGGACTAATTAGAATTCCGTCTAATGCCAGGCTTCTCCTTGAAAATGAGTTATATTATTTTGGAGAGAGAAAAAAGCGCCGTGTCACTTTGGTAATTCGCGAGAATGACGGGCGCTAAAAACAATGCCGTGTACCACCGCTATTACACGCTCCGGTCGAGCGCCGCTTTTCAAGAAAATATGGTTTAATTTTTGTAGGGCGATACGCGAGTGAAAGTCGTTACGCATAGAGTGTTTTTCTTCGCACTCGAAACTATACGTGTCGGAGAAAATTGGATGGCTTAGAAAAAGCGTTGTACGCGAGGGACAAAAACACCAAAACTAAAAAGTGTGTCTTAGGAAAGCGATCTCGATCGCTGATTGCTGTAAGCTCGGTTTTTAATGCGTTCGAGGATTGATAAAAAAAAAGCTTTAGCAAATCAAGAAAAATAGCAATGGAAACGGACTAAAATCTCGCGCTCGAGGCGTCCGTTACGCAACGTCAATTTCTTTTGAATCCTCAGAGTCATTCACTCCAATTTACGCGGGCGATATGCATGCACATGCGTTCCCTGTGCCAGGCTCGCGTGAAATCGCCTTCCGCGAGTTTCGACACAGATTTTTTTCCCCCCGAATCTTCCGTCGCAAGCTGCAAAAATCCATCGCGAAAACCCATCGACGGTAAACGAGAGCTCGGCGCAGGTCTTCGCGAGCGTTTATCTGATAAGAAGCGACGAGCGCTCGAGCTCTTTATTAAATAAAGACTTTCACGTTTCACAAGTCGCACACGTCGCGACTATTGCGTCCAATAGAACAAGTGGCTCGAACGTCCGCGGCATTTTGAATCGCGCGGCACCGACACGCGTTTTCTCAATCTCCCCCATTACGGCGAGTCGCATGAGAAAAAGGTTCCGCCACTTTGAGAGTGAGAGAGAGAGAAGCCATCAGCAATTGAAACGCCGAATGAGCCTCTTTTCCCCGCTCATTTTCCTCGGGAAAAAAACACGCGAGGAGGACGAGCCGCGAGCCGGCACGTGACAGTCCGTAGGTATATATACATTGATTAGGAATTTTTCTCTGCCTCCGCAAAGGCCGCCGTCGTCGTCGCGGAGAGAGAGGCGTTGGGTAAACCTTGCGGGAACGTTACCATTTTTCCCTCGCGTGTTTTCTCGGCTACGGGACGGAGAGGCGAGTGTGCCTGCACCGGGAGATCGGCGCGAGAATCGCGTGCAGGTGCATTCGTAATGCGACCTACTTCCTCGGCTGTGTCTTGTCCTCAGGCATCGCGACTATGACTTACGATCGCCGCCGACTCGGGAGCTAATCTATTCGCGCCGCCGCTCGATGCCGATTCATTCATCGACCGTCGCGGCTGACGGTGTTTGCGAGTAAAAGCACTTGCTGCTAATGAATTTTTTCTCTCGCAATATTGACTCGTAAGATATACTTATTGCAGTAAACAAAAAATGATTCTAGTCGGCGCCTCCCGCTTCCTTTCGTTAAGAAGAAAATGAAGTACCTTGCATTGTGTCTGAAAGTAACGATTTTCCAAGCCAGCAGCCCGCGTCGCGACGAAAAACAAAAGAATGTCCGTCGCTCGGAGGAGAGGCGTAAATTCAGCGGCGCGAGAGCGCAGATCGCGATCGCAAGCTGCATCCGCGGAATGGGATGAAAAAGTCAGCTGAGCGGTCAGCCTTGAGTCGCGCCGAAGGCTAAATCCTTTCGCGTTTCGTCAGCGGCCGCCGCGCGGAGCGCCTAATATCCTTCTTCCCTTCTTCTTCTTCCGCCAACAGCGTGAATTCTATTCCGATCCGCGGTGTTTGAAAGCGATTTTCGTATTGTCGGCCGGCGAATGGTAAACGAAGAAAGGCTGCGTGACTTATATCCTTGATTCCAGTATATACCGACTACCGTTTTCTATATTGCTTTCGATCTTTGTTTGAGCCGTCGAGTTTATCCGCGCGTTTAATAGGAGTATAAGTATAAGGTAAGATATTTATGAGCTTTAAAGAACTTGTTATAAAAAGGTAATAAACGCTCGCTCTGTCCTTGACCGGAGGTTCAGAATTTTTTCATTATTTTGCAAGTGCAAGCTTCTAATTAAAATCGCTTCCAATTGCCAGAGCGCTTTAAAAAAAAAAAAAAAAACTTTCCCAACGCCGACTTTCAACATCCTCGCATCTGCTTTAACGTTGCTTTTGAGGCAGAGAAAAAAAAAGGCAGCAGAACAGCTTCCAGAGAGCGGCGGCAGCGAGGTGCACTTGTCGGATGAAATAGCAGGCGGGACGCGGCGGGCTAAAAGAAAAAAAAATCTGCGAGGTTTAAGGTTTAATTCGCGACTTCCTATTCCTCCCACGTGTCCCCATGCAAAGAGGTCGGCCGGTCATTGCTGCTGCTGCTGCTGCACTCGACTCCTTCCCCACCGAGCACCGTGTCTGACTCTTTCTCTCCTGCTATTAGTTTTAGGAGGTTTCTACAATAGTGCGTCTGCCTGCGAGGTGAGGTGACTGAACTTCTCACGCACATGGATGGGGAAAGTAAGGACAATGAGGAGATCTTGCATAGTTCCTTGACAATTTATAGCTTTTTGCCGAGCTTCAATTGATGGCGAGGAGCGCGGAAGCGGTTTCGAAAAAAAAGCTGTTTCGGATAATATTTACGTGCTGATTAATTTCCCAAAATTCAAAGGAGCCCAAATCGCACAAAAGCCTATTTATACACGCTCAAACATTTATGCGCATTTATTAGCTTCGAAGAAGGTAATACGTATAAACCGACCGAAACAAAAATATGAAATATACGAAAAAAAAAGCTCTTGAAACAGCAGAAACTCTTTCGTCACAAACCGCGGCGGAAAAAAAAGCTCGTCGCGCAAAAACCGGAATCGCCGCCTGTTAAGCATCTCGCGTCGGGATACACGTCTCTCAAAGAGGCGTCGTAAAAATAATTCGAAAAGGTCGTCGACTGCACGCCCGAGAGTACATACAGCACCTGCGTCCTTGTAATGATTTCCCTCGAAACTGTCGTAACTTCTTCGTTCGGCGTGAAAAACCCAGCCGGTGCGAAGTATCCCAGCCATTAGCCCCCCGCCGACGGGGGGGAAGAAAAAAAAGAAAAAAGAGTTGATCGTTAGCAAGGCGTGACACGGTGATAATTATTACAATGCGCGGCTCTCTTACGAAACGCGCCGCGGCCGCCGACGAAAGTGAACATTCGACGGATGCGCGCGACGAGCTGTGGAGAAAACGCGCGAAAGGAGCCGCTAATTCCCCGCATATCAGACCGTGAAACGCGCAGAAACGCGCGGCGGCGACGCTTCCGACCTTTTGTTCGCTCGCGTCGGGCTGATTCGCGAGCCGCGCGTTGGCACTTTTCTTGGAAAAAGAAGGCTGGAGATCTCGTTACGCAGGCTGGGATTGAGTTTTGCTTTTGCGAGAGCCGCCGCGCTGGAATTGTCGAGTTTTCAAAATGCTAATGTTTAATTGCGAAATTCTGACGTGAAGCTGTGACGTCACGCGGGACCAATTTAAATAATTTACAAGCTCAAATTTGGCAGTGATTTACGCCGATCTTGGAAGCAGGGACAATGAGAACTGCACTACTTTGTCGCAGTGATATTTCTACGGTGTAATTATTTAATTACAATGGAATGCTGTACTTATTAAAATCATTAAGAGCCTAATCAAATATTCATTAAGTAAGAAGATTCAAATGATATTTCATTAATATTCATGATTATGCATATGTTGTTTCAATGTCAGTTTAAAGAGCCATTATTAATGAATCAATATTGCGTTAACATGAAACAGCTCAACCTTCGTTAAAAAATCGACAGTCCCTTTGTTCCGTCGCCCAAGAAATTCGTATAATATATGACTAAATTATCGCCCGCGTTCGTCGTCCGCGAAAATGTTTACATATACCTTCTGCCGCGCGCGACAACAGAGACAATTGAGATCGCTGAAAGTGCAGCGACGATAAACAGGCTTGAATGGAAAGAAGAAGCAGCAGCGGCACGCATCTCTTTGTGACGGCTCGTCACTCGTCGGGCTCAATTCTCGCTGTATACCTCCGCAGCGAATTGAAAGGTGCATTAGCCGTCTCGCCGGCTGATAAGAAGCGAAGAATGAGAGGAGAGCAGCTCGTATCGAGAGCGGTACCGCCACGTGTCTGGCTCGTTGAGCGATTGAAGCTCGTCGCGGCTTTTGTGCCCGCTGAATTGCTCCTAAATTTATCTCTCTCTCTCTCTCTCGCTGCTTTTCACGCCCCGGAGCCCGAGCTCTCAAGTGGAATTAATAGCGCAAACTGCCCCTGAGCACGCGGGATCAATCTTCCGCGCGGATTGTTAATACACCTCCGCGCGGCGGGCAATCGAGGCGTTCAGGTATATAATCGACGGAGAAACTTGAATTAACCTCCGCTCCCAATATTCGGGGAGGCCCTTCAAACGACGATTTTCGGCAAAAGCAAAAAAAAAAAAAGAAAGAGACCGCAGCTCGATAATCCGCGAGTGGTTAGCTAACCGCTCCGGCTGATACGTAAGCCACACCGAGAGAGCCGCGGTGAAATTGGCCCGAGCATGTGGAGCTGCGTAAGCGACCCATATCGACTTGTACGCGCCGGCTGTGACGATCGACAATGACGCCTCGCGCGCGTGTGTGTGTTTGTGCGCGCATCCGAGATTTCGAGCCAATAAGGAAGGGAGTGGACGAGCTGCCGCCGCCGCGGGAAAGTCACGCGAAGTTGGGTGGTTCTGCGCGGAAAAAACGACCGACGGGTCAACGGCCCTGTCGGTCGCATTTCGCAACGCGCTTTTTTTTTCCTTAAAAAAGAAGAAGATTGCTGCACTGTACAGCTTTGGCGATTGGCGAAAATTTTTACGGGGGAATAGCAATTAATCTTCTTACGAAGCATCACTTGCATAAAAGTGAAATAGTGTTAGATTGTACTCCCGTCGGTGACTGTGCTTCGCAAAAGCTTCTCGATTACCCAGAAACAAGAGAATCGATTCAAATCGTCGATTCAATTCGCTCGGAAATTCGCATATTCTAACGCTAATTTCCTCAAGACTCCCAGAACAATCCAGCCTTCGTTATATGCAATCCGCGACATTTTCCGCGCATCTCGAATGCGGCTCGCCGCCGATACGGTGTGAGTATCGCGGGAATAATATGCGTCGCGGCGCCTCTTGTCTCTCGCGAATTCTCAGGGGAGGCCTGGGAAAACGGCCGCGCGAGACACTGCCCATTGTTGGTTATGACGCTCGCGACTGGAAGCCCGCATTTTTTCGCTTTCTTCAAAAGCGTGAAACTTATTATGCTTGGCCGTGGATTCGCGCTGTACTTTTGAGCACCGAGGAGCGTTTTGTTATTGCGGTATAAATGCGACTCGACTCGGGACCTTTAAACGTTGTTAATACATTGGATCCGACGTTTTATTCATGGTAATTTTATACTTTGACACATTTTTTAATGCACCTTACGTAATTACTATCAAAGTCGTCTATTAAAGTAAAGATAAAAAGGCATCAATTTTCATTCATTCCGAGAAATACTTTCGAGTGTATCTACGTCAATCGCAATGAGCGCGCCGATACAATGAGCGCAATTTACTCTCTGTCATTAAAGCGAACCGTACGCTTTTCTGCACGTAACTCGATGTTTGATCAAGATTCTCGGTTCTTTTAAATCAACGCATATATATATTTTATACAGTATACAACAATTTCGAATTCGCGCCGCAATTACATCGCCATCTGAATTTATGAGCGGTAAACGGCGAGGGAGCGAAGGTTACTGAAAATAACAGCTCGTTAAGCTGGCCAGATGGAATTCCGAAACTGCATACCTCCAGAAAATTGAAAGTCCGCGCAGCCTGCGGATAGCGGACTATAACTGATTTTCTTACGCTGAGAGCGGAATTTTCGGCGAATGAGATATATCGATCCAATGGACCATTGGAATATTCCTTTCCCGCAGCTCGCTTTTCAAAGTCGTTCGTTCTCGAGAGCAATAAAAATATTGTCGATTACTTCCCCGAGTATAAATAAGTTTCTGTCAAAATACTTCAGATTTCAGGAAACGCCAGTCAAACGACGCCATTTAGCAAGAAAGCCAGTTACATATCAAAGCAATTACTCAATCCAGCCGTCGCCTTAGATTTTCCAAAGTGATTTGCATTTCTATTAGGAGATAAGGAGAGATGCGTTTTGCGAGTTCAAAGACGATCGCCTTCAATGAAAGAGCTAATTGTTCCGACTCGGTTTAAAGTGTCGGCAGCCGTTCGTGTATTATATGCGTGTGTGCTCCGCAAGTAGGATACTCGGTCTCGCCTCATTGAAACGCATCGACGCGCGTCCCAACGCCGACGTGAATAAATGAATAAACGGAATACAAATGACAATGATGCAAGGACACGATTAATTTGATATATACTTTCTCTCATTTCATCCAGGTTAACGTATTCGCCCGCGAAACCAGAGATTTCGGTGCCGCCGACGTGTTCCAGGTCGCCGTCGCGCGGCAAACGTAATTAACGCGCAGCTTTCGATCGAATTTCCCAGAAGCTAGAAACACGCCGATTAATAAACTATCGATATCTGCTCGAAGCTATGAATAATCTCGGGACGCGCAATTGAATTTCCGCGCTTCGGCGCAGATTCGCGCGGCGGTTGAAAAAACAAAAAAAAAAAAGAGAGCGAGGCACTGCACCGAGATCTCGCGGCACACGCGGGACCGTCACGTGTCGGCGGCCGGATTATGCAAGGAACGCATCGCTCCGACTCATCGCGGCGGCGTCGCTGCTGCGCAATTAATTCAGCGGCGCGCGTCCGATCAACAGTCAATCAGGAAGCCGTCGCCGCCGCCGCCGCCGCCGCGACGAGGAAGAGAAACTAGTTATTCAGCGCGAAGACGCGCGGCGGACGCGGAGCTTAAGTTTTTTCAGAGATGCGACGAGATAAAGGCGCGCGACGGCAACGATCGCTCTCTCTCTCTCTGACGTCGGTGCTCGAGGCCCCGAGCTTGCGGGACGATACGAAAAAAAGAGAAGAAAAACGAGCGTTTTATTTACGCCGAGAGAGCGAGTCGACGCTTTGAATTTTTTCGCTCGCTTATTTACCGAGGCGGCTCTTTCCTCCAGCTGAAAATAGTCGCGAGGCTGCGCAAATATTTTGACAACTGCGTCAATATTTTGCCGCGCGATCGAAGATCCCCAAGACGATTTAGCGCACAGCGAACTAAATCGCAAGCGACGGGCACCGCGCAGAAATCACCGGGAGCGCATCGCCGCGGAGAGAGAGAGAGAGCAACGCTCGGCGTCGAAGGACGACATTCGCGCCTGCTCGGCGACCGGTACGGCCTATGAGAAAAGCAGCCTCTCGGAGACGAGAGCTTTTCCCCGCGCTCGAAACGCGACGCGCCGGCATTCCGATTCCGAAAGACGCGCGCGAGAAACAGACCTCTTCTGTATTACGATCGTCGGTGGTTGTGGCGCAAACGGCCAACGGCGACGCGCCGCTTTTGGCCAAGCGGCGCGGGGATGCGCCTTTCGCGCGCAGGCTGCTGCTCCAGTTTTTGCCCTCGCAACGATCTCCGACACGGCGGAGAGCGCGCGCGCGGCTTCTCCCGCTGATTAGAGCCGCCGTACATACATTGACATCGTGAAAACACATCCAGCTCGACGCCTCGACCGAAATAGATCTCTCCTCCTCGCGCCAATGGGATGATGATGTGCGGATTAATGCGGGGGGGCTATTTTCTCGTTTATAACAGCGCCCGGGCTTCTGGTCATTGAGTCTCGTTACGGGAGACACGGCTTTCTGGGACTGAATTTCGCTTCCGACGTATATTCGTATTAGGCGGCGATCAATTTTCGAGGAAGGATTCAGCTCTCTCGCGGCCGTTTTATTTTTATAATACGGATGATTGCCCCGGCCATCGACGGCCCGGGGGTACGTAAATGAGTAAAGCAAACAGTCTAATTGATTGAGATTGCTTTTAACGATGCAAATAATTCCCAACGAGGCCCTCGGAGAAAAATCCGGTGGGGCATACGACGTTATAAAAAAAGATCGCTAATGACACTTGACCGGAGAGAGAGAGAGCGGAATCGGTTGGTCTTCGCGTCGCGACAATAAAACACACCGCAATAGAGTCATCCTGCAGCGGCGACGTTTCGAGCGCACACGAGCAACGAGAGTGATTGATATGTACGAGAACAAATGCGAGAGATAATCGTCGGCTGGGTGATGGCGATGGACCGGTACTTTATAACGATAAAATACCGGTAACGCGCCTGTTCTTCCTTGTAAAAAGTAGGTAAAAAAGCAATAAAAGCTTAAAGATCTGGAGCAATTTGTAGACGCGGATTCAATGATGCTCTCGTATTTACAACTATAATATAATGCTCGAAACGACACTGATTTCCTGCAATCTTAGTTAACAGCCTTGTTAAGTTCGTTTACTCGAGTTCAGAATAAATTTAAAAAAACAAAAACGAGCTTAGAAAGCTTTATACCGTTCCTGCAGATATACCAATCGTAAGAGCAAAAGAATGGAGCCCAACAAAGAAAATCAATGACGCTGCTAAAATAAAAAACAATCCAATAGTCGACTGTAATAACGGCATTGTTCTAATCGCCAGCCCATTAAAATAAACACTCATTTGCGACTATTCGTACTTCAACTCTCGTTCCCAAGTCGTGCCACTTTGGAATCGCAATTGTTTTTTTTTTCCTTTTTTTTTTTAAAGTACTAAAGCAAACGCTCGCTCTTATTACACCCACAGCATACATATTTGAACAAAGATTAGAAAGTCGAGCGCGGAACAATGTTCCAGCGCCTAAACGACATAACTCCAGCGCAAAACGCCAGAAAATCAGCACTCGCGACCGGCCCCGAAAATCGTGCGTCAACCCAGAAAAAATATTGCTCGGTGCGATCCTCGGAGCGAGCGAGATGTGCATTTAGCTGGCTTTCCGCCGACGGCGAGACGCGCGGCGCGCCGCCGCACCGCGAGAGCCGCCGCGCATTGCATAACGTTCAAGGTGAGACTCCCACTCCGCGAGAGCGACTCGCGAGATATATCCAAAGCTTTTATGACTTTTCTTCGGCGCTGCAGGAACGCAGCGACTCCTGCATGCGCACACACACACACACACACACACCGCGGCGGACGATTTCTTTTGCGCCGCCGCCGCTCCAAATTCCAGCGCGTACTTAACGCCGACTCTCTGCAAGCGGGAGCTTTTCTGCGGCGTTTAATTGTACGCGCAACTCTCTCGGTCGATCGGTGGATTGTTTTCGACAAGAATATTCGATAAATCGCATTCTTTATACCTGGTCTCTGGGCGACTGCTAAATTTAGCCGCAATAAACGCCTGCGGGTTTAATGAATCATTCCCCTCTCGGTCCACAACGGCGATAAACGGAGCGGAGAGAAAAATAACCGCGCGCGGTATCATTTGAAAATCGAGAGCAGTGTTTGTACTTCTCTCCCGCGCCGGTGTCGGCTGAGTAATTGAAACTTATCCCGTCTCGAGAAAGGAGAGGTATTTCAATCGCCGCTTTTTATTATTCAATTAACTCGAGAGACTCTCGCTTTCGTTTTATAACAATTAAACCTTTTTACCGTTTCCTTCGACGATTATTCGCTTTTTACGGAGCGTTGGGAAATTTAGATTTCCCGGGAGATTTGTATTGGGGGAAGGTTAAAGGTAAATGGCTGCCGGCACAGGTTAAAAATAATAATGTATAATCCTCGATTAATATGTTTGCGTATTTAAAGTGAATGTACAAGCAATACGAATTTACTATTAACGAGTCGCACCACGCTCCGACTCCTTCCCTTTCTCACTTCCGCTTTCGACCTTGCTTTTCGACCACATACAAAAAGCGCCGCTAAACCTACTGCTCCGCTCTCGTGAAATGTGGGCCAACTTTTACTTGCTGTTAAAGAGCACATTTTTCTTTTCACATTTCAGTAAATAACTGTAACTTGGAAACAATGCCCGTTGTATACTTCAAAGAAAGTTTTTTTTAAATTTGCGACAAGTTTATTTCTATAATAACTTTACATTTTATATAAAACTATGAATAATTAGCAAAGAACTGCAAGGGGCATTCAAAAGCTGCAAGTTACAAACCGTCGTAAACCGCAAGAAATAATATATTCTAACGGTAAGATAAATGCAATCCATTAATTACATTCAAGGTGAAAACGCTGGTTATTATTACTCGTATTTTCAAAAAAAATACAATGGAAATTTCAGACGAGGCACAAAGATACAGAATCCGTTTAATAATTCGAGATAACAAAAGAGTTACAAACGTTAATCAAAGATGAAGTAACCCTGGTGTGTGTTTTGAAGAAAGTTTCATCCGCGGATAAAGAGCTTCTCCAATAAAACACATATTACATCGATAACGAAAACGTTCCAGAGACGCGTTTTTTAAAGCGTCGAGCCATCGCCTCCCATTCGTCACGAGGCGATAGCTAATTAACATATATCGCCGTTCTGATAAAGCCCATCGCGCCGAGAATGATAAACGCTTTATACAGCGCCAAAATATTATGATAAACGCCTCGCGCGCCGAGCCGAGGAGAAACGGCTCTCTCTTCTTTTACGAGAGAGACTCGTGCGGGCGGACGATAAAAAGAAAATAAAATAAAAAAAAGCACCACCCAGGCGCATGAATCAGCTGACCGAGTTGCCGCGGTTCGCGCGCAGCATTGACCTTTCGTCGAGTTGTCCGACGCACACGCACGCGACTTCGCATAAAATCGACTCTCTTTCGGCCGGCCGCCGCCGCCGCGCGCGCGCTTTTTTGCAAAGCCCTGAGAACGCATTTACCTCGCCTGCCGACTTTTTTTCTCTCTCTCCCTGTCGTTTTGTCGCCGCGCGACGATTTATCGCGTCGGCGAATGCAGCGAGGCGATCGTTCGCCGCCGCCAAGGTGACGACGACGACGACGAGCTGCTTTTGCGCTTCCTCGTTACGCGCCGCGAGACGCGCTCTTTTCTCTCGCCGTGCCGCGGCGATGATTCTCGAAACTCGAGTCCGTCTCAAAATAAGCCGATCGAGTGCGATTCGTCATGCGCGGCGATCAACTTTTCTTTCATTGTCGACGGGTTATATCGGCCGCGGAGCAGTCGTGTCGATCCGCTATTTTTAGAAGCGTATAGCTTCTCAAACTCTCCCGGGAATGTCGAAAACTCGGCGATTTTAACGTCGCTATCGCGTATCGCCTCCGATATTAATTATCCGTCTCCGGGCATTAGTCATTAAAGTCAAAATGTCAAGCCCCGAACGTTTATACATCGTCAAAATATATAGTCAGGGCTTCCTTTTCGGAGAGGTCGACGATCGCGGCGGCGTTTTCCAGCCCAGCAAAGTGAAACGAAACGTCGCGATTCGGGTGGTGCCCGGGAGAATCGGCCGGGTGGGAGTCGACGTCCACCGAGAGCCGGATTTTTCTAACGGATGCGGTCAATTAGAAAATAGAGCCTGGTGCCGCGTCGCGCACTTTCTCTCCCCGCGAGCGGCTCGTAAACCGCTCGACGGAATGTATATCTGTGTCGACGGAAGCGGGAATAGCTCGGATTCCACGGTGGGCGAAAAGTGGCGAAAACCGAGTCGTAATAATCCCCCGTCGATAGACGCAGCTCGCCGTTGCAGCGGCGTCGTCTCTCCCACCGCTTTCTATATCAAGGTGGGAGATGCGGCCGCGGAGAGCCGCGGCGATCGGAGAAAGTTCGCCTATTGTTGCCTTTTCCAGAGATCGGACGCTCGTTAACTCGATCCTTAATTCGCCTGAGAAATGAGAAACGGCAACGCGGCGTTCGCTCGTCTTTTTTTTTTTTTTTCTTCTTTTTAAGTCACTCGTTAGAAAGTGTGGCTCGAAGCGTCTTCATTAGATAATTACACGTACTTTATACTTTGCCGACGAATTCGCGTTAAAAGTACGCGGAGAGCAGCTCTCCGATCCTTAAATAACGGTGTGAGTGCACGCGGAGAGAGAACGGTTTTATTCCCGATAATTTGCATTTTTCCGCGGCGAATATAACGCCGACGAAGATGAAAGAGAGACGACGCGCCGCGGAAAGTTTCCCAACGACTTTCCCCCGTCGCTCTCCGCCCTCCCCCCCGGACAGGATCGTAAAAAGCCCAGGCAGTCCTTGGTTAATGTTTGTTTTTATCATTATTAATACATCCAGCGCGCGTACATATACACAAAACAGCCGCTGCTCTCGCGGCGTTGACGCAATCGTCAGAGCCCGGAGAGGGAGAGAGCGGGCACAGCTATGCATAGCGAGTATTAATATTGCGACACGCGCAAAACTGTACGTATACGTATATATACATCGGCGAGAGAGCAGCCGCAGTGCGCTTTTGCGAAGCGCGGTTTTTTAATTGGGGACGGGAGCCGCCGCCGCGGCGATAACCCGAACGGATGACCGCGGCCGAGAATTCCGGCGCCAGCCGTTTTCCTCTCTCGTTCTTCTTCTGCCCCCTGCGCCGCGACGCTATCGCCCGAATTTCGAGCTTTGCTTTGAGGACGTTCCAGTGATAAAGCTGCTGCGGCCGAAAAAAAAAAGAAAATTATATTCGCGCGTGTAGCCGACTGGAAACTTTTTCAGGGGCACGACGTCGGTTATAGCTACGGCGGACGATGCTTTTATTGTGACAATGGCAGAGCGGAGGAATTTTAAATGTGGCGGTATTCGCGGAATTGGCTAGTTGTTTGAAAACATTGCGTAAGATTAATGAGGCATTTTTTGAGAGGCTAAACGTTAATTAAATCTGCGAAGACAATGATTCAGTTTTAACGAAGTGTACTGCCTAGAAGAATGTTGACGCTCGGCTTTTCTCGCGGAACGCCGAAATATGTAATTGTAGCAGCGCACTTTGTTAATTTATAGCTACTGTGTACACCTTTACGAGCCAGGGGAAACAAAAAAATGTTGTGCAATTACTTAACGCGAATAATATATTTATAATCAATTAAAATGCTCCTGCGCAGAACGTAAATGGAAAAATCCTGCTTATTATGTAATTTTGATTTCACGTTGCGCACCCAATTACTCTTTTGCTGATTAAGAAAACTTTTGCATTAAAATCGTTTTATGATTAGCAGCTGCGGCGAGATTTTAGGATCGAGACTGGAGATTTGAAATGCTGTGACTAATAATTTCTGATTCGACTGGCACGACGCGAAGAGTATAAAATATACGCGGCACGATTTAAAATTAGAACGCTCATCAAAACCGAAAAGTACGGGTACAATTCGAAAAATCGTAAAATCAATTTAACGATTCATCATCGAGAAATCGAAATTGCTCGAGAGAGCGACAGGAATGCGAGTTCGTCAAGTTTCTTCCTCTCCTTCGTCATCCAGCCGAGAAAATATTTCTATCGAAAATAGCGCTGCGACGGTATTCAATATCCTCGGTTTGCCAGCTGCAAAGTAAACAAAACAAAAGTCGACCGCAAAGAGTAGCCTGCCCGCGCAAAGAATCCAAAAGAAGCGAACTTGGACTCGGGCGCGCGCGCAAAAATGATATTTTCACTTTTTTCTCGGCGCGCTTCTCGGTATATGTATATATGCAAGCGCGCGACAAGGACAAAAAGGAAACTAGAACTCGAACGGCGCGCTCAACAGGTTTCCCCGCGAGGCACAGGTAGTCGCGAGGCGCTGTGCGGCGAGTGCGCATGCGCGCCGACGAGGCGCTCTGACAAAACGCTGCCGCCGCTGACCGAGAGCGCGCGACGACGCATCTCTTTCCCGCGAGCTGCAGGCAGCGAGCAGCGGTAGTAGCCTGGCTCGAGAAAAAAAACCGTAAATCATCCGGGGAGCTGGCTGACCTTGTTATGTAGCCAGACGCGCAAAAAGGAAGATCTACAGTTACCGCGCGCCGAGAGAGCGACACTTTGAACTCTGCGTAAGCGGATAATAGAGCCAGGAGGCCGAGGCTGCCTCTGCCTCTATTCTTCTGCTGTCTTCTTTTTTTTTTCTAGGTTAATTCCGCCGCTCCGATGCTGCCGCCGAGCTCTCTGTTACTACTGCACGGCTGACCCCGTCGCAAGGCTGCGCGAATTGACTCTCGTGCGCGAGAGAGGCTTATATGGAGCCCAGTTGAGCACCGACGATATATAATAGCCACCGACCGCCGTTTACCTTGTATCCTCGAGAAAAAAATGCTAATTATTTACTAGCTTCCGATCAACAGGTAGTCGAGTCAGACGGCAGTCTTGTAAATAAACATCGGAGCGCGTCGGTAGATTATCACGCGGAGGGTTTTGAGAATCGGCCTCCTTGGTTATAATACGCGGATAGCCTTTGCTCCGCAGCTTGTCCCCTCTGCCACGTGCGACACACTCGTTCAAAATAAACACGAGCCCGAGGCGCGGAGCACAAAGCCCCCGTCGGCGGTGCTTGGCTCCGGCGCAGAAATGCCGCGGAGGATCGTCGAGCGGCGGCGAACAAAGTGAAAGAATCGAGGTCGATGCCCATCGCGGAGAGCGCCTCGACACGAGATATCTAAAGGAGCGGAGAGAGACTCACCGAGCAGAAGACTCCCGTGGATAATCGTCCACCGATGGCTCGACGGACACTGATGGGCTCACGAACACAAGAGGGAACGAGACTTGGTTTTCACACTACGCGCCGCGACGACGAAAATCCGCTCCGTGGAGAAAGTCTTTCGGAAGGAGAGGCCCCTGGGAGGCGGCTGCAGCGCTCTCTCTCTCTCTTTCTCTCTCCTCGCCGAGTCGAAGTTTCGCACTTTTGCCCGTCGAGAGCCGTCGAGAGAGTCTGGTCGTGTCGGCCGGGACGCCTCGACTACCGCTGTAGAACTGCGTCCGCTGCTCGGTGTGAGAGCTGAGAGTGCTGCAGGCCTCGCTCGCCTCGGAGACCCGTTCGCTTGTCGAGCCGAGAGCTGTTTGAGTCTCGCCGGCGCGCAAGTTTGCGCTCTGGCAGAGAGCAGTCGTCGGGGCCGGATTCGTGGGAGTCGCGAGCGAGAGAGCGGCTGTGGTGAACGCGCCGCGGAGGGGGGGAGGAGAGCGAGGCGGCAGACATTTGGGGGAACGGAGTGTGACGTCGGCCGAGTGGGCCGCAGCCCCGCGAGGAAGGGGAACAGGAAGAAGAGAATGCTGGTACCACTGGTACCAGCCACGGCCGAGACCGACCACCACTACCACCTCGCCGGCGACGTAACGCGTACGTGTGTGCAGCCTCTACACTCCGAGGCTCTCTGCCCTCCCTACTCTCTCTCTCTTTCTCTCTTCTTTTTCACCTCCGGGGACGGGCTTCTAGTAGGGGCTTCGGGTTATCGAAATTATTAGGCGGAGGAATTCGAGTACCTTCCCGAAAAGCTGCCTAGCGACAATTTGGAAAACACGCTGTTATTATTGGGGCGGCCGCCGACTTTTCAAGGATTTTCCCTGTTGATTTGCCGGTTTCTCGAAAGTCTGCGGGATATAATGTAAATAAACGTTCGCTAGAACTGCTGTAAATTGTTTTTTTCTTTGCGTCATGGATGCTTTTGCCAATGTTCGCTGGCTTTTTTGTCGAGGCCCGAAGGGTCTGTTATTATTCATCGAGAGAAACGAGTCATTCGTCTTTTTCCGGCGTTAAGCATAAATATAAAAGACCTTTTCACCGAAAGATAATACAAAGTAACTGTACGAATGCGCCAAACTTTTACTACTTCCTCTCGTTTTTCCCTAATTTACCTCGCTTCCAAAAATATTGTTCTTTCTTCAAATTTAAATATGCTTGTATTCCTGCAATAAGATTTACAGTCAAACTGAAATCACGTCATCATAAATTTTATTGTTCTTTAGATTTTTAAATCCTCAAAAAACACTCTTTATTAGCTTTACGATTGTTGCGCAAAAGAATTATATAATTGCTTTTTACGTTTTATTATCCTTGCTTAACTTTCGATATTTATAATAACCCGCAAAATGTAATTGTAATAATAAACTCGAAAGATTTCAGTAGATAAAAGAGCCCCCTTTTTTTAAATTGCTGCAGCAAGATAAAAGACTCTCAAAGATGTTTGTTTCAGAAGAAAGAAGACACGGCAATATTCCCCTTATCGCGTCTCAAAGGCTCCGCCTAATCCATTGTTTCTTTTTCTCAAAAAGAAGCTTTACAAATAGCTGTTATCCTCGATACTCTTAAGGCGCATAAACCCGTAAATAACAGAGTATTGGTACACGCTGTTATAGAAAAATATATAGACACGAAAAAAAAACGTTCAATTACACTCTTAAACGAGTGACGCGCCCTGGCTCGTCCTCGCAGCCAGAATATAATACCGAAGGTTTCCTGCGCGCATGCACGCCATTAAAAAAGCCGGGGCTCTGCAAGAAAAAAAAAAGAAAAAAAAGGCGACGCACGTGCATCTCCATGTGCGTCAGCTCTCCGCAGGTTGGCTTCGACGGCACAAGAGCCTCTCGGCGAAGCAGCCGGTTGGCGCTTGGGGATCAGTTACCTGCGCGCATTATTTGCAGGCGCACACGCACACACGGGCGCACAGGTGCACGCACACCTGCGCGCAGGCCTGCGCATTGTGCGTGCTCGCGAGTTAGAAGGAAAAAAAGAGGTGCACACAGCCGGGCGTCGCGTCGACGCGGTGTCTCCGCATTCTTCTCTTCCTAAAGGAACAAGCGCCCCCGGAGATAGGCGAAATTCCTGTACGGCCGCGGAGCTACAGTATATACAGTGTGCCCCCGCGTTCGCGCCTGCTCTCTAAGTGCTCTCCGGGAATTGGAAATTAGATTTAAATGCGGGGCTGGGTGTCTGCACTTTCACTCGCTGCGCCGTGGCTGCAGCGGCAGTGCACACCGCGAGGCGCTGCTAAGAGGATACGGCGAGTATAACGTAGACCGCGGGGAACAAAGCGCGCGCGCGGTGACGCTTTTATTCTCGAATGCTTAGCGCGAGCGAGTTCTTTTCGTTGTGGAATCTGTTTGGATAACCGGGGGCGCTTAGTTTACACAACTTTGGAATAAAAATTGTACAAGCTGCGCGGATTGTTTATTGATGAATTGTATGGACTATATACTTTGTTTGGTCGGCGCGCGAATGGTTAATGCGGCGGAACGGGCAATTAGGTCATGTGTGTGCGAGCTAATTCTTTTAGAGAGAAGTTCAGTGTCAAAAGTAGATCGCTTGATTCAATTTTCGTATATAAATAAACAGTTCCTTTTAGTTTGGGCACCACAGAACTTTTTTCATTAGTGTACAGTACATAGTACAAGCAATAAATGGTATTAAAAAACCTTTCGAATACAATTCCTGAAAAATTAAAAATTCCTTCTTTGTATTAAAATTACACATTATATTGAGCACTGAAATATATATCGATTGCCTATGACAATCCTTTGGGATTGTCTCGTAAAAGAAAACATGCAAGTACCGGTTTGGTTACAAGGCTTTATTCAATGCATGATGTTTGGGTTACAGGTTTCTTGGTTTTCCCAGACACATCAGCTGAAAGAACGTTCATCCTGTGGCGATGATAGTAAATAAAATTATGTTCCATCTGTCATATCGTTGCATCAGAAAATTTTGCTATTGGAAATACGCAAATAAACGTCTGTTCTTAAATAAAACATCAGACAATTAAAAGAGTCTAATTATATTTTAGCTTTATATATAAATTAAGGATACTCAACACGGACCACTGAAATCTCTATTTAATTCACTGCATCTTTTTTTGACGAATCAAAGAAATTTACACCTACTTTTACTACATATAGGTATAGCTTTCGTTTACATCAAAGATGAGTTTTAGTTTTATTGATTGATATTTTATGTAAGCAATTAAGTAATTATACATGGATGGTATCCAATAAAAAGTGGACTCGGTTCAAAAACAAATATAATTATAATAATTGAAAATTTAAAAATAAAAATTTTGTCACAGTCATAACAAAGATCGTTTATTCAATGTGGCTTTACATTTAGCAATGTCTTTGTACAATTAAAAAATTTGAAATGACTTAAACCTCAATTTTAAGTCTATTTAGTTAGAATGTACATGTTTTTCTGGGACCACTTTCGAAACGTATTATAAAAGAGCACCACTGTGCCAAATGTATGCGCTTTGTTTACCAAAAAAAGAACGACTTTAAATTGTATTAGTAATAAATTTTCCAAAGTTGAAAATATTTATATGGTCAAAAGTCACGGATTAAAGTTTTATATTATATAATCCTTGTTATAGAGGTCTTGGAGGCATCAATGAAAATTTTTAATCGAACTTTATATTGCGGTGGAGTATAAAATATGAGCAGCCAAAATATGTAAAGTATTTTAAAAATGTACGCCAAAAGGTACATGATAGGATCCCCGACAGCATCCTGAACGATAAACTCAGATATATTTTAATCTGCTCATTAGCTTTTGAGACTTGGGTTGTTAAATGTACATATCTACATTTTTAATGGATATGCACATAGACGTAGAATTAAAAAGCACTTTACTATTATAGGATGCACGATACTAAAGAGAATTATTATTATCCTTTCATTATTTTTTTAACAGTGGACAATCGATATATATTGCAATTTTTACCATCAATACTACCAAAAATTTTGAAAAATAAATAATAATTTAGTACTTTACATCTACACTATTCTATGAAAGAAAACTTTCATTTTATATATAAACATAGTCCGTTAAGATTTAAAAAGGCAAGAATAAAGAAAACTATAGTTAAAACATTGCAATTCTCACGTTACGTGAGGTGTCATTTTTATATCAATTAAATCTTATATTTAAAATTTGTTCATTTTTGAACTCTCAAATTTCAAGATTCGTAAGAATAATAAGGAAGTATTTGATAACAAAAACGCTTTGTATACGTAATAGTTCGGTTGATTTATCACGAAACCGGAACTGCTTTATCTGCGACACATCCTAAAATGATGAATGATCAAAACAAAAAATTCCATTTGAAATTCCCGTGAAGAATCGAATCATTCCAGTTTAACCAAACAGATCAGTTTACGGAGCAATAGAAAACGTATACGTTTTGCGTATTTTAAACGTAACTAAAAAGAAAAATTCATTAACATTTTTCAAAAAACAAACTGGCCTTTTTATATATGTAATTCGTCTTGTAAATGTCCATTTTAACGCGAGCATTAAATCCATTCCACCGAAAAGCCGTTTGGAAGAGACTTTCGACCTTGACTCAGTTCGAGGTCACCTGGACGCAATCGAACGCCGATTGAGCGACAAAGTTCGGGAGCCAGTATGTGTATAAATACGGTCAATCACGATGTCCTCGCGTTATTTGAAATTATAATTTTCAAGTAGCTTTTGTTAAATTTTTTTTAAAATATGCTTCAATATACATCATTTTGAGTTAACGCATAAAAGCCGATTATCGAAGATTTCACAAATGATATTTAATAAAAAAAACTTGCAATACACGTAGACGAACGACGCGCACCAGCGCATCCTAACGGTTCCATCAAACGTTCGCCAGTACATTGAAATTATTGCTCAACAATCAATCAAGCAACACTTTCACACCTATTTGCATAACCTTCATCGAGGTGCCGAACGGGAACAAAGATTTCTCGCTGAAAATTCAGCGCATGCACGCGAGCTAAACTAAAACTACCTATACCGATCATTTTACTTTCTATCTCGTTAAATCTAAAACCCGAGCTCTAACGATATCCCCGAGCCGCTTTAAACGTACACGCATACGCTTTAAAACGTACCATTTGCCCGGGAGGATCGCATCAGCCGGACGGACTCTGCAATCTTCCAATTTTCATTAGCAGAAACCGCCGGCCCCCCCGAAGATTTTTGACTCGAAAGCTACGGCTTTTAATAACGCTTCCACGAAGAGAGAGAGACCGTCGCTGCGATCGGGTTTTTGTATCGGTTAACCGGCCGTCCGTGGAGGCACGCATCCGCCGCCGCGGCGATATTATATTATTTTCGATTAGAGTTAATCGAGGGGAATATCCACCTCGAGTTTCTCTCGGCGGCGCGAACTTTCCCGGGCGTCTCTCCGCGCCGCGCGCGCGGCGATTTGTTTATTTTTCGCGCGCGCGCCCGCGAGGATAGCGAAAGTGACGTCGTCGGGAGGGAGAAAAAAAGAGACGGACAACTATTATGGGCTGCACGCGTTTTGCCGTGGCAGCTCTCGGGCTGCGTTGGGAAATTCCCGTAGTTTTGTGTAGATAAACTGTTTACTTTTGGATTTTTCTTTTTCGACGCTGGCGTACGTCGTAAATTGTCTTTCGCTTTAAAGTCCTTTAATTCAAAAGCTTGCGTTTAGTCAAAGTAAACATAAGATAAGCGGCGACTGCACAGTTTATTGGGAGAATGAATTGCTTACTTAAAAAATGTGCAATGTTAGATAATATACAAATTTGTTTAGTATATATTTATAAATTGTGGGTGTGGAGAAAAAAAATTGTTTTATTTTAAATATTGTACTGAATCTTGGAAGATTCTTAAAATAGAATTACGAAATAAGTCATTGTAAGATATTCGTTTGTATTTTTTTTTTTAAAGTTCTGAGATGTAACCACCAGTGGGAAAAACCCAACAACACTTTTATACCGTTATAATATTTTTGTTTCACATGTTTCCTCTTTTGACAGATGTACTTTGTTATCGTAACCTTAAAATTCATCTCTCTATTCGCGAACTGTTTTTTTTTCTTGATTCAAATGGAATTTAAATATCTTTGCGCGCAAAAATTTATGCGCAATTAAAAAATCAAATCAGATTAAAAAATATCACAACCTGGTAAAAGCACCCAATAAAACTTTTTCAACCGTTCCAAGCATTCCTCGATTCCGCCAAAGCCTTCTTTTTTTTTACCTCGTTTCGTCGAATTTCACGCTCCCAATTCGCGGCCGTTCGCGTGCTAGACGGCCGCTCTGATATATCACAATGGCTAAAAAGAAGCTCGGATTTATGGACACACCGAGTCGTATATACAGCGACTATATAGTTTCGCGACAAAAAAAAAGAAACAAGAATCGTAAGAGTGAAATTTAGGGCGAGGCTCGAACGAGGTGCGCCGTATAATGCGAAAGTACGTTATATATATAATCGGAAGGTCCGCGCTTCGTTTGCGCGCCCTGCAGACGGTGACGCACCGCCGAGGGCAAACTCGTTGCGCTCGTTTCGTCGCCGATCCGCGAGGCGAAATATTGTTCGAGAAAGAAGCAGCGGGACGATGTCCGCTAATTGCGTAAACAATTTTAGATAAAATCTATATTTCAGTAATCTGATTTCCCTCTGTCCGAATCATGCGCATGATGCAACGCGTAATGAAACAGTAAACGCGCGATAATTTGCAATTCGCATTACCGAGAAAATTAATTATTTTTTATGGAGCGAGAGGGCAGCGTCATTTTTATTAGCGGGTCGAGAATCGTTAAATCATATCCCCATTGTCGCGATTCGATGAGCTGTAAAATGTATTTTAAAAGGCTTTTCGAACAAAAAAAAAAGAAAAAGAAAGCGGAGCTCTTTTCCGCTTTCCTGATGAAAATTACGCGCTATTTTAGTATACACCCGGAGTGATTGCTCTTACTCAATGATTTAACAATACTATATACAGACATGTTATGCGGAATCGAAGCTGCAGGCGGCCTATCCTTTTTCCACGAAGAAATAAATAGATGTATAAATAAAGAGGAGGAAAATCGAATGAAAAAAAAAAGAGAGCTCTCGACTCGCGCTTTGCTTAACTAGCAAAACTGGTTTCGACTAATGTCAAACGAGCGATCAAGTTCATTTATTTTATTTAAAATAAATTTTACGCGGCGACAAAATTATATGCCTCTCTCGAGAGAGTTTTGGAGAAAAAAAAAGGTAGCAGCTTTCATTTTTGTTGCTTCGGTATAACGACGTTGTGCGTACGGCTACCAAAAAAGATACGATTTATGCAAATATTTATTATACGGCGTAAAATAAAAGTTTTACCGTCGAATCTTTTCACAATTTAATGCACATTTAATTGGCGAAGCATTTATTATTTAAAGATGCATTGCGATGCTTTCAAAAATGCACTAAACTAACGGTTCCAGTAGTTAAACAAGTTGTATGAATAATTAGAGAGTCTCGGTAATTGCAGACCATTTTCCAATATTTAATTAGCGAAATGCAATTATTTTTAAACAGCACCTATGAGCGCTATAAATACACCGACACAATTGATTTTCTCGAATCTCCTCGCTTATCGACTAGCGTCGTCCGACGAAAAACCCGCCCGTCGATGGGAAACCAAAAAGAGCACGCGATTCCGCCGGTCAATATCATTGGCGCGACGTACGCAGCGGCTCCTCCTCTCTTCTTCTCCGCGTAGGTCCCCGATTTCGCGCAAGTTCACATCGCGCCGGAAAGCCGAAACGAGTTCCGCGCCGGGCGCGAGCGGTATATTAGCGTGATTCAGCGGCCGCGTCTCCGTTCCTTCGGAACCGGTTCTCTCTTTTTTTTTAATTCTCCGCCGCGCGCAGATATACCTCCGCGCGCCTTCATTATTCAATAGTCCAGGTAAATATTCCTCCCGGCGAGAGAGGTTGCACAATGCCCCGTGTTTTGACGCTCGGACGAGTATATCAACAGAGTCCGGGATTTCGGCGCTCCGACGTATACATATATGTGTGTGTACACATCGAGAGCGACGATCGAGCGGCGCGCCGCAACGACGTGTCGTGTGGCATTGAGCGATGATTTGCGCTTTGGACGCGGAAGTAGGACTGCCGCTTGATTGATTTACCATTGTTAATCATCCGCGCCGTGTGTGCGCGCCGCGGTAAAAAAATTTGTTTTCTGGCCTTTTTTATCGCGGGAGTCGCGCGGGCCTTGATTGTGAAAAAGAAAAAAGGCGAGAATAACGCGGATTTGTAATTCTGCGCCGTGGACGCGAATTATTTCGAGCGAGGGTAATGGCAGGGAATTGTTTAATAATCGGCTTATCGGAGGAAATAATATACATATGTAAATTTACAGTCATATAAGAGAGTCCAAGCGGTGACTCACCGCGCGATTGCGTTCGTGCGTAAGTAATCAGTTTGAATTTTAAAAATCTGGTAAAATGAATCTGTTTCTCACTTTCTGTTTGTACAATTTTCGAATTTTCAAATGTTTCAGACGTACTTTAATAACACTCGCTACAAACGAACTAATACCAAAAGTTTACTGAAAAATTTTGGGAGGTTCGCCAAGCCCACATAGCATTCGTCGCGAAACGTTTATGACCGTACTTTCGCTTAATTTTTCCTCGCGCCGAGCGTCCGTCCCGGGCCGTGACAATGCCTTTTTTCAAGCGCCACGATCTGCGCGGCGTTTCCTCGAAATGCACAAGTCGCGAGAGATAGCTGCTGCCGAGAGCTGCCTGCGCGCGGCCGGCTCTCGCGCGAAAGTGGGGAAAGTATGGAAGTTTTACGATACAGACGTGCGCGCGCGTATATATACGTCCCTCCACTTGCATTGGCACTCGTATAACGATTAGACAAGGTCCGCCGGGCTCGTGCGCGAAATGTGGGAAAAGCCATTATACAAGCCAGGCGCTTTTTCTCTCTCTCTCTCTCGCTCTGCTCTCCTGCCTGGGTTATTAATAGATCTTTACTTTCTTGAGTCCGCCGCGAAAGACACACTTTATTTATAGATTCTCGGGAGGCGGCTTTTCGCGATTTTTATATTATATTCGCCTGCCGGTATACGACTAAGTAAGTGGCTCTTTAAGAAAAATATATATAAGGCAATAAAACTTCATTCCGTTAACAAGCCGAACTATCAATCGGCACGAACGTATATCTATGTATAGCCATTGGATTCTTTAATATTATCTATCGTACATAAAAGAAATGGTGAAATTGCCGAGTATAAAGGGAAGAACCCGAAGCTGTCCGTCCAAGGTGCATTAGGCGGACCAAGTAGGACAAAGGCTCGATATAGGCATACGGGCCGCACACATCTGCGCATGACTCGCGCCCCGCGCGCAGCCACCTGTTGCAGATGTGCGCACCGGCTTAAAGGGACCCGCACTTCCGGCAGGCAAGCGTTGTACCGTTCCGCCGCAACGGATTTAAACAGTTTTTTTTTCTTTTCCGTGATACGGTTTTTATGCGTGCGGTCGAGTCAAGGTGACAAGTTGAGAAATCGGTGCTTTTAAGGGGCCGGGAAATTCGTCTGCTTGGGGCACACCTTCAAACTCGGGATTCTGTAATATGGATTAATGGTTTGTTTATAATCTGACATTAATCTTTTGAAAATTTCGGATTGGTTAAACTTTTTGTTTTGACGGGTTAAAGTTGTGATTTAACAGATAAACAAACCATCTCTTAAGCTGATTAAGTGGATTAACTTCTACAGCGCTTAAGAAAAAGTAATTCAAAAGAAGGTTGTAAGTCTATTGTATGAAACCTTGACCCGTAAGCTTGAAATCAACTTCAATTAGAGAGAAAATAGTCAATCTGACATTTTTAGAAGATTAGTGTCTCGTAGTAAATCTTGGATTGGAAGTCTGAATTTGATGCGCAAATAGCCGAATTAATTGGATTAAATATAATATATGCTTTATAAATTATTTATTTATAATAAAACATTAAAAATTTGATTGCAACTCGATATATAAACAGTAGCTTTATTAATAAAAAAATGAAATTCTTTACATAACGATTTCATACATCAAGAGGCAACTTTTTACGTAATAAGAGAATCATATTTAATTTCATTTTCGCATTAAAACGCAAAGATTTTATCAAAAGTAAAAAAAGTAAACTCTCATTTATAAGTTAAATTTTAAATACCGAGTAATTACGAACGAAACGCAGTGTTTAAAACGCCCTCCCAGCAGTGCAACTCAAAAAAAAAAATGAACGCCCACACGACACGACAGTCGGCTATCCGAAAAGAGTTTAAATCGCTTGATTAAAAACAGAAATTATACGTTTCTGACAGACATTTAGCTAACGCGTTAATCTCCTATCAAAATATCAACGGCACAATATTAACGATTGCATTAATTTTCAAAACAATAAAAGCCATTATAAATATAAAATGATTACTCGGAACAACATTTCAATTAAATTTAAAATTTTTATCCTCCTGAATTCTCAGAAGCGCACGCGTATCCATTGTTAAATAACACGGCTGTATAAAAAAAAATTGCGACGCCGAAGTTAATTGAAATCTTACGTGAGAATTGCGGCGTCGAATCGCGCCAGAATAGGAAGTTGTGAAAGATGTTATTTTCAACACACATACTTTTAAGTAATAACGACACAAATAAAGCCTCCAACGTTCATCGCCCGTTGCATTGGAGAAAGAGCAGCCTGATTAAAGAACGGAAATTCAATCGAAAAATATATTGAGCGATCGTTGAACCAAGCATATGTACAACAAACTAAAAGGGACGGCCGCAGCGCGCGCGTAGCGGCGGTAAAAAAGCACCGTATACACATCCGTGCAGCCGGGCATTTCCGCGATAAAGATATCAAAGCTGCGCGCGTCGTGCGTCCCGTCCAGCGGCGGGCGCGCTGCACGCACGTCCGAGAGCATATCCGGCGATCGAGGCGTCCCGAGATCGTCGCCGGTATACGATGATACGTGAAAAAAAAAAGCACGAGCTTGCGAGCTTTCCGCGCGGCGCCAACGGCGGCGGCCGTCCGCGAGAGTTCGTTGACTGCGCGAGATTATAAAAAGAGCGCGAGAATCGCCAGCGGGATTTTCGATGCGGGCTGGTGCAGCAAGGTGAAGGGCGTAGCGGCCGCGTGGATGGCTATCGCCTGCTGGCAGGAAGCGAGATTGGGAGTGTGCGCCGAACGCCCGATTACGGGAGGCTGCAGTCGGGGCCCGAAAATTTATATATTTCTCCGACGTTTATTCAGCGGAGAGTGGATATATAAGCAGCATTTTCTAGCTCGGCTTATCCGGTGAAAGTTGCGGGGGGTAATAAATTGTCGAATCCTTAAGCTCGCGGAAAGTAATGGTGATTGTCGAGCTCTTTTTATGTGTATATATGTATCTGTTCGTTCGTTGGAAGCATATCGTCGGTGTATTAGTACCTAATTATCGAGGATGCAGACGCGCCCATAAATCACAATCGCCAGGCTAGAAAATATGCGGCGTGTGCGATCTTTTCAAAGTTTATATACATACGAATCATAAAGCGAGCTGACACACCCATAAAGCGCAGTCACATATGCATATAGATTTCTACCGAAGAATCGCTCGACTCGAACACTGCCGCTGTTTACAATGAGAGATTCGCAGGCGCTGTTTTACATAGAATCTAATTGTGGATGCATATATACGCATTGCGCATTTCGCTTTAAAAACCGTTTTGAATTCAGTTTTATGATTTACGGCCGATTCTCGCGACTCGTGAATATGTTTTGTTAACTAAATTACGGAAGATTAAAAATTTTCCAGTTTGAAAAACGTTACGGCGAGTATAATTTTATAGATAAAACGGCGCAATTATTTACTCGGGGTGACATCGGAAATCCATTAGCGAACGTGTACCGTTAGCAAAAACAAATTATAAGCATCTTTGTTTTTCACTTGAGATATATATACAAACAAAGCAGCACAGAAGAAAGCGAATTAGGTCAGGAGCTCGTCGGAAAATGTTTAATTTTTTCGTCAAGGTCAATTTGTTAATTATTATAATAATACTCAATCTGCGAACAATGACGCTTTAAATAATGTACCATTAAAGATTTTTAACGAGTTTTTTTTTTATTCTTTTATTAAACAAAGTAGCTTAATTTTAATGACAAAACGACTCCGCATCGCGGCTTTTTATTCTTGTTTATCCTGCGAGCCATCAGGAATTTCCATTGAAAGAGATTGATATCAGAAAATGAATGATAAATATTCAAGTTTCTGCGCGCTTCGAGGTAAAAGAAAAACATGTAAATTTTTAAAATTGAGGAATGCTGCAGCGAGAAGGCGATGAGAAAACGCTGTCTCTTCTCTGAAGAAGAGTTTTTTTTTTTCGTTTTAATCGCGTATCTTAATTATACTCTTTATACGTCAATAATTAGCTGATTTACGGAAAAAATAATGTAAATCAATAATTGACTTGATTACGTTTGCAACATTAAAAATATAAACTCGTTTTTTAGCGCGAGATGTACTAAGACGTTTTTTACCAAGAATCAATAAACTTGATCGTAAGTATCTATTACTGATTGATAATAGGCATAGAAATAAAATTTTATAGTCTAATATAATCACTAATAATTTTAATAACCGAGCTTATTCTAAATTTTTAAATAATATATAACCTATGTATCCTCCATATTTTGATACGTAAATCCGCCTCAATACATAACTAGTCGAATATTTGACAGTGAAATTCCCGACTCGTCGCCCAATTGAATATTCACTGTTCAATCATAAAATCCATACCCCCGTCCGCAGCGAGAGACGAAAAGATAAATCTCCGTATCGTAAACCGCGAGCCTCGAATATAACGAAGGCAACAATTCGTAACAGGATCTCCCGAGAGAATCTCCCACGGCGGGCTCCTCGTGAAGAACAGAGGCATCATACTCGGCTTTTACGATCGAGCGCCGCGCGCCGGCTCCCATACGAATGCGCCTCATCTCCCTCGGCGCGATAGAGCAGTCCGACGAACCGTTACTCGCCTCTCTCTCTCCCGACGACATCCCGGTAGAAGCGAATATATACCCGTTGCGAGGATATATACCAACGTCGGCTGACGAGTCTTGCGTGTGGAGAACGCGAGCCTCTTTTTCTATATGTATATTATGTCTCTCGAAAGTGTATCGCGCGGACAAGAGTACGGTGCTATACACCGAGCTGTGACTTTAATTATTGGCTTTTATGAGCGTCCAGACTTTCGCGAGCCGCCGCAAAAGTACATCTACCGAAAATGTATTTACTCGAAATTCGATTAGTCGAATGGAAAAGCGGGAAGCAAAACGGTAAACAATGCTTTTACGGGCGACGAACGATAAATCGCGCACTTTACTGCCAGCCCTCGTCTTTTCGGCGGGGAAATTTATCGCCCACTACCATATAAATCCGAGAAAACTCGCGCGTTCCGAGAGAGCAGCGTCACTTGGAAAAGAATAAGTCTCGCTCACTGCATTCAGGGCGGAATGCATTGGCTGAAATTCGCGAGAAAAAGGGTTATACAAAACTCCGGTGTCGCTCTTTCGGCTCTCTCTCTCTCTCGTTTTGTACCGTAACTTTGGCGCTCCGTGTGACGCAAACGCACACCCGCAAAGCTGTCACGCTCGATGCCCGAGCATAATAAAGAAACGAGCCGCGGCAAGTTCGACTTTCGAGGCTTCGTTTTACGGGGATCCGCGGCGAAGGAAAAACCGGAGAGCCACCGTCGGTTTCTTTCTTTCGCTCCTCCTTCCTCTTTTGCGCTCTTTTAGGATTTCGAAGCTCGAGTGATTTTTGCCCGGGACGTGTTGCGAGAGACGCAGCGGGCATTGTTCGGGCGATATCGTTAGCGCCGCGCGGGAATTACTGCAGGTGTCGAGATAATTGCGAGCGTTGGCGAAACGACGCGCGGGAATGCAGGAAGAACAATCGCCCGTTGATATAAGTCCATTCTTTTTACTAATTCGGTTAGACAATTGATGGGAGATATCTACTTCTGCGGCTGTAAAAATTTCCTAATTTCATGACGCTGTAAAAGGATATAATATTTCAATTTCGCTCCTTTCATCGAATTTTTTTTTTATCGCTCGAATCAAATCAAACAAACGCTCGGCTAATTTCGAAGCGAAAAGCGATCGTAAAAGTTGCGCAATAAGACTGTTAAATTCTCGGCAATCGCCTCGAAAATAAGGCAATAAACAACAATGGGAGGGAAGCCAAGTTGAATTTGGTCAACTCGGCCAAATTATACACGTCAGTCGATTTATTTCGACGGATCTAAATTACGGATCGAAAGCAACGACGACTTTCTAAAAGTGATTCACTCGTTTCCATTATTAAAATCTATTTGTAAAAATTCGCCGCTAAATGAGGTGTATTTCTCGGCGCGGCGGCCGGGAGGAGGTAGAGCGTAAAGTTGAAAGTACCGCGCGGCCTAATAATCGTAAAACGAGTTATCAAAGTTTCGGCACCGCGACACGGAGCCGCGCTCTGATGCAATTCAAAAACGAAAACTGCTCGGCTCGCGGCCGCACCGAGAATTAGACGCGAGTGTATATATGGCCCCTTCGGTCGCGGGCAGAATGTTCCGGTGACTTTATTTTTTTTTTCTGCTCGGTCACCTGCCGAGAGGCAGCTCGGACTTCCTATATACGTACCGGAACGTTTTTGTGTTTTCCCGTCGCTCGCCGGCTGTTCTTAATCGCTCTTGTGTGTATATCGCGCCGTCGACGACGCCGGCAAAAGAAATCAAATTTGAAGCGCTTTTTGCCTTTTCGGATATGCCTCGCTCGATATTCACAGTTGTGGACGTAACAGTTTTTAAATGTGACATCATTTAATTGACTTAATTGCAGTCCGCGTCCATTTTTTTTCCTCGTAGAAACCTCGCTAAATTCACCGAAATGTTTATGCGAATTTACGTAATTCGGCGCATTATGAATTTAGAATACACTGCTTCAGCGAAGCAAAAAGGAATAACGAAACGACGCGCTGAATTTTCGAAAAAGACTCTTGTCTAAAAGATGCCTCGAATGACCGCTGATGACCAGGTGCAAGATGGCTATGCATGAGAGGACGTTCAGCTGTTTCTTTTTTTTTTTTTCGATGTAACGGACGTCTTACGTGAATCGAATTCATTATCATATAAAACTCCATCGATATAAGGATTCGCCGCGGGAAGAAGACTTTTTCGGTCTTTTTTCGCGTAACAGCGCCAAATTGCACGGCAACGTAACTGCCACAATAATGTTTTTTTTCGTTTCGTAATTCTAAAATATATATTTTTTATGTAACTGTTTACATGTGCAAGTTTGCACTACGGTCATAGTCCTCCTTTTTTTTTTTTATAATTGGCTTAAACAATAAGAAAACGCAATAACAACACGTTCGTATATTGTTTAAACAAGATAAGGCGCCTGGTTAAGCTATTAGTTAAAAACGTTCGCGCTCACAATGGACTATTAACTTACATTGTCGTTTTAATAACAGCCGCAGGATCGCAATTAGCCAGATAAGAGTTTAGGATTTTTCAGCGAAACTCCATTAACCGCGTCGCGTCCAGAACGGATGTATATATATACACACCACGCAAAACGAAACGAGAGAAGAGCGTCACGCGTCGGTGGCTTTGATCTAGCAAGTTTAGAATGCAGAGTGAAAACACGCGGCGCACACCGACCGTCTCTCTCTCTCTCTCTCTCCCGGTTTCATCGCCGGAGAAAAGAGAGTGGGCGTGTGGTGCTTTCTGCGATACGAAAACTTATCCGGTTCGCCAACGTCTGTTAGCCCCCTTTTTTCGCGCCGACGCCGTCTCGCTTGATGCGAATTCAGATTGTACGCGGCTTTGTGTATCATTCTGAACGAGTGACGAAAGC
This sequence comes from Ormyrus labotus, assembly GCA_035582975.1. Lineage (NCBI taxonomy): Eukaryota > Metazoa > Arthropoda > Insecta > Hymenoptera > Ormyridae > Ormyrus > Ormyrus labotus. The sequence continues at coordinate 7,541,066 of JAWWEO010000045.1, read as the reverse complement.
CGGTTGGCTTTCAAAGTTTTCAATGCGATGTATATATATTGTATCGGATCGATTGGCGGCGGGAAAGAAAGTATATATCGACTCGAAGATTTAGCTGCTCGACTTGGTTGGAATTTTAAAACAGTGGAGACGCGGCTCTTTTTGGAATTGAAACGTTTAGGCGGCTGTTATCGATTCGGAATCGCGGCGCATAACAGAGAAACTCTTTTTTTCGTTAAGTAATAGTATGCAACGGATTATTCAACTTTGAATGTGTAATTTTCGAGACGACGATGCACTGCCCAGTGTGTAATTTAATTCTAACATGTCACGGAAATCATTAAAAATTGCCGGCACAATGTGTATATCTAACAATCTTTCAGTTCAGTTTTATCGTTAAATATAGCTTAAACATTATGCAACGAATTAATGAAAATAAGAATTAAAATAATACGTTATGCCCGCGAAGCGCAATTAATTATGTATTTCAAAAAGGAAGATTTGAAGATTACTAACGCCTACCGGCAAGAATATCAATTGAGATACGTAACAATTAATTTATTCGAAAATAAACACATCGCACCTTTTCAAGTGCAAAACTTGAACTATATTTAACGGATCTATTGCGGTAAAATTCGTCAAAAAAAAAAGTAAGATATATACGTTACAAATGCTTTTTTTTATCGGACTCGCGTAATGAATGGTACATTGTTTTCTGCGTACGCTATAAGTTACACGCAATACGATTTTTCATTGAAGGTTTTATCTAACTTGCATCGAAGGACTATACGCCCACCAAAATCGTCCATTCAATGTTAATTGAACTTTTATTCAATCTCTTTAATCAAGTTGGCTCAAAATTTTTAATACAAAATTTAAAACGAGTAATTTTTTAAAAAAATATAAAGACTAATTTGTTAATTAAACATTTGTCAGAACTAAACATTGCCATTCAAAGTAAAAGATCCACAAATCTTCTTACTCCATCCGCTTATTTCTATATGCACGCGCCCGGAGAATTAGCGATTCCGCGCGCAAACCCGCAGAAACCTCGCCGCGCGGGGCAATATTAAATTTTGCGTCTCCTCGAGGATATACATCCACGACAAAAGAAAGTCGCACGTGACGCGATGAGCCGCGGCTGCACAACAACGGGCCCGAAGAGCAAAGAGAGCTTCTCTCGGCTAATAAACGAGTGGAGCGCAAAAAAAAAAGAAAAAAAGAAGCGTGTTTCCAGCCGCGTGAGAGAGAGAGAGCAAAGTGCGTTTTCGCAATCCCGGAGTTTTGTCGCCGCGCGGAACAAAAGTCTTGAAAACGCAAGCTTGGGAAAAAAAAAGAAAAAAAAAGGAACGCGCTCTCGCCGCCTGGGCCATTTAAAATCCATTAATTATACGGCGTTTTCTTTGAATCGTCGTATTTGCGTTCTACTTGCGCCGGCGAGCACGCGCCGCGCATTGAAATATCTTTGAACTAACGTGTTACGGAAAGTAAATTATGCCGTATTGTTGTGAAAACTGAAAAGTCTGCACAGGCTTTCCTCGGAAATGGAGATCTGCTAGGCTTGGTAACTGCGGGATTACAAACGCCTTACGGTGCCCGTCAAGGACAAGCGCCGATTTATTAATATTTTCCGAGCTGATTTTCATTAGATTCGCGCTAATTCGAATGTATAACCTTTTAGCAGGTAATAACGATAGATTTACAATCACCCGGCGGTGTACGAACAATGAAATCGCAAGTGCAAATATATACAGGCGCACTCGACTCGGCTTGGCTAAGATTCCTTTCTTTTCATTCAGAGACTAAGTGCACAGTATCTTAGCAAAAGGAGGCAGGAGGTGTAGTATGATTCAGCTTTCTCTTTGAAAGCGAAGAAAAAGTATTTTCGAGCTAGACTAAATTTATCTTTGCGCCATTTTCGCAGCTGATTTACTTCGACTATTAATAAATTGGAATATGACGTGACACGTACAGTATTGTTAATGCAAACCGTGAAAGTGGATTTAACAACTGTTAGACCTGCGGCATTACATTCGACATCTCACAATACAGAGATTCGCCTGAATCTCGAACCGCAGAATTTTCACCCGCTTCCCCCAAAATCATCAGCTCAAAATCGCGGCCCAGGACGAGCGAAAAATCCTTCCAGCGCGGAAGCTCCCCGTCATCAGGCGCGGGAGCTCCTCGATGTTCTTGAGCGATAGCGAGAGCTGTCGTCTCGCGGGGGAGGGGATTAGAAGCGCGCCTCGCTTTTATACAGCCGCCAGTGACAAAAGTCCCGCTCTGTCGCCGTGAGCGCGCGCGGGGAGAAAAAAAAAATCCGAAATAGAAAGTATCGGCCGCGCGCGGAGGGTCGGGGTCGATCCTGCTGCACTCGCGCAGCCGATCGAGTCCGATATATCGCGCGACTAATGCTCGGGAGGTTCAACGGTGCACCTCTTTTCAAGGATCGCGCGGGATATATACAGTCCCTTTCGAAAATCGGCCTGTCTCCCTCGCTATTCCCAGGAAGGTGGAAGACAGAAAACAAAAAAAAGGAACTCACCGTCACCTGCGACGAGCGAAGGCTGAGCGGCGGCGGCACTCCCAGAAGCCGCCGTCGAGAGAATAATAACAAGTTCGATATCGTGTGTACCGCGAGCGGATATGTCGCAGCTCGCTCCGGCGACGGCGAGACGCTGCAGCTGCCCAAGATGCGAGAGTATATAATAGGGAGGGGGAGGGAAGCGCTCTCGCGGCTATACGGCTCTGGAGGATTTAGCGGCGTCGCCGCGCGCGGAGAGCTGAGACTGCGGCCTGCGGCGGGCGGTGACTGCACGCCGGAGTATACCAGCTGCCGCGCCGAGACAGCGAGAGAGAGAGAGAGAGAAAAGTGAGCGCCGGGTAATGCCGCTCTAGGCGGGAGTCGCGAAATCGAGCAATCACCTCTGAAAGACCGACGGCGGAGCGCGACTTGGCCCTTTTCCCCACGAGGCGCCGCGAGAGGAGATGCTTCGAGCGATTCCGAGGATGTCGCTTAAGTTTTTGGAAAAACGAGAGGTATATAGGAGGCCGATTATTCAATTGGATCCTGCACGCCGATCAAGCGAACCTTGGATTTTTTCTTATATAAGTTATCGAAAGTAATCAACAACTGATTAACGATTTGAACCTTTTGGGAAGAATCAGTGGCGTTAATAACGCGTGATACTTTATTGAGGAAAAGATATAACGATCAATGGAGAAGTGAAAAACGAATAATTTCTCAGAAATCAATTTATACTTATAGAATAGATGTAACTTGAAAACCGAGCAAATCTCCTTTCTCGCGAGAATCCAAGGATAATAGACGCCCTCGTATATATACGTACAGACGTCAGTGCTCGAAAACGGCTCCCAGCCGAATTGAGTCGAGATTATCTTGGCCACCGGTGAATCGATTCGACGATTCTCTCGCGGCTGCGCGAAGAAATCGCTACGCCGTACGAGAATGCGACTTTCTAAATCCTGGGCTGGGAATATAAAAGTTATATCCTCTATTCGGAAATTGTTTACGCGGCGGCGGCCGCTCCGTCGTGAAAACAAAGTCCGTCGGCTTCCGATGCACTGATTCAATCAAGTTCATCCGAAGGGCAATCAATTTTCCTCCTTTGCTCTGTTTTGGGCGAGCTCCCGATGATTCCTATTTTCAGACCCGGTGTTTCTGGATGGAACAACATCGTCGCAAACTGTCATTTTGTTATGCGGATAATAGTAGATTTGCAGTAGACTTGTTTTCAGATCGCGTAATTGTTTTAACGTGTGGTTTTAATACAGTTTGATGCATCAACAGGCATGATTTAAAATTAATTATGAAACATAAATTATGTGTTAAAATATTTAGATAATCGTAACAAATTGTAAAAATTCAGGTAAAAATACAGCTGACAAGACGGTTTGCTTATAATTGTAAAGATTCAAATTACATAAACTCGTAAATAAATTTTTGAGCTTTTTATACGTGAACTGTAATGTTGAACTTGCAAAGGAAACAACAAAAATAATCTTCAAAAAACATGATTAAAAAAACTTGCAGATTTAATTTAACTTTAAAAATTATATTTACTTCCATACCCGTGTCGAAAAGTACTATTGTGCATTGATAATTTTTATGGATTTTAGGATTATTTTTCATTTATGTACTTTTCAAACAAATTTAGCGTTTTTAAACCGTGTAACAATTCTCATTCCTTAATTATTATTTACAGTTTTTTCGAGATAAATTTTACAAATCATGAAGTAGCTTGATTAATCATGTCTTATATTGCCAAAAGTTATAACTCTTTTTTAATGGTTAATGAAATCATTTTTTAAAGGTTTTATACTATTTTCATATAAAGTTATTAGAATAGTGTATAGGGCAGTAGGGAGTTGAACCTACATGTCGATCTCATTAATCAATTGCAATTCATAATTCAACATTCATGCACAAGAGTATATGTATATCAAGGCAAAACTTTCGACTTATCGCTGCACTAGATAATTTTTTACATTTACAAATTTATTTGAATTTCAAAAGAAATCAATAAAAAAAAAGTCGTTTATAATACAAATGTAAATTAATTTATAGAAAGTTTATTAATTAAAGTAAATTTCCATTTTTCCATTTCGTTTCACAACTCTTAAAATTCTGCATGTTGCACGATTCTGCACAAACTATTTTTAGTTTACGTGTAAGGATTCCATTATAATACATTGTTGGACGAAGTAAGGATTATAATTTAATAAAACTATTATCATCAATAAAATTTTTTTTTGACAGAAATAAGTTTCGGCAATAAAGAGCGGCTCTAAAATTAAAGATGAATCACGCCAAGGGTTGTAAACTGCAGGGGTTTATGGATTAGCGAAAGCTCTGCGCAACTATAGAGCCGCCGAGCCGCGAGTGACGAGCTCCACTGCCTCGATGACCGTCAATCGAACGCCGCGGCGGCGCACGAATACGCATATATATATATGTATATATATGCCGCGGACCTGCGTACTGGCTTCTTGGCAAGTGGTAAAGCAATATGGCCACCTGATATGTTCGCAGCAGACGATGCGCCGTCGTCGTACACAGGTGGTATGCGTGGGAGGAAAAAGGCTCGCTTGTAAATAGGGATCAGGGGGCGAGAAGGAAAGAGCGACGGTCAGCGAGCGAGATCGAGCCGTCGAATCCGCCGTCCCCCCAGCATCCGGAGGGCTCTACGGTCAAGATGAGCGGCCGGCCGCAGACTGAAGGCGCCGCTCCAGAGGACGAGCTCGACGCCGTCGACCCCAGAGTCCAGGTAACCTAAATGCAGCTCAGCTGACCCCTCCTACCCTCCGAGCCGTCGCGCGCAGACCTCCGATAAAACTAATTAACCCCCTTGTCTGCCTTTTGCCCGTTGTTTTTTCCTGCTTCGGCTGACCTTTTTTCTTGCGGTTCTGCCGAGATAAGCTCGAGTCATTTGTTTCGTACTGATTACGAGCGCTATTTGCTAATGTTTGTTTATGTCATGGTAGATTCGGAATAGTCAATAGAGTTAGTTTTGCTTATGGTCTTTGTGGCCTACAATTCAAATAGATAATAATGTAAATAATGTTATTTATATGAATTAATACCAATTTTTTTATTCTAGCTCAAAAATTTCATTAAATTAATTTATACAGTTTTCTACTTTATTCTAGAGTATCATTATTTAAAGAGTAAAAATATATTTTATAGTTTGTACTACTTTCAATTAGCTTTACACTATTTTGAGAACTACAGAATACCTTTAATAATAAATATCTAAAGAATAAACTATGTTCCATGCCACATTTTAAGAATTGTGGATATGATTTTTAGAGTTCTATAATAACATAGCTAATTTATTTTTAGATCGAGCTTGAACGACTTAATACAGCAACTGATGACATCAACAAGCTTGAAGTGGATTTAGATGTGAGTTAGAAATATTGAAATATTCTATGGATGCTTAAAAATTAGTTATAAATGGAAAAATTAATGGAAAAATTGTCTATTTTGTTGAATTAAGCATTTTATTTTTTTTAGTAAATGAATAATTATACATTTTAGGAAGCAAGAGCAACATTTAGAGAACTTTTATGTGAATCAACATATAAAATTGATAGTTTAGCAAAAAAACTTGGTGCTTGCATAGACAAATCTCGACCTTATTACGATGCCAGGTTTAGAGCTAAAGAGGTATAATTAAATCTTATTAAAATTAAGATAGTTTATTTAAAATTTACTAAATAATAATTGTTAACAGGCTTTGACAGAAACTCAAAAAGCTGCTATTAGATTTGAAAGAGCAAACAGTCAGCATGCAGCAGCAAAAGAAATGGTTTATTTAGCTGAAGAAGGTTTAAGAACTGAAGGAAGGTGCTTTGATCATGCTTGGCAGGTTAATTGACAGTTTGCATAATCTTAGTTTAATATTTTACCAAAAAGTATTATAAAAATTTTATTGTAAAATATTTTAGGAAATGTTAAATCATGCTACCTCTAGAGTAAATGAATCAGAGCATGAAAGAGCCATTTGTGAAGTTGAACATAGGCGAACCACTGCTTTGTATCATAAAGCTGAACATGAAGTCCAAAGGTTACAGCAAGATCTCAAACGTGCCATTGCTAAGTCCAGGTACCATTTACAAAAATATCAGAATTTTTTTATTTTTTGCTGACATTTTTGCACAATTCTTTGCTTGCTGTTTTTGCATTTTTTAACTTCAGCATTTAGAATTGTATTGCAAGAAAGTAATTTTATTCACTTTCATCCATTTTACACTAGCTGAATTTTCCAGAAAAATTTTTTGTTTTATTGAAAGTTTAGTTTTTTGATTTTCGTAGTATGCGAGAATATTTATTTCTTTTGACTGTGTTCATGTTGGCAGTATGGGTGCACGTCGCAGTTTGCTTCTGATAAACAGTATCGCCTACAGGTACAACTTGCTCATGTTGTAAGTAGAATAGTTTTTTATTTTTCACCGTTTTAGCACTGTTTATTTTCATTTTTCAGTTTCACTATATTTAAAATTTATAATCAATTTGTGCACGAGTGTGACTCTTTATTTATTAAATTTAATAAATATTGCATTGTAGAAGTTGATTGTAGTTTTAGTATATAGAAAAGAAAGAAAAAAAAAATATTTTTTACTGAAAATAAAAATTCTGATACAAACCAAATTTAAAAGAATAACAATCATTATTTTATTTTTAAATTAGACCATTTTATGAAATGAAAGCACATTTCAATCAAGTACTGGAAGAGCAAAAATTAAGAGTAAGTGCACTTGAGAAATCAGTTTCTGATGCCAAAATGACATATGCAGAAGCACTAAGAAATTTAGAAAGGATAAGCGATGAAATTCATAGAGTGAGTATATTTACTTTCCTTTACTTAGAAAATGATTTGATTAATAATAGTATAATATGTAAAATTTATAGACTAGAAGATTTGATGGTACAAATAATTATAAAAAGAAAGTAGAAAATACAAGAAATACTTCCTCCAAACCATCTAAAACTAATTCAACTGAATCTAGTACTACTGAATCACCAGATAGTACTGAAGATACTACAAGTGACGAATATTTGCGCCTTCCTGATAAAGTGAGTTCAGATATTACTTCAGCACCACCAAAGGTAATATAATAGCACCAATTTCTATGCTAGAAAAGTTTTTACTACATTTTTAGAACAATCTAATGAAATTTAATTTTAGGTGGAGAAAAATCTGTCTTCTGAATATATTAATACAAATACCGTGAACATGTCGTCAACGGAACCTAGGCGATATATAAAACGAGATAGGCCTCGTAGTATTGCCACAACTGATGCCAAACATATCCCAAAAGTTCAAAATCAAACAAGTGCTTCTACCTCCAACATACCTGATATTGCAAAAATAATATCGCCTGTAGAAAAAAAAGTCAAAATTCAATCACCTGAAAAAGAAAAAGAAAGTAATGGAGTGCAAAATGGTGACGAATGGACTGAAATTAGTTTAAATAACTCACCAGAAGAAATTTACTATAATAACGAAGTTTACTCGGATGAAGAAGATCAAATTCCTTATAAACCTTTAGGAACGGATTTAAGTCCTGAATTATTAAATTCTTCAGATAATACTAATGACAATGACAGAAGGAGAAAATTAGTGACGCAGAAATCCTTGCCCGCCATGACTGAAAAGAATGAAATAAGTCTGTCTGACGAGAAAAAAGCGCAAGTCACAAGAAGTCCGTCTTTCAAAAGAAAAGGCAAATTGGATAGTTGTTTAGCTACATGGATATCGCGCAACTCGATAGCTGGAGAAATGAGCACAGGAAGTTCCGGTATATATTTAGAGTTTTGATTATTTCGCATTAATTTTATGTTATTTTGCTATAAAGGCTTATGTTATACATTTTTATCGTCATATTTTTTAGGAAATTCAAGTCGAAGACAGTCTCTTGATATGTTATGGAATTCTGGAACAGGAGAAAGAGTTAAAGAATTACTTAATCAAGGAATGATGATGCTTAATATATCTAATCTGACAGAACGACGCCCTAATGAAACCAGAGTGAACGATAATGAAAAAGATAAAGAAAAAGTAGAAAAAACAGCAAAGTTGGAATTGAAAGGAAAGAAAGTTCCAAGTCCACTAGAAAAAACAATGAATTATTTAAATGCTGAAGAAGAAACTTCAGATAGTGAAAGCTTAGCCAGGTAAGATCAAATTTTAATAATTTTTATAACTGAAATAGAATTACACATTTTATTAAATTAACATTAAAAATTATTTATTTAGTGTCGAAATGCTAACAGAAGATCAAATATCTTCTTTAATGATGGAACCAGACATGAATCAAGTTTGTCAAGAAATTTTAGGAACGCCTCTAGTCGAAGTATGTCCTTTATTGCAACAGCTTCAACAACAACAATAACAATTATTTGAAAAAGTCTCTTTTGCTATGCACTGAAGAAGGGGCGTTACATGAAAGTGTTCAAAAAATATGCAACCGGTCGAAGTATGGTACTACGTTTTTGAAGACTACAGATCTCTAATGACTTTGCCAATTCTTCCTTCTTAATTTTAGTTTTTATAATAGAAATAGTTTCGTATTTATTTTCAAAAGCTTTTTGAGAAATATTTTGTCTAAACAATCTGCCGTGAAATATTTGATAAGCAAAGTTGATGTTAAATGCTAATCGTACATTTTGTAACATTTTTTAATACGGCATTATTATTTGGTTGTGAATTTTTGTGTTCAACATTTTTACAGGAGCTTATTTATTATAAGTTATAGAATTATTTGGGGTTTAACATTCCTAGTAGTTATTTTGAACATTTATCAAAACGCTTTTATAATGAGTAACACTATTAACACTTTCAATGCTAAAAGATATTTGATTGTTTTTGTTAATTGTACCTGATATTAATTTTGTATATTTATTTTATTTGTTAATTTAATTAATTATAATACAAAGGTATTTATTTATTTTTTTGTTAAAGTTCTGTTTTTTTTTGAAGTAATAAACGTTGTCAGAAAGGAAATTTTATTATTAGCAATGAAAGTGTTTAAATTTGCTTCGTTAATTATATGTAGAGAATTTTGTTTTTATTGTTAAGTTTGTTGAATTTGTAATCTATAAAATTTTATTGTGTTACTTATTATTTAATTGAATTATAAAATATAAACTTAACTTTAAATGCTAAGAAAACTCTAAATACTAAGAAAAAGCAATACAAATTTAATTCATAAGTTACAAAGGAAACTACTCTTGCTAAATTTTATTTGAATTTTCAGTATTATTGCATAATAATTTCACATAGATATCACACTAAAACTTTGGAAACAAAGATTAGTGAAAATTTTTCATGAATTTAATACTTTTTTCAACAGAGTAGTTCCTAAACTTTCCTGTGATGAATTATCAGATTGTCACATTAATATTTTTGACCATCTGCGTAATATATTGGAGTGTACTATTAGTGGTTTACAAAATAGACAAGTAGGCTGGCAATGTTACCATTTTATTTCATTATATATATTATCATCAAAAATTAAAATAAATATGTGTTGGTAAAGTGTATTGTATAATTAATTAAGGAAGCACAAAGTGCTTCTTAAATAATACATTTTTTACAAACAGGTCTAAGGGCTAATGATATAGGTAAAAATATTAAACAAATAAAAAATAGAAGTGAATCAAATAACTCTAGTTGCCAATTAGCAAAGTTGTGTTGTAAAATTTATAAAGAACATCTTACGCATATAGATATTATAAATTATAGTTTTAAAATCTAAATAAAACTTATCAAGCATGTTGCTTCGCCAATAGTGCTTTTGCAGCAATAGTAAATACTAAATATTTAACTTAAATAAGTAATCGATGTACAAAAGCGAGTAGTCTATTTCTCGCCTTAAAATTAGATACAAATAGTCAACGAACAACAAATCTAGTGTGCATAATTGCAATAATGTTTATTTCGGTAATTTTTTATAATTTATTATAATACGCATAATCTTCAAAATTGTGGTCTTGGCGAATGATCCGAAGGTGTTACAATGGTTAGACCCTTTGTTGCACGACTTTTTTAAGAAAAAAATAGTATTTTTTGCATTTCATTTGTTTATAACAAATAACCAATATGACATGACTATTATAAAAAATTGCTCATTCATAAAATAGTATCATACGCCGTAAAATAATTTATTTCGTAATATAAAACCTTAAAACTAAAATTTAAGAGACATAAATCGACGTGCAGAACAATGTCATAAATAACATATCTGTGCAACAAAGGGTAAAGAATAGTAGCAAGTAAATGTAGCAATTTCAAAAAATTGAAATGTTTTTTTTAATTTTTTTTTCAATTTTTTAATATATCATGTTGCTTAAACATTCGAAGAGGTTTCGTTTTCCGATTTTCTGAAATTGCTACATTGTACCCTTAAATATGCATCCTTGATACTTCATAAATCATTATAGATTATTCTGAATGTCTCTTGTGTAATGTTTTTACTGAATAATACAATTGAATAGAATTTTTAATAATTATTAAAAATATTATTTGCATAAAAACTAATTTAAAACTGAGTTTGAAATGAATTTTGTTTTGTTTAACTGCTTGAAAAAATTTTGTACCAATAAAATAAATTGGCTTAATTCCTTTCCTAATACGAAAAGTGTAAATTGCTATGCGTGAAGAAGCGTTATTTTAAATGTATAATACTGTATATGTATCTGTAACTATAATGTATATACCACGTAGTTCTTAATTAAAATATGCATTAAAAAAATAATTGTGTTTCTTTACACGAACATTAATTCGACGTAAAAAAATTTGATCATATTGTACAAATATGTTTACCTAAAAGAAAAATATATATTTGAAAATTTCAAAAAAATTTATTTTAAACCCAAAAATTTTTAATTTCCCAAAAATTAAAATTAGAAGGTATTATTACATATGACTTTTTACACTCTATTTCAATGTATACCAAATTAAATTTATTAAACACGATACAAATCAAAAAAACACTTGCTTCTGTTTTTGAATTTTAGTTTTTCTTTAAATTATAAAGTATTTTATTAATATCTTTTATAAGAACGTGATATTGGAAAGATAGGAAAATTTGAATTTATTTAAAATTTTTTAAAATGCATTTTATCAATTTTAGAAAGATATATACATCTTCAAAATAATACAACCAAAAAAGTCTATAAATTAGTTTTTAAATTTATTATTATTAACTGATATATATTAATTATATATTATACTACAGGTACTTACTTCGTCCTCTTGCACGCCAATTCCCCGCATTTTATATTAAACATTGTAATTATGTACAACAAATTTAAATAGGAAAATAGTTTTTCCAGTAGGCCAAACAGCGATGTTATACTTTTGTACTTTTTATATTTACGAAAAACAATTTTAATGAATGTAAGTATAATACTTACACGTAACAGAATTTAACGTACATAATTAATGTATTTAAAGGAGAAAACTGTCGAGTATAGATAATTAACTCTGAATAAAAACGTTTATTTTAAAAATATTTTTTTAAATTATTAAATGTCTAAGCAGCCTTCTCGAGCATTGAATTTCAGAACGTCACTATTGGTAGGCATTTCGTATGAGCTATAAGATATTTCGAAAAACTTATTTTTTTAAATGTTATAATCTCAAATTTCTGAAGCATAATCGAACATAAAATGTAAATTTTACGCAATTTTGAATTTTTGATTATTTTTTACGCTGCGTTATTGTTGACTTTACATAATCATTGAATCAGATTATTATACAATAAATAAATTAATTTTTCAAATCACTTTAATAAAATGATTTATTTTCTTAAAGTATAATAAAATAGTTACAATTTTTTTAATAGAATTTGTAGCGTGTTTTCAAAGTGTCAGTTTTGTACAATAATTACAGAATTTATAATAAAATCTAAATGCATATTACGTAACTTAATTGATTTTTTATTTAAAAGGTTTTATAATAATAGTTATCGTTTCAGTATATTATATACATAGAGCACAGCTCTTTATAAGTAGTAACAATTTTACGTCTTTTTCCATTTCTTTAATTCGCTTTGCTGTGCTGCAGCATCACCAAAGATCTCCTTAACTTTACGTTTACGTTCTTGATCGCTCGATATCTGTTGTTTTATCTTGACTTTAGAAAGGAATGCAGTATCTTTCCTTATTTCTCGGATGGCACTCTTGGTTTCTTTCTTAAGTTTGTGAATTAGTTTCTCCCTCTCGGCTTTCTCTTTAGACATAGGCTTATGTCTCTTTCCATCACGGCTATTGAAAAAAATTTGATGTAAAAATTATAAACAATAATACTCGTGCGATATTTATATTTGTTAAAAGATTAATGAAAAATAATTATTAATTTACGGAATTTAAAAATTTTGAATACTTACACTACTTCAATTCGTGGCTCATATAATCTTAATGCTTTTGGCTTCTTTCTTTCAAGCATTAAGTGCTCCAATTTCTTTTCTTGCAATTTTTTCAAATTATTGATTAAAGTTTGTACATTTTCTTTTACTTTTAGTGGATACCTCTTTACAGATCCAAATTGTAATAAAGTCAAAATTGGTTCAAAAATCAAAAAAGCAGCATCTAATTCACTGTACATTTCTTGGAATTCACATAACAAATTTATTGCGATTACAAATGTTCTTATTTTATAGTTATCACTCATTTCTTCCCCTAAAAAGTCTTTTGCTTTCATTCGAACAGTTGCAGGATCAATTTCAGAGTTTTTGTGATTTTCTTTAAGAACTAACATGTTACTAAAATCTCCAACAGTTTTAAAAGGTGGAAGGACTTTAATTACTTTTGAGAATGGTTTTGGAAAAGATATATACAGTACACCTCGAAGAAAGTTGATTACAGATGGAGACCATCTTTTGCTCATCAAAGTATACTATAATTTTAAAAATTGATTTAATTAATATTTTTAGTTTTAGAATCTGAATATGAATATTGCTCAAACTAAAACTTACCTCTAAAAGAAGTGTGCATACAAAAAGACCTTTAGAAATATCTTTTTTTGTTTTTACTTTACATCTTAATAAAATTTGTGACATAAAAACTAAACATGGAGTAACAATTGGATGCCTAAAATCTGATGTAGGGTATATAATAGATACCAGTTTCAATAAAATTAGCTAAAATAAAAATAAACATTATTCATAAGTTATCAAATGTAAGTGATATTTAGATTAAAAAGAAATAGTATAAAATTACTTACTGTATACAAATCAGGGTAAACTTTTATATTATTTTCAAATTGTTCATGTTTTTCTTTAAGAATATCATGTAAACATTTCTTAGTTGCTTCTGGATTTGCATGAGTTAAATCATACAGGTGTGGGCAAAATCTGTCAAAGATTTGAAAAAAATTTACCAATTCTTCTTCATTGCTGACAGATGAGCAGTCATCTAAATACTGTAATAAAAATGAGAACAAATTTGCTAGCTTTTCCTTATTTTTATCAGACAACTTCCAGTGATTACATTTTATAATTCTTTCAACAATAACAGATTGATAAACAGGATCTTTATCTTTGAATAAACTTAATAATTCTTCGTAAGTTTTTGGGGCTGCAAAAGTATAAGGCAATTCTTTTTGAGCCTTTTGTATAATTGCTTCCCTTTCTTTTCTATGAACAATGTCTTCAGAATTTTCAAAAGATGAGATAGTACATTTACTTTCATCTTTCTTCATGTCTGTTTCTTGAGCAATTTCAGTTTCTTTATTAATAATTTTTTCTACTACCTGAGCATTTTTGGTACTAATAATTTTATTTTCTGATTCTGATAAATTTTGGTTTTCTGGTTCTTCATCTTCTGATGAATCAGAATCTTTGAGATCAGATAGATCATCTTCTGACTCTTCTTCTGACTGTTCTTCATCTTTGTCTGATTCAACATTTGATCTTTCATCTTCTTCTTCTTCTTCATCCTTTTCTTGCTCTGAAATGTTACTTTCATCTTCATCTGAATCTACTTCCTGATTTTTATCATCCTCTTTTTTATTACTATGTTTTAAAATTCCATTTTGAATTTTTTCTTCACTGTCAGATTCTTCTTCAATTTTCTCAATGTGAAAATCATCTAAATCGTCCGCTGATCTATGTCGACTTTGAAATTCTTTCTCATCGTTAAACCCTTGCATTCTAGCTAATCTCTCTTCTTCTAACTTCTCTAGTTTCTGTTTCTCTTGTTTTGCAACTTCTTCTTCAGATTTCAGCTTGTCAGAGGGCATTGCTCTGGCCTCAAATTTAAGTTCTCTTATAGCTATATCATAATCATCAGCCTTTGGTTTTTCTTCAACCTGATCTGAAGTCTTTTTTGAAGCTGCCACCAATGGCAACAAATCTCTCCATTCAGAATCTAATTTTTCAGTTAAATCTATTGTTTGCTCCCTTATTTTTTGTCTTTCAGCTTTTCGCTTTTTTGACTCTATTATTAACTGATCAATTAGATCTTTTCTAGATACTTCAGAATCAGGCTTTGATAATATGCCACCACCAAAGTGAGCGTCTCCTACAAATTTTTTGTCTAGCTTTCCCGTTTTATTTTCACTATCGCTATAATCATCTTCATCACTTCTGGGATCATCGTATTTTTCAATATCCATCAGAGATTGACCTCTATGGGTTAGCACTTCTTCATCATTTAAATTATAAATTCTTTTTTTATTGTGACTTTTTATTTTTTCTGCAGCAAATCGTGCCATTGCTTTATCTTCTTCTGACATGCCAGAATTCTTTTCTCCTATTCGACGATCAAAGAAAATGTTATCCTTGTCTTTAACTTTATACTCAAGCAATAGGGTATTTTTGCGTTTTGTTATTGCTTTAGCTCTGGCAATACCAGGTAAGCCCACATCAGCTTTACTTTTTCTTCCTAAAACTTTTTGTTTATCTTTATTCACGTGTATCTCAAAAGGAGTAAGTGTCTTTTTTGTCATTTGTTGTTGCTTCCTTCTTTGAGCATAATTGTCTGCCAAACTTGACTTTTTATTTTTAACTTTTGCCATTGTGATGATTTATACTAAACGAGTAAATGTATAAAATTACTTTTAATCCCCTGTAATAAAAATTTAAAAAGTTTTATTCAGAACTAAATCCATTTATGCTCCACAGTCCACAATTAGATAAACATAACCTCAAACTATATAACAGCACGTGTACAATGTGCACACTGTGCACGCAACCTCAAGGATGGCTCTCAAGTCTCAAGAAGCCTAATTCTAGTTCCACACTTCCACAATTATTTTTAGATATAATACTTAAATTATCAAAAAAATTTTTTACATTAATTTAAAACTGATAATATTACTACGATCATTATCATTATTATTATATTTAAAAAATTATTTACCTTTTTATTATTTATTTATTTATTTATATTTTTATCTTTTTATTATCAAATAGCTCTAGCCAATAATAATAATGATATTTGAAATTGAAATATAAACAGAAATATGGAAAATGGAATTAGAAAGAAAGAAAAGTGAAATAAGAAAATGCGTAACCAATTACCAATCAGAGCGTTTTTCGTTGATTTTGTCATTGGGTAGTTAGGTTTATATAGGTTAGCTGTCAAAAAATTGGAAAGTCTATGATATGAGTGAGAATCGGGATTCTTTGTAAAGTAAACAACAACACTTTTATGCTGTTGTTCAGGAAATCTTGAACTTTAAAGGTTTACTTAAATAAGGTTTCATAATCATGTCATCCAAATCCGACGTTACATTAGAACATTTTTATGTTTTTAATAGTACTTATGCAAAGAGAGAAGGAGAGGTAAACATAATTATATTTTAATCAAAGTTTGTAATAACTTAAAAAAATAAATTATTGATTGTGTACAGGAAAAAAATAAAATCCTATACTATCATCCAGCCAAAACAGATCTTGACAGTCAAATAAAGAATATTGGCCTTAGTGAAGCAATCATTAAATTTACGGAGTATGTTATCAAATTTTTTACTTAATCTGTTTTTTCAAATTGAGTTTATAAATTTGAACATTTTCAGATCATTTAATCCAAGTCAGTCATGTGACTACTGTCACACCCAAAAAACACGTCAAATTTATTATCAGCCTGAACCAAATTTTTGGATGGTTATGGTAAAATTTTTAGTATTAGGATATTTATTAGTTTGTAGTAAGAACAGCAATATCATTATTAAAATATCTTTATTTAGGTTGTTGGTGTTCCATATATGACCAAAGAAAAAGATGGTAATAAATATACAGAATATCAAAATGATGAAGTATCAAGTTCTGTTTGTCAAGCTATTTTAAAACAAACGTATATGATTTTTCGCCTTTTTATGGGTTCATTTAATACAATATTAAATGAGCCTGATTGTGGATCGGTAACATTATTAAAACACAAATTAGATCATTTTTATTCTAGAGTAAGTTGATTTAATACTTATTTTTATTTAATGTATTAACTACTTTTTACTTAATCAAATATATTTTTACAGTATCTATTATCTTTAAAGTTAAACAACTGTGATATTTTGGATATATTCCAAGGCTTACAGTTTTTACCTTTAGACAAAGTTACTTTTTTACGAGTTCAGTGTTTTATGAACCTGATAGAATCAACTTTTCCTCAAGTAAAATATACAGCCTTTTTGTACAATGATCAACTTATTTGGTAATAATTTTGAAAAAAATAAAAGCTATGTAAAATTTAATTAAATAATAAAACTATTTTTATATTTTAGGAGTGGTTTAGAACCTGAAGATATGCAAGTAGTTTATAATTATTTAGTTAGTACTCTTTTACCAGCATATCTTGAAAAAGAATTAGATGGTGGTTCAATACCTCGTAATTCTCCTTCACCATTCACAACATCCCATTATGGAAAGTATGAAAATTTCATTACCAGTTAATTAAAAAATAAATAAATATATTCATTAAATTCTGGTATACCAAATTTTTTATTTAGATTTGTAACTGGTCCTTCAAGCATTAACGATGTTAAAAAATTGCCAAAAGTGTTTATTAATCATTCAACAAAACCAACTGCATTATACTTAATTGTTTACAGAGCATTAAGTGCAACTGTATGTTTATTTGTTGATAGTGAGTATAAAATTTAACAGTAATAAGTAAAATTATATAAAACATTTAATAAAATATTTTTACAATTTTTTAATAAAATTTTAGATACAAATTCTCCAATGTTTTACACAAGTTTAGATTCCTTCCTTGGAGTTCAATTGACATCGTTAGTAAGTTCTGTAGCAGAACAATGCTCTAAACATACATTAGTTTCATCAGAATCAAGTCCTAAATATTTATATTTTAATAAACTGAACTTAGCTTATAAAAGTACAGTACACTGTGATAATAGACGTTTTTCAAATGCTTTAACGACTCCAGAAGTTCTTAGAATTATAACAGATATATATAGTGATACAAAAGGGTATGAATATTTCAATGTAATTATAATCATATTTAATTTAAAAAATATTTATAAAAAATTGTTTACAGGTTAAAAGAGGCTGGGGAAGTTATTACAAAAACTATGAGTGATTATTGGATTGTAGGAAAACTATCCAATTTACGAGAATTCTTTGTTGTTATACAACAAAAAAATGCTAGTATAATTGAAATTGATGGTAAGACTACACTTTATAAAAATATAAATGAATTTATTAGTTATTATTGAATTTATTTTTGCAGAAGAGGTGAAAAAATTATGTGAACAGCAACTAAAAAGTATTTTCTTTCATTGAAAAAGAAAGATCAAATATGTTTTGTTTTAAAAATATTTGTTTGTATAATTAAGAGCTCTCTATTGATAAAAAGATCAATTTGTTGAATTTGACTTTTATTCCATAATTTGTTGAGATTTATACAAAATCAGATTATTGCATTGCTAAACTATTAATAAGTAATGTTATAAGCATTTTTATGAATACATTTTTAGGCCTGGGCTAACAGAATGTATACATACATTATTATTATTCATACTATACAGCATGTAAGTAATATAATTGTACATACATTTATATTAATGTAAAGGTACTATAAAAATATTTTATAAATACATTTTCATTTGTACACTATTTATGACCTATAAAAAAAAAGATATTTTTATTCTGACTTTTCTTCCTCATCATCATTTACAGTCTTATCATGTTTAGGTATGATATTTGAAAATTTTTTAAGTTTTGCAACATAAAAACCGTCCATGTTATGCATATGAGGATAAAATCTTTTTGTCAATTTTAATGAAGGATGATATCGGTGTTGCCTGTAGTTAGTAAAGCCTTCAGCTCCAAACTCTAACCCAGTTGGTACCAATTTAACATCACGTTTCTTTAAAGCATAATCAACAACCGACTCATTTTCTTCCGGAAGTATCGAACACGTTGAATACACAATAATGCCGCCTGATTTTGATTTTGCGTTTACACAATCTATAGCAGCTAACAGCAATTCACGTTGTAATGTGTAACACCTTTGAACATCTATTTCATCTTTATTAGTTTTTACACTAGGATCTTTTGCAACTACGCCAGTACCTGTGCAAGGTGCATCTAAAAGTACTCTATCAAATCCTTTCATTACCTGAAAAATTCAATTCCATGTTTAAAATTTTCAAAATGTTGGTATTAGTGTCGATATTTGTAGATTTTAACAGATAGCAATTAGAAATTATATCAAAAGGAAAGATGCGCAATAAACTATGTAGAAGTTACAAAATTAAGTAGGATGACAAAATAGATAATTTTCTAAAGCTTATAAAACAATTAACGTTGTATTTTACTTACTGAAGGTATTTTTCTACCATCATAGCTACAAATAATTGAGTTAGTTATTCCCAGTCTATGGAAATTACCAATCACAGCCTTAATCCTGTCTTTATTTACATCATTTGAAAACAGTACTCCTGTATTTCTCATAAGAGCTGCAATGTGTGATGATTTTCCACCAGGTGCAGAACACATGTCAAGTATTCTTTCTTTTGGTTGAGGTTCCAGTGCCATTACAGGGAGAAAACTAGATGCCCCTTGCAAAATGTAATGTCCTGCTAAATATTCTGGTGTTGCACCCATTGGTACTTGAGATGAATATACAACAAGGCCAACGTTTGTCCATTTTCCTATTGGATCTAAATTTACTCCTCTATTTATTAGAGTATGAGCCAAATCTCGTCTACGAGTTTTTAATGTATTTGTTCGAATAGTCATAGGTCTTTGAACTTCACTAGCTTCCAAAAATTCAAATAATTCGTTTAAAGGAAATATTTGCATTAATTTTTCCATTAGAAAACTATTGTAACTGAAGTATGTACATAAATCTGTTTTGAGTAATTCTAAATATTCAGAGCGAGATCTGCAATAATACACAGAACGATAAATGAATTTTATTTGTTTAAATACTGTTATAAAAATTTTATTAAAAAATTAAATGTACCTATCTGGTTGCCGCAATTTTTTAAAATCACCTAAGACCATTAAAACATCTTGAATTCTCTCCTGAACATCTTTTAAATTCGTTGGATTATTAAGTTCCTCTTCAGTAGGAAAAGTAAACGTTTGTTGATGAGACATACTTTCATTCATTTCAGCTTCAGCTAATTTTCTAAAAAAATTATATTATTATAAATATTTAAATTTATTGTAATGATACAATACAATGATATTCTTATTTTAAATAAACCTTTCTTGTTCTTGTTTTTTCTTTAGTTTTTTATTAGCTTTTTCAATCGGCAACAAATTATTGTCGTCATCCTCGTCGTCATCATCATCATCGTCATCGCTATCATTTTCATTTTCACTTTCATCTTCATTAGACTCTTTATGAGAATCTACATCAGAATCAGAGACTTCTTCAGTGTTTTCATTCAAATAATTATCTGTCCCGTCAATGTCATCATCAGAAAGTGATGTTCCCTTTAACATATAAAAGAAATATTAAATTATGAATTACTGTACAAAACCAATAATTAATTACTTACATTTTCAAAATCTTCATCTTCAATTTCACTATCAGAATTTTCTTGAACTGGTATCTGTTTAGAAGTTTTCTTTGCCTTTTTTATTTTAGTATTTTTTACTTGCAACTCTTTCTTTTTGGTCTTTCCATTAACAGACTTAACGTCCATTTTAGTTAATTTTTTAGTTTTCACTTTTTCTGCCTTTTCTGGTTTTGCTTGCAATTTGGCATTTTGTTTTATTTGTTTGTTCTTCTTTAAGTTTTGAACTTCTTTATTTTTACTATCACCATTTTCTGAATTTATTCTGCCCTAATTAAATAATTATAAAAAATATTATATTTAATATCTTTATAAAAAAGTCGTAATATAAAATTTATACTTATACTTACATTACCAAAACTTTCTTTATCAACAGTTTTATTGAGTTGTTTTAACTTTTTCAATTTTGATGTTTTTTCTTGGTTTGCTGCTTTAGCATTTAAGTTTGATTTCAACTTCTTATTTTTACTTTCAGTTTTAATACTTAATGTCTCATCTTCATTTTCGTCAAACAATTGTAATTTAGGAATTGGTTTATCTACTTTCAATTTTTTAATCTTAGGTTGTGGTACTTCATCATTTTCTCTCTGCTGTCTTTTTTTATTAACTTTAGTGATAGCCTCATCTTGTTGAGTTTTTTCAGTAGATGTATCTTTTAATTTTTTACTCGCTTTTGCTTGTTTTACCTTTTCTTTTTCTTTTTGTTTCAATAATCTTTTCTTTTGCCTTTGTATTTGCCTATGACTTAACTTTGCTGGTCCATCATCTACAATTAATATTAAAGAAATAATAACTAGTACAAATTTTGATTATTTAAATTTTTAGCATATTAAATATTTACCAACTAATTGCTTTGAAAAGACTGGTTCTTCATGCTTCTTTGCTTTACGTCTTGATCCTTTTTGCTCAGTCTTTTCATCAAACTTTGCTTTTCTTCCCATTTTTTCTGTCAAATAAAATAATGAATTATAAAAAAAATCGTAGAAAAATGTATTCAACATAACAGTAAAAAGCATTTTTCAGTTCTGTCGTTATATTTTAATAAATTATTAATAGTTTAAGCCGTTCTGTAGCTGTTTATATATACTAACCTATACAAGATCTGTTTGAATAATATAAAAACTACAAACAATTACAATGTAACAAATGAATATATACAAATTAATTACGAAATTACATTAAATCAATTTTAATACTTTAAAAACAAATATTTATTTCAAAAATAAAGAAATAAATACATTTTTCTGTTTAAAGATTTTAAACTACAAAACACGTGCGATTATTTCTCTCATCTGTCGATCGTCGTATGTGCGGTCTGTAGGCCCTGCAGGCACATGTTTAATGGATACGGACTGCATTATCATATGTCGATAAAACATATTGGACATATATAATTTTTATTTTTGAATAGGGCTAAAAAAATAGGAATACCAATTAAATAATAAAAGATGTACACGGAGTAGTGTTGAAAATCGGAAATTTTAACTATATAAAATTACGACGAAATCTGCGAAAAATATATAAGATCAAGAAATCCTCATCAATATTATATAATAATAATAATATAATAATAATATAAATATAATATATAATATATCCTGCTGAACATATCAAAACCCTAAAAGTTCACGACTCATACACAACAATACTGAGTTCACCGCTTCATGAAAACGTGTGTA
Organism: Ormyrus labotus; assembly: GCA_035582975.1. Lineage (NCBI taxonomy): Eukaryota > Metazoa > Arthropoda > Insecta > Hymenoptera > Ormyridae > Ormyrus > Ormyrus labotus. Next base: position 7,518,886 of record JAWWEO010000045.1, on the reverse strand, counting down.
TAAGTTGAATATTACCGTTGAACGTGCCTGTGTGCGTGTTCGACCGTTTGTTTATTGTCTGGAATTTCGACTTGTCAAAATTAGGACCACTGCATTTTCGAAGCGAATGGCAAGAGTAAGCTTATAAAATTCCATTGATACATCGAAATCATCCAACGACTTTAAGCTCTGTAAATGAATATCACAAAGCGAAGTAATTTAATGAGTAAAAATGCATAAAGAAGAGGAGAGAAATCAAAATTTTGTTACACATAAAAAGAGTTATAAAACGATCAAGGAGTTCGTTATTTGATAAATTTTTTACTACAAAGCAGAAATCAAATAAAATGGCTAGCAGAGAGGCTCAACTGTCGTCGAAAAATGCCGACGAACACAGCGTCGAGGTCTGTCTATTCTTCATGAATGATCTTATTTTCTCAATCAAATCAAACTATGTATGATATGGGAGCAATGTCCTTTACTATACGTGGTTGATCAATGAATCAATCTTAGAAACTTTCTTGATCTGTTAAAATTTTTTAAATTCTTTTTACTTTTTTTATATTTATTTTTATAATTTTTAAAATTTTATATTCTAATTTGAATTTGTAAACTTAATTAACCTATTAATATTAATAAATTCATACTTGACTTCAATATTTTTCATTTACAATGATTACATTTTTTAATTAATAATTAAACTTAAATTAAATTGCTTGAGAAATTACAGTAATGCATTTATTTTTAGACATTAGCAGAAGTGTTTCGATGCTTTATTTGTATGGAAAAATTAAGAGATGCACATCTGTGTCCTCATTGTAGTAAATTATGTTGTTACAATTGTATAAGACGTTGGTTAACCGAACAAAGATCTCAATGCCCTCATTGTCGAGCTGCACTTCATCTTCATGAATTAGTAAATTGCCGTTGGGTAGAAGAAGTGACCCAACAGCTTGATACATTGCAAGCTGTAAGTGTTTCAAATGCTAAACATGAAGAATCTACAAAAGATAGGTAATCAATTCAAAATTAAATCTGAAATTCAAAGTTATATTTTAACTACTATATAAAAAATATTTACAGTTGCACTGCCCATCATGAAAACTTGTCTGTTTATTGTTGGACTTGCCAACAATGCATTTGCCACAAATGTGCTCTTTGGAGTGGAACTCACCGTCAACATAAATTTAAGCCATTAGAAGGAGTATACCAAACTCATGTTACCCAAGTCAAATCTGAAATTAGACTACTAAAAAGTAGACTTATGGAATTAATAACTCTTGTTCAGGAAGTTGTATGTATTTTACTTTTTTAAGAAAAATTAATATTTTTATTATTTTAGGAATTAATATTTAATTAATTTTAATAGGAACAAAATGTAGAATCTGTAAGAGCAGCAAAAGATGAGAGAGTCAGAGAAATTAGAAATGCAGTAGAACTAATGATTGCTAGATTAGATTCCCAGTTAAAAGCAAAATTGCTGACTTTAATGAGCCAAAAAAATGCATTAACTCTGGAGACTGAGCAACTAGAGGCTTTACTGCAAGATGTTGAACAACAATTACGTACTTGTTCACGTTCTGAACTTATTGCACGTACAGCTGAATTATCTCATATTATCTACCAAGTTCGTAAAAAACCTATTACTAGCTTTGTAACAGCTCCAGTACCAGCTGATTTTCCAAGGTATACATAGTTCTAAACTGATTTAAGTATTTAAAAGAATTTTTTTTAAACTTTTGCTGTTATTTTAGTGAAATTGTCCCAGGATATGATAGTGCTACGTTTGCAATGCAAAATTTTTCGCAGCTGCAATTAAAAGCAGATCCAGTTTACTCTGCTCCATTACATGTTAATGGTTTATGTTGGAGATTAAAAGTTTATCCAGATGGTAATGGAGTTGTTCGTGGAAATTACCTATCAGTATTTTTAGAACTAAGTGCTGGTTTACCAGAAACTTCCAAGTAAATATATATAATTCTAATGTAAGATTTTTAAAAAGGTTTTTTAAACATGTTATTCAAAACTGTTTTTAGATATGAGTATAGAGTAGAAATGATTCATCAAGGTTCACGAGATACTAGTAAAAACATAGTCAGAGAGTTTGCTTCTGATTTTGAAATTGGAGAATGCTGGGGATATAACAGATTTTTTAGATTAGACTTACTAGCAACTGAAGGCTATTTAAATACAGAACTAGATACTCTTATTTTACGGTATACTTTTATAAATATTTTACAACTTTTTACCGTCAGTATCTTTTAATTATTTTTTATTAGATAATTATTTCTTTTCAGATTTCAAGTTCGTCCTCCAACATTTTATCAACGTTGCCGAGATCAACAGTGGTACATTAACCAATTAGTGACTGTTCAGAATCAATATGCTGCACAAATAAATGAACTCAAAGAAGTAAAATATAATATCATAGTATAATTTATATAAATTGTAAAGCAAATCATAAACTAAATTATCTCTTTTGTATTTCTAGAGACTGACTATAGAAATCTCGCGTAATGCTCCAGCAAATACTGCCTGTAGTCCAACTTTAGAAAATCCAAGTTCGCCAAATAATCAACAGCAACAACAGAATACTATTTCTGGAGAATCTCTTAATATATGTTCTCCCCGTGCGCTCTCTCTTGAAAATTATCCAAATGTTATTTCCAGTCCAGGAAGGTAATGTATTAAAAGTAAAATTGAAAATAAAGCATATTTAAGATCGTATTTTATTTTCAGGGCTTCGCAGAATATTACATCTAATGCACATTCTACAACTCCAGCTGGAGTCTGGAAAATATTACAAAAATGTGATATGGATGAATTAACAAATATTCGACCTATTTGTTCATCTTCTACTTTGTCATCTATTTCATCAAAAACAAGTATAAAGCAGCAACGATCTAATATCAGTAATTCGATAAACAATGCTCAGCAAAAAACTGTCCACCATGCCAATCTAGAATCAATTGATGACAATCGAAACGTGGAAACTAATTCCCCGCAACCAATAGAATTAAATTCACAGCAAATTAATGCCCCCTCAAGCAGTAGTAGCAGTGAAAGTGGGGTAAGACAGATATGTTACAGTATTTTTGTATCACATTTTGATAATGCTAATTATAAAATTATTTTTAGGATTTAAGTGAGCATGATATGTTTATGGATGATGAGCATGCTGAAACTAATTTGACATTATTAGATGATAATGATGAAAATGATGTTGATAATGAAACTATGTCTGGTAAGATACTCCATAAACAATTCTAATTATTTTAAAAAAATTATTTTTTCCTTTTATTAAGACTACGAGATTGTATTTTATAACTTTTATTTCGTGATTGTTTGTAAAATGAAAATGCATAATGTGTTTTTTTTTTATATTTTTGCGAGGTTAGTTTATAATTATAATAGTTAATGATGCTTTGAACAGAATTTTATTCAATTCCGTTATATTTTCTAAAAAAATAAGGCTGTTTTGCAATGAAGATTATACAAGCTAATAAATGAAAATTCTTTGATAGATTTAGACAAATGCAAGATAATAAAAATTGTATAAGTTCTTTAAACACTTATTTTTCATTATAAAAGATATAGCAGAAAAGGAGATCCCATGTAATCTCAAAAATTGTCTTCTAAAAACAAAGTGATAAATTCTTAAACTGCATCGATTTTCAATAGTTGAGTAACTGTATAAACGTTTTTCAGACTATAAATGAATCAAATAACTAGTTAAAGATAGTTTCTAGATTAAATAATACGATAATCTAGAAAATTTTTAAATAAAGTAATTGCTTTTCTTTGAAAGAAATATTTTTTTACTATTACATTAACATAAGATGTAGAAAATTAAATAAACTTTTTAGGTGAAAATGACGTTGAAGTTGCTGAATCATTGGTCCCGTGGTTGCAAAGTAAGCAACATATAAAATCTCGAGAAAATCAAGAAACTTCATCCGAAAGTAATAATAGGTAATAAAATAAATTTATCTTAATTTTAAATTAGTTATTTCCATATTAAGAATAATAATAAAATATTTTTGTAACTTTTAAAGATTGAGACCAAATGATGGTTTGGATGATGAAATTATGTTATTACATTTATTTGAGATGCAAGATAGAAATTCAGCCTGGGCACCCTTATGTATGAAACAACGAAGTGAAGACATTCATGACGCGGCGAATGCTCTTTCAAGTTTGCAAAACTATAATGTAACCGCGCTGCAAAATTATAACGCCGTTGCTCTACATTGTCCAGATTCAATAAACGCACTAGCTTCGTCAGATTACGCGCACAAACGTCCAGAACTTGATTTATCCAGTAATGATCAAAATCTTCCAAGTAGACAAAATTCATCTTGTCTTACTCATTTGTGTCAACCGCCACCAGCTATATACAGTTGTCATATTCCATCAGATATAGCTAACGTGATATCATTTAAAGCCATAAAATCGGAACCGACCACACGTTCCAATTCAGTAGATTGTGATAAAGGCCAAATTTGTTCGAATCTTTCTGCCATCGATCTTCTCAGTCGAAATCGAGAAGTAGATGTATCTAAGATATCCGATTTAACTGTCCCAACCTGTAGGTATAATTTTATTCTTGAGCAATAATCGAACTTCTCTTAAAAAATTTCTATTTTATGTTTCAGTGTCATTAGATAGCAAGAAAGTTGGTCAGAAGCATTTATCGTCAAGACGTCAATCGTCTCCAGGCGCCGCACACAATGCAAGTTCATCAAATCTTGAAAATGATAAAATTATTGAATTTGAACAAATGCTTACACGTATGGAGCTATCAAATTTAAGGTAAATATAAACAAAAATTTAATAGACCTGTAATACGTTTAAAGGAAAAATATTTGTTTATATTAATAC
>JAWWEO010000045.1:7458441-7513926 GCA_035582975.1 Ormyrus labotus | reverse complement strand
TATATATATAAAGAGAATTAAGATAAGATATGTAAGAGTAGTACACTAGTTGCACGAATTAAAAATTTCCTTTGATATGACGGATGACGAATTTATTAATTTGGACTTTCCAATTGGGGAAAAATAATTGATCAATATTTTGTTTAATTTAACAGTTCCATTTTGGATAATAACATGCTATTGAACCACATAAAAAGTTTGTTTTATATAATTTATATAATAAGCGCCGATAAAATATTCACTTATAAAATATATATTGTGTGAATGAAAGTACTGGAAATTTTTTATATTTTGCTCAAAGTGTAAATCTGACAATATCAGTAAACCTTGGGAATTTTTTCTCTTTAAATAATAGCTATTGACGTCATGTAGAAGATTTACATCATTTGATTTATAACATTCTTCTGCTGATATAGAGGATCACTTATTTTCTTCAACACAGTACCTTGTATAAGAAAAAATTTTGATTTTAAAAAAACGGAAATTTTCCAAAATTATTTTTAACTGATACTTTTTTTAATGAAACTAAAAATACACGATCTCAAATTTTTCCAGATTTAAAAAATCTTTAACAAATGACATCTGAATATAAATTAAAAATTTGGAAATGTTTTAATGGATGCAGAGATCCAAATATTTTATTATTTATTTTTCAAATAAAAACATTCGAACTTGAATAGAAACTCGTATTATAAAAAAAAAATTGAAGGTCTTACTCAATTATTGAAAAGCTAAATAAGCAGTTGGCGTAAAAATATTGACTCGACAAATTGTCAAATAAAGCAGTGCCAATAATCTAGAGTTAAAATCACTTAATCTTTCTTCTCCATATTTCTTTCTTCAATAAATTTATTACTACGGTAATAGTAATAATTACAGTAATTAAACCTTTTGTTAATTTTAACATTATAAATTATATTTTCAAAAATAATTTATACAAATAAAATTACAAGACGGAATAAAATAGTTAATGTAATTTTTTCAATTTCTTAATTCAATGTCATTTTTTTAATAAGCACCCCGTTACTGTGTTGATTTTCTCCTCTTACAATAACTTAACTTCTAAAGTATTGAATCCTTTCAGTCACAGAAGCTACTATAATGGCTACCAATTTTATTCCTTTTTTTCTTCATTAAATTTGTTAAATTGTGGATAAATCCGAAAGTTTTTGCATTTGCAGGTACAGAAGTACTTAATCTTCAATGTTATGAAGATATTTTATGAATTTTTAGATATTAGTTATTGTTATAAACAAAGATATCTAAGAAAAAGAGTGTTTTCAGGTCTAATTGCGTGACTGAAGGGATTAAACAAAATCAAAAACAAACATTTTAAAACGGTTAGGTATAAGTAGATATTTAAATTTAATTAGTAGATTAGTAAATTTTGATAAATTAGAATCTTGTTATTTTTACGATCCTAAACATTTAAGAATCGAGTAAATGTACTAAAAATTAGATTTTCATCGATAAAGAATGCACGGCTTAACAAAAATAAGCACAGGGAGAAAAATATTTTAATAAATACTACGGGAACAGAAATTTTCACAAAAATGACTTTTTTCTGGTGAAGCAATCATAGACTGCGAAATCCAACTATATTGGAAATTTTACTATATTTTTGATAAGCTTTAATCGAATTTTGATCAATTTTCTTACATTTTTCAGTAAAATTTCTCATAGAATATGTAATTTTTTCAGTTTTATGTGGACATATAGTAATTGCTATTACGTCATTTCTCTCCATGATTACAAAATAAATTTTGATCTTAATATTTTAGGAAATTTTTAATGCCTAGCGGAAACTCCAGTGCTGCTTGCCCTCAGAACCCGAACCCTTCTTTAATGAGTGGAGCTTATAATTCGCACAGATATGACGAAGGTGCTGCATCGGTGGATTGCATGACAAACTCAAGTAATTACAGCTGGGTTCCCCCACCTTATCAGCACAAACACAGTAAGTGGTTTTTTTATTTTTCGATTGAAAATACCGCTGACAAAGTTAATATAAATATTAAATCTAATGTAACAAATGTTTATATCATATTTAAATTCTTTTAATAAAATGTTTTAGACCAAAAGACATATTTGGATCTCGCTTTGCAAAGATCTTCGAGTCAAAGCCGCAAAAATAGCTCTTACAATAAGTAAGTTTTTATTAATTAATTATTTATTTATACACGAAGAAAAATTTTTCAGTAAAAATTACTATACTGTTCGGTAAAGCAAACACAGACCGCCAAAAACCCAAAAAATGACTATACTTTTAGTAAAATTTACGTACTTTTAGTAAACTTTACAAAACTTTTAGTAAAAAGTGTAATCATTTTTTGGGTTTTTTTGCGGTCTGTGCTTGCTTTACCGAACAGTATAGTAATTTTTACTGAAATATTTCTCTCCGTATAATAGTAAAAAGTAATAGTAAATCAAATATACTTTTTTAGGACCTCTGACGAAAGAAAGTACTCTAATTCTCAATAACCGTTAGCTATGTTGGATACAAAATTAAATCTAATCTGCCAGTACATTAATCAGCACAAAGCATTTACATAATGATGCCAACGAGAGTGTTCCTTTTCATAAATTACTATACCGTTGTTAAATCTAGCTACTACGAATCAGTTTCAGGTGGATTTCAATTCCTTCACCATTTAGGAAGAAAATAACGTAACATACGCACAAAGGACTCAAAATTCAGGAAATGATAATAAGACAGTTATTATTCGGTTCGAATTTATCTTAAATTCGCTACCAAAATTTTAATAATGAAAGCAACCGCACCCGTAAAAATAATGAAAAAACTTTATATAAGAAAAATGCCGGAATATTTCAAGAGTCTCGGACAATACTCTTCTTTTTAATATTTATAGCTATAAAATTTTGTCTTTTTTTTACATTTGCTTTTTTTTAAAACGATGCGCAACGTGATTATTTCGTTTTAAGTAAGTGATCACTGAAATGATGACTAATTAAAAAATAAATTCAAATAAAAAAAGTTAAACCAAAAAAATGTGTCGTTTTTAACGAATATAAGGAAAAAAAGTACGCTAAGAGAGGTGGCAGTTTTCCTTGACCTTATCCAGCCGATCTATTGGGCAGATATAAAAAAGAGAGAGAGGGAGAGCGTACGAGATTAATGAATTCAGAAGGCGGCGGCGCCGAGCAAAGAATAAATATATACAGTCTGAACGATAAAGCCCAGCGTTTGTATCTGTTGAACAATGTTTTTTCCTCTCTTCTTTTTGTTCACAATTGGTCGTGCGCACTCGAGCGAGAATATCCATTGGTGTTCAGAAGCCAATCAAAGGCGTTCGAGGCGCGACCTCGTTTCACCGACACCGTCGGCCTACTTCCGCGGCAACGGCGGTAAAATACCGAAACGAGGGACTATGCTCGAGGGCTGCGTGTGTAGTGCGTTTCGACCTATTGGATTTTTTAAGCTTATCCCGCCGTATATCGTGGTGCTTCTGCTTTGTTATTACACCAAATCGCGTGTGACGAAACAGCAGAAAAGAATACGACTGACTCGTTTTGTTTGGCAACATTTTTATTGCTGTGTTTTTACTGTAAATCACGCACAATTAAACATTATAATTTCCTACTTGAAACGGCCTTTGAATTATGAATTTAATATTTACTCGACAAAAACTAAGATTTTTCGTTATATAAATTAATTCTAAAAGTAGAATCTCTGTTTATATAAAATGCTTAACATAAATACAAGAATAAGAAAAGCTGTTAAAAATTTTATTTTTGTTCGATGTTGCGAAATAAAGTACTCAAATATTTTTTAAGAGCTTTCATTCGTTTTTTTTCGGTAAATATTTGTAACGCTTCGTACAGAATTAAAGAGAGTGGAAAACGCGCAAAAGCTTTTAGACATTTTTATTTTGTTCAAATGTGTATATTGAATGAGCTTTAACAAGTATAAAGATTGTTAATTATTTAAAGTAAGACTTACATTCAAAGAAAACATAAGCAATCGCTCGAAAAGTTACTAAATTTTATTTAACGAGTATTTAAAGTTTTTCAATAAGTGTGATTCTTACGCTTTGTGCTCACGTGTCCTCGCGCGGATCTTTAAACATTTAGTTCCAGAAATAACGTCAAGCGTCGAGAATTTTTGAAGAGTCCCAAAGTGTATGGTTTTGGTCACATTTCCGTTATGTTCAGATTGATTTACTTTATGAATTAGATATAACATACAACGGAAGAGTGAACACTTTCTTTCCCACATAAATATTTTCAAGTATATGTTCACATATTAGCTGTTCTTTCCGTTAATCAATGATTATTTAATCGACATAAATAATTTAAAAAGTTTTATACTTTTTTAAAATTAAAAATAGCCGTTAACATGAAATTTTCAATACTATCACGAGCTTACAGAAACTCGTTATAAAATTGTAATGATGACTGTTTATAAATGAATCCATATATAGAGATGCATAGTTTAAAAATGAATTCATACCTATACTTAGAAGGAACCATTACCATCAGAATATCATAGAAGCAAACTATTTCTTTAAACAGGATCTCCAATATTTTGATGTTCAACAGCAACATCCGAGGCAATGAAAGATGATGGATCACAATCCCGGAAGGAATAATCTAATTATATTTAGTGGCCTACTATTCGACCTACGAGCTCTGACCTAAATAGTGAGTGAGTATAGGTATGAATTGCTACAAGATACAAGAGCCGGAAAAACTATCAATAAACTAGTAGAAAATAAAATGTTTATGTTTAAGCTCACATTGTGTTAAATATGCGTAATAAATGCTTTCCAAAATATGCGACAACAACATATGCTTCGATGTATTTATATACGCATGCATTGGGTTTTAGTAGACAAAATTGTCGACATTATTTTAACGATTTATTATACATATAATCGTTCTAAACTTTCCAAAATCAAATTTCAGTAGTCGATCAGTTAGCAACTTTTTTCCATGTCCATACGTATATCTATAATAAAAATCTTATGCGCGCATAACATCAGCGAAAAGCATTGCTTTAAATTCAAGGTCAGCACATGAAAAAATGCTATCATTCTTTAGTTTCGAGTATACCCTGGTAAGAAATTACCAGGTTTTATGTATAATTAAACAGTTTTTTCTACCTATCAGGCTGTGAACTGCAATTGCAAATGAATGTATGCTCGTACAGACAATTATCTGCGGCTGATCGTTATTTAAATACTGATTCAATCTCAAGTATTTTCGGTTGATTGTTCAAATAGAGTTTAAAATTAAAAAAGAAAAATTTTTATTTAATAAAGCACGGTACAAAACGTTCCATTGCAGTATAAATCAGTGATACACGTATTATCACGGATGATGATACATGGATATGAGTGATAGATATACATCAGATAATAATAAACAATTTATAAATAATATCAATTTGGAACTTGAAATTGACCCTTCGACGATTCTTTGCAGACTGAATGGAAGCTTTTGCATTCTCTGTTTTGAATTTTTAAAGGTTGGGAAAGTGGTAATAAAAATTAAAGGTCAACAGGATCCTTCCGTTTTTTTTAAATTCTTTCAGTTATAATTGCTGTACTTCTTAGCAAATAAAAAACTGTTGTTATAATTGGCACTTTAGCTTCATTTTTAATTTATTCGTTTTATTTTATAATATTTATTTAAAATACGAATTAATAAATAATACATTTTCATTTATATTTTTAAGAGAATGATATATATTTATTAAAATGTCAAAAGTATGTTCTGATATTAAAAATTTGTAGAAAATATACTTAAATTTTTTATTTCGAAAATTTAAAAATTAATAACACTTTTCTTTTAAATAAATTTTTCATCTATAAAGTCATTGTCGAAAAATTATACGATTTGAACAAGTCATTAAAATATCTTAGTATTATTATATAAGCAGTTCTTCTTGAACTCGATTTAAAAGTTTAAATAATCTCTCTAATTATACAAATAAGTTTCGTGGAGATTTAGGTTGATTTTTAGTCGTCTTATCGTGCGACAAAAATGCATTTTTCTCGGAAAATTATCTGTTATCATTAACTTATTGCAAATAAGGTCCCGAAATTTTGATATAGATTAAAGTTCTTATTTATTACATGTATATAGTAACTGATAAAAATTTTTGCAAAGATTAGTTAAATATTTTAGTTAAATATTAAATGTCATATGATTGATTTCAAACGACGTTTAACCAAAGTTAGAAGTATTATAGCTTGATCATATAAAACAATTAAAAATAACAAAAATTTGAAAATAAACTATTGACCGGAAAGCAAAAGAAAATCAATTAAATAAAAAAAACAGTTGTTGGGATTAGAAACCTACGAAACGAAGAAAATAAGCTTTGTCGGATAAAAATCGATTGAAACGTTCTCGAAATGTCTTAAATGTACACTTGTGCGCGCGCGCGACTAGAATTTTGCTCAAAATTGAGCGAAGTCTTGAAAGATCTATTTAAGCATTGCTTTATGGCAGAATTTTTTTTACCGTTCCAAAATTGCAGACTTGTACGTTTTTAATGATTTTAGTTTCTTTTTAATAATCAGTTAAAAAAATATACTAGTACATAATACTCCCAACATTTTGTATTAGATCGTAAAATTCTCAAAGGTAAGACAATTTTTTTTTTACTTTTTTAGATAAAACACAAATTTTTAAGATAACCTTCTCAAGAATCTTCTAAAATTTTATCTGCTGATAAGACAATTAAAATGTAAGATTCGATCTCTATGTGGAAGATTCACTTTGAAATTGCGTAACGACAAAATTAATGCTTGCGTGGAATTGAAGGCTTTCCTGCAAATGATGTACATTCCCTGAAAAATTAAAAACAATGGTTCACAATAAAGATACGATTTATTATGACATGAATTCATTGTTTTAAAGAAAACCTTTATAAACGTGGAGAACAATTTACTAGCTGGTATTATATAGATTTATCGGATTACAAATGTTGGCAAAAAAACTTAAAAATTTCATTTAAATTTATTTATTAACTTTAAATTGATTTATTTTTAATAGATTTTTGCGGCTTATTGCGTTATTTTGAGATTAAAATTATTTTATAACAATTATCATCAGTTAAAAAAGACGTCAGCACGTGAAATTATCCAAAGCTTTCTACAATAACGGTGACATCGTAACGCTAAGTATCACCTTATAGATAATATCGCGTTAATCTAGTCTCTCAGTCGAATATCTTTTATCGTTTCGAAAAATCTACGATAAATACAGTGATTAGTTAAGAGTGAATTCCCTTCGATGTCAATACAAACAATGACGAAATAACGATTTTAGATTTTAGTTAACAATAATTAATATTATATGCCACGTACAATATTTCTTGATTTTTTATAAATATCTGTGAAAATGGAAAATTAAAAAAAAAAATTGCGTACAAAAGTTCTAAATGATTATTTACAGCTGGTTTCTAACATTACTAAATTTTCAAAACATTGAAAAAAATGTCAAATGTCAAGAATGCCTGCATCGTAATGCAATCGTTAGTTTCGAGCAAGATTTCTTATTAAATCAAACACTATTCACTTCTCAGAATTTATTAATACCGGTTCGAGAAGCATTCAATTGACTTCCAATCGAGTGAAACCACTGCAGGAATAGGAGTTTTTTTGCAACAGCTTTTTAATAGACTCGCTAAAATATGGCTTTACCCAATCGCCCGTACATATACGATAGTCTTCTTACGCACAAATGCCAAGTGCCTTATTCTCAAATAAGAGATAGCAAATTTAGATTATTTAAGCCAACCGGAATAAAATTTCTACATTTCGAAGTACACATAACGTTCGAAGGACTGAGAGTTCTTATTTTTCGATTAATTTCGTTTTTGTGTACGCTCCCCCCGTTTCGTGATAAAAAAAATTGTGCTCGATTTAGAAAACTTTTATTACCATACATTCGTGGGAGTGGAAATCGATGTCGCGTGAAGGAACTACACGAGGGGTGGGACTTTTCTTTCTCTTATAAACATAAAAACAATTTACGTGTATATACTTAATCTATAAATATTAATTCCCATACGTCAGAAAAAAATCAATGCGCTAGAAAAAAAAAAAAAAAAAACGTTGATAATCGTTAATTAATTCGCGTATAATATGTAATAATCACTTGACGCAAAAATAGAAGAGGTGCAAATAAACTGCTTTAATGCGCCTTCGTATACTTATTTGCGATCGTTCATTATTTAAAGTACACTATAAGAATACGTCCTACGTACGTATAGCCTTCAACTTGATTATTAATATACGTTTATTCTATTTTCTTAGTCTTACATTATATTCTCAACCCAGTTTTAACTGGATAGTGTAAGCTTTCGATTATATATGTATAGTTTGCACGTGTCACAACTTTTAGTTTGTTTAAAATTACAAAGTATATCCGCAACCCCTCTGCTCCCACTAGAAGCTAATCAGCTTCTCTGATGTTTAGCGAGTCGAGTGGGAGCCGAATGCTCGAGAGGGAACGACGATGTAAGCGTTTACGATATAGAACAAAATTATTTTCATATTAAAAAGATGGCCTTACTTATTATCTTTTGTATACCTAAAATTGCATCAATGGCCTTGGGAATGATCCCAAAAATTATTAGAAGCATAACAAAAATTATTTTTCAATGAACGTAGCATATACTTTTACTTTAATTATTAGTTTGCGATCTTCCTATCTTCTAACATTCGAAATTATCCCTGTGGTTAAAATGGAATCGCATTCAGTCTTCCATTAAGAATCAATTTGACAATTAGTCATTGAAATTATAGAGCACTCAAGATTCGTATTCGTAATTCGTTTATATACTCGTTTGGTCTTTCGACCGATAATTTATGCTCTTTTGCGGCTTTTTATGGTCGCAGACGAAGCGAAATAAATTGCAAACGATCGAGATTCATAAAATCGTTCATTATAGGATGAGCGATAAAAAAACGTACTGATGCTTGGAATATTGCTCTGCGTCATAAAAATTCAGTGTTTTGCATAGGTATTATCGGCTCATAAATATCCATAAGTCCTAAATGTATACTGATAATTAGTATAATTGGTGTAAAAATTTGAAAGTTCATATTTTAAAGAAAACTTTTTCTTCCCTAAAAATGTTCATGATCGTTTATAAGCCAATAGATTTAAATACCCCAGATAAAAGTAAATCCACTTTTAAGCCATAAAGTTTCGCTTCACCTTGAAAAGTAGCCTTATCTATAAAGATGAGCGCAACGATTTTATTGTTTTATGCCGAGGCGATCTAGACGATAATTTGCTTACAAAACAGCGATGATCAGTGCCATAAAGCTCGATCGTTAACTCCAGGCGTATTAGTCTCATTGCTTTATTAGGGGATTACCTGAAACCGAGACATTACCTGCCGCAGCGGGGAGCTGCGGTTAACTGGACGCCAGGTGCATTTGGGCTCACTAACGACCGTCATAAAGTAAATCTTCCCTCCCAGGTATAAATTCTGCAAACGAATACAATAACCGAGACGCTCCGGGAAGAAGCTCGTAAGCCGTCGCGATATACTTAAATGTAAATACATATTGAATTAAAAGCTTGTTTTCAGTTTCTTTTTTCATTTATCCGTGTCACCGGAGGCTAATATTTGCCGGCGGACCAAACAATAGTAAATAATACCGGGATATCGAGAGACAAAAAATCATAAATGATACACGGCTGTGCAATTTTTCTTTCGTTTACGTCGAGCTTCGTTTCATTCCGTCGATGCAAGGAAATACTCAACCGAATACGATGAATGCAAAAAGTTTTCTAAATTTCTGATATACGACGCAGTATTTAGGTAAGAGTTTTTCCACCTCCAAGTAGAGTGTCTACCTTGACAGCGTCGTCATTGAAATTTATTCATTTGATTAGTCACGGCTTCGCGCGCACGGACAATTAATTTTATATCAAGACGAATCCGCGCGATTACAAACCAATTAGCGCGGATCAATTATTAATTCAGATTTAATTGGATACGCCGTGCAGGAGATAAAATTGTCGTATATAGCTTTCGTTCTATGGATTTGCGGTGCAGCACATTCGAAATCGCGTGATTCACTCGATGATGCACCTAGATAATAGTTTAAACTGATTTTTTTTTGATAATAAAAAGATTGCTCATGTAATTCTTGATAACGATATGAGGAAGTCGTTATATGAACACTGTAGGTCGTCCGATGATTCACTTACCGACTTTCGCAGCGAAAATCAAAACATCCGCAATTTAGATTTAATTAGCAAGGACCTTACAAATTTAAAGAATGCGTGTAGCAGCCATCGCGCGATTCGCCTGAGGTCAATGAACATTCTTTTCTGCCGCATCAACAGCTCCTCGTCGCTTCGCAGAGCGAGACTGTAGGCAGTTAAATTTAATACTCTAAGAGCTGTTCGCGCGCAGAAAAAGAAAAACGATCAAAAGCCGAGGAGGCCTCGAAATACCTTCTCGAAAAGATACAAAGAAAGACGCGAAGGAAGGCTCTGCCGGAGTCAGGCGATTTACCGCGGGCGGTACAAGAGTTAACTCCCGCAGGTGATCGAGTGGCAAAAAGAAATGAAAGGCGAGTCGCGAGTTTCGAATTCGGCGCTTTCCGCGGAAGTCGCGCACGTAATATATTTTAATTGCCTCGCGGCGGCGGGGCAGCGCGACGCAGCAATACATCCCACCGCGAAGACTTGGCAACAGCGCGAATCCAGCCGCTTATAACCTGCACAATAGTCCCTCGCTCTCGGATGCGCAGATCCCTTTATCCCCCTTGATTCGCGAGCCGCAGCCGAGGGGCCCTTCGAAAACCTTGAGGTCCTCGACGTACACACAGGCAGGTAGAAAGTGCGACGAAATCGGAGCCCCCGGGGATCGCGAGAAAAAGGAGGCGCGCGCGCGCGCATGTACGCGCGGATCGAAGAGCAGAAGTGCGCGGAGTCGACGGCGCAAATAGTCCATTCCATTCATTGAACAGAGAGCGCCGAGGAGATAGAGCAAAAAGATCCATACGGCAGAGAGACCGCCGCGGCTCAGTCGCGATTGGGACATCGTCGGAGTAGGAGGAGCTGCTCGCCCGTTCTCGTAACAATCGTAACCCAAGCTCAAGAGATTAGCCTTTCTCCCAGAAGAGTGCTTTCCCCCTTTCGAGGCGACTTCGGAGAGAGAGAAAGAGAAGGCTGCATATATAAGGATCCGCAGAGTCGGTCGCAGGCGACCAGTCCCCCAGCTCCGTTTCCGCAGTCGACGGATGACGACGCAGAGAGAAAGGCAGCAGCAGGCGCAATCCCCCCACCAGTAGCTGGTAACGTTGCGCGACGACCAGAGCCCACGCACACACACTCGCATAGTGTCGGTCGATCGACGCACACGGACACGGGCAGTGCACATCCCCACCCAGAGTCGTGCGACCGAAAAATCCAATGCGATAAGGGGAGAGCCGCAGCAGCTTGCTCGCTCTCTCGGGTCTCTCTCTCCCTCTAGCTTTATAATATGCGTCGAGTCGTCGGCAGCCCATAGAGCTGAACGGACGGACGCGGACGAGTGCTGAACGGAGCTCGCCGTATGTGAACGGCCTACCAGGGGTAAGGCTGCCTGCGAGATCTTGTGTGTGTGCAGTGAGCAAAGAGAGACGGAGAAACGAATCGCGAGCTTTCGAGAAGGCTGTCGAGGACGTCGCGGAGGTGGAGGAGGAGGACGACACAAAGGGAGTAGCCGCGTTGATAGCGCGTTCCTTCTCTGCTCATCCTCTCCTGGACGTAGAGACGAAGCAACAAGCACACGGGCATGGTATACTTGACGGGTTCTTGGGGCATGGGAGAGGCTGAAACGCAGTGCCGCAGCGCGAACAACAGCTCTTCCCCCGTAGCCTCGACTTTCTGCCAGGACCACGATGAGGAAGTCGCCCTACACCCGCTCAAAAATCAGGTGAGTTCTCGGCCGGGCCAGCTTCCTCCTTTGTTTGACGGCGCAGCTTTCTTTCGCTCGCTCGCCTCGCTCTATCTCTCTCTCTCTCGCTCGCTCCTCTCTCTCCCAGTGCTCGGGCCGTCTACTCTACGTTGTTTGATAACGACGACGCAAAGTGCGACAGCTCTTTGTCGTCTGCTGTGCAGGCACGCGCGGGAGGGTTTCCAGCTTTTCGAGAGGGAAAGAACGCAGCGCTTAAGATCGTTCCCCAACAGCTGATTTTCATTGTCTCTTGATCGTTTTTCTTTTCTGCCTCGCGCTCGCCACCAGGTCGGAGGTCACACGCGATTGTTGCTGCTCAACCAGAATACTATTTGCAAGCCATTGAACTGCAGGGAGCTCGACTTTTACAGGAACATTCCACAAGATATACAAATGTTTGTCCCTAAATTTAAAGGTAAGCTAACATTCTAATATTAATTTCACCAAGCTGCTTAGATAAGGTATACCAAGAATGATTCATGCTTATGTTTTATCAGTAACTAGTGCTTAAGGTTATTGTTCTTTAGTGTTTATTGAAATTGTGTGTTTTAACGCTTCTGCAAAACTGAAGCTTTTTTCAGTATGATCTCTTATTCAATTTATGTACCAGAGAGTGCGTACACACATTATTGCGCTCTCCAGTACTGTTGATAATAATTTTTTAATTCACTAATTAATCATCTGTCTTTTTTTATCAATTTATGTTCTATCAGATTGTTTTTTTTTTGCATTTTATTCAAGTCCGTTAAGAAACTTTTGTAAAAAGAAATAGATAAACATAGATAACTGTCATCCCAGTGCAACAAACTCGATGACGTTTTTGCGTCATCGTTTTCGTCATTAATGTTTATGCAATGTTAGTTCTGTTGCCCCAATTTATGCCAGTTTTAAACACCCACTTTAAACGTCACTGCTACGTTTACTTAAAACGTCATTGGTGAATTATAACTTTGAGTAAATAAATCACGCTGTTGTCATATTTAGATTTGTTTATTTTTGTCATTAGTAAAACATGTTATCAGTTGATCTGCAAATCTTTCCATTGGTGAACTTTTATGACTCAAGATTATCGGTGTTTAATCAAATTTTGAAAAATCAGATTAATTATTATCAATATTTATCTTTTCTAAAGATATTGGCAGACCTATTTTAGCTTACATGATTTCATTTTCTTTTTTTTTTTTTCTTTTTTGACAAGTGGCAATTATAAAACATTTCATTAGATAATTTTTTTTGTTAGAGATATTAATTTATCACTTTTTAAGGACTCAAAGCTGAAGAATTAATCTTTAAAATGTATGTCAATATTGTTGGATCTTCAATGCTACATGAAGATGAACCTATTCTCAATATTTTTAATTAATCATTGATTAAGTAAAGTGCTTTTTGATAAAATTCTGAATTAAAAATAAATTTGGTAAGTACATGCAACTGTAAGCTAAAAACTGATATAAAAAAACAATTGATAATTTTTAATTTGCTTTTGGGGCATAAAAACTAAATCGAAAATTCGCGATGTTCTTGCAATCAAGAAATTTAAGTATTATCTTAAAATAACTTAAGTATCAACTCAAAGTAACTTATGTCATGCACAATAAAACCTGCAATTAAAAGTGAAAGAAAGTTTTTTGCACAGATTTTATCGTGCAAATTCTGTACAAACAGTATGAATAATTTCTTTCCAATTAATTTTGCAGGTATTTTTATGATATATATTATTTGAAATGTGATATTTAAATTTCTAAGGATTAAATCGCGACTTATCAGTGTTTTCTGTGAGAATTTTGTATTGGAAGATTGTGAAGGTCTCCATTTTTACTGGGAAATATAAACCCTTCGCTGAAGATGAACCTCTTTGGGAACAAATATACTTGTGCTATAGGGCTTATGAAAAACAATGACTTAGGGGATTGTGCTGCTCATTGGGGACGCGATATGTCAATTTATGAACAATGAATGCATCAAATCGCGCATGTTTGATGATTGTCTAGAAAAACAACCTTTTCTTTCAAGTATCCCCAGAGCCAATAAGTCACAAGGATACGTGTCTGGGAAACGAGGCATGGCCTGCTCGCAGACTCACTAGTGCCCTGAACACATTCCATTTGCTTCTCCTTGGCCAATGCTCGGGGTTTGTATTTTGTTGCTGATCATCAATATATTCTGCTCGGAGGCGAAAGCTCTCTGAACTGACATATATCAGAATTGTTCTCGATTGAGGCATATTTATGATAAAGCTGCCTGTTATCTGCACAGTAGTGTTATTTCAGTCAAAATTATTTTAATAGTTGTTACACAAACGTATGAATGATTTCATTGTAAAATCAGTCTTTCAAATTTTCATGAGCATTACATTCATATCATCATTTTCATAATGTAAAAAAATATTCTTTTTTATTTATAAATTATGATTTGTTATATTTACTGTGTAAAGAAGGTGCTAGTTCTGCCTCCTATTGTGAGAACAATTCTAGTTCAAGGTAAAAGCAAATTATTAAAAAAAAAGATTTGAACCAGAATGCTCCAGAGGAGAAAAATTTTAATTATGTTGCATGGCGAAAAATTCAAGTCACGTGCTCATATCCGTCAAAAAATCAAAATTTAATACCGATAGTATTTTTATACGATCTGTTAAAAAATTTTTTTTAACAGATGTAACGTTTTAATTGACGATATAATATGAGATTTTTCATTTATATTATTTTACGATTTCAGGATGAAAATGAAGTAAAATATTCTTGGGAATTAATCATCATTTTGTGTAACAATTTCATACTTATGTTTTGTCTGAAATGCAGGCTTTTACTTAATAATTTTGAAATTTATATACTACAAATATAGTATAGAATTGAAACGCGTTTCGGTTTGATTGATGAAAATTTACTATCGAGTGTAGACAGAGTCGCACGCGACTTGCCTACTAAACAATTCGTCCCTAAGATCACCTGTACTTATCCGTTCTGCTGGTGTTACAGGTGTTATGCAGGCTTCCAGCAGTGGTGAGGTTAAATTAGAGAAACGGTATAGCCCAAGTTTCCGAGACCAAGAGGTTCGACCAAGCAAAGGTTCCACAAAGCGGAAACGAGACGATGTTCTAAGGTAAATTCGTAAGCTTCTACACCTGAACACTAAACGCACTTATTTTACAGCATAGTTTTTGGCTTTACGATGCAATACATAACATTACGCTGGTAAATTTTGCCTAGAAAAATGTCTTAATGTACAGAATATTTTTACGAAATAAAGCATTATTAACTCATTCCTTCTTTAGATTTCATTAATAACTAAGTTTCTATTGCCTAGTTATTCCTGTCCTTTTACATGCAAATGTAAATTTCATTGTAATTTAACGATTAGTTTACCTTCGTGTAGAATGTATCGTATGAAAAAAGAAGGCTGAACGCTTCTTTTACATAAATAAAATCAAACTTGATCAGCCCTCTCTTTTCTTATATATTTTTATTTTATTTACAAATAATTGTATTTTATTACGTAAAGTGCGATATTCTATGAAAAAATGTAAAAAGTTGTATTTTATTCGACATCAATTTTTTTCATTTAATCTTGTTGTTTTTTGTAAACAAATAGTAATAAACTGTATGTAACCAAATTGCACAGATTTATATTTTTATTGATAATAAACGATTTCTCCGATTGTACACGAAATTTTATTTTTTTTGTTTTAATCGATTTCGTTAAGAAAATAATTATAAATTTACAGACTATTGGCAAATTAAATCTTGAAAAATTATTTATTGTAAATTAAACCCGCCTGTACATAAAATTTGTACCATGAATGCAATAAATAATAAAGAAAAAAATAACAGAGATGCTTTATTTTACCCATATATTATTTAGAATTAAAATAAAAACTTGATAATAGAAAAAACTTATTGAACTTAATGCTTTTTTTCAGAATGAAGATTCACAGAAAGAACAGTTCTATAGATGTACTTAAGTCCGGAACGCATTTAGATTCATCAACAAACAAACAATGTATCCTTTGAAAAGTTTTCTGTTTAATCTCAACTGGTTAAATATTGACTTCTGCTGTCGAAAGCAAACTTCTAGATTTTTCCTTAACCAAGGCACTAAACAGATTTTTTATTACTAGAGAACATAACTTCGCGTTACGCGCAACCATGCATATTGGACTTGAAAATGGGGACCAGGCAGTACGGCGATGACGCGTCAGCGGAAAAGCGCAGTAAGCAAATTGCCAAATGCGCAGCGAGTACATCGGCCTCCTTGGGTGTTCGCTTATGCGGCATGCAGGTCAGTTAACTATTTTTTTTAAAGCTCACCTAATAGGAAATCTCGTCTAATGCACACGTTTACTCTCGTTATTTAGGCGTATCAAGCAGACACCGATCATTATATAAAACGAGATAAGTATTACGGAAGAGAGTTGAACGAGGAGGGTTTCAAAGCGACTCTTTATAGATTTTTTCACAATGGCTTTTGTCTGAGAACGTCAGTTATTCAACGAGTGATCGCACGATTAGAGCAGCTGCGCCGTGCTATCGAGAGACAAAGTAGCTACCGTTTTTATTCCTGGTAAGTCTCGTGTCTTTTCCTTCTTTATTTTCTTCTTTCGCATTTCTTCTGCCTTTCTTTTTTCTTTGTTTATTTTTTGCGCAGGAGCCAACTCACGCGAGTCATTAACTCTGTTCGTTATATTTACACTCCAAAACTTATTATTACAAATTTTAGAAACTTTTAACTGCATTTTTAAAATAATGAAAAGTGGAAGTTTTCTTTTAAATTGTGCACACTTTGTAGTAAGTTTCAGAATATACTTAAAAAAAAAATTTAAGAAAATGTCAAGAGACACTCTTACTCTTTAATCTATTAACAGTAGTGGTTAAATATAAGTCACTGCTAGCATTGATATAATGAAATCTTTTTAAAGATTTGCTATTGCAAGAAAAGTGCCACTATCGATGTTTAAACTCAATCTCGTTAATCTCGTTGCAAGGATTCAGTTCATAAATATTATTCATTGAGAATTTTATGATCAATAATTTCAAAGTCTTAAAAGCTTCAATAAAAAGCAGAAATAGCAAGAGCAGATAATACCGGAAAGAGTTGGATAGAATCGATTTTGGAAAAATTACAAAAGCTAGCGCTTGAATTCTGTTTGAGCCAGTTGGGTCTGCACTTTTTAACCAGAATTAATGAATATACATTCGCATTACAGTTCCTTATTGGTGGTGTATGAAGGATATCAAGTACGCGTCGATGATCCTACTAACGTTGCTTTCATGGACAACGTCGTTGTAACGCATAGTTCGGACGCTTGTTGCTACGATGCTGATACAAGTAACAGCTCAGCTGATTATAACCTATCCGTCAACGAGGAAGTCAGTCACGCAGCGCTACACCGTGGTTTCGGCGAAGCTGCAGCGCGTGGTGCCAAAAATTCCATGGGCTTTTACCCCGTGAACGAAGAAACAGTTTTTATGGAGCCTCCATCCCACGGATTAATCAGCGGTCGCCGCGTCGTAGGAACACCCTCCACCGACAACTGGATGCTTTATGGTAATAGTAATAGTAGTAGTAGCAGTAGTAGCAGCGGTGGCAGTGGGGATGAGTATTGCTGCGGGCAGCACACAGTCAATTCTGAGGATACAAGTTCAGACCTCGACTTGGGGCTGCTACCCATTGGCGCCGAGTGTCCACTTAAACGTAATAGGCACAGGCACCACAGGCTCAGGCTTTACGAGGGAGAACCTGATGAGGAGGACGATGAGGAGGATGAGGACGAGGACGAACGTGCAAGCGTCACCAAACGATTCAAAGTCAAATCCACAGCGACAGCCAGCGCACAGCCAAATCTCGTATCCGGCACCGTGGACGACCCAATGGTTGACGTGCGAATGATCGATTTCGCCAATGCAACCTTTGGTCATAATCACGGGGTATCTACCGCTGCTAATTCAACGGTGCATCAAGGCCCGGACTGTGGCTTTCTTACCGGACTTGATAGCTTAAAACGCCTTCTTCTTGAGATTCTGACAGAAGGTTAAAATATTAGCGAGTAGGGAAGAATCTCATCTACTGTCTCAAACGATGCGAATAAATTGAAAATTGTGATTGCTTTTGGACGTTCAAAAATGAACGCCGCAGCGCGATTAAAAAAAAAATGTTTTAGTGTAATTATTATGCCGAGTTCATTCTTTTAATTACGAGTTTACAAAGAATTTTGCATATGCGTTAAAAACTGAAATTGACTGCGCAAAAAAATTTGCGAGGAGATAAAATGAATGAGAGAGAGAAAGAGAGAGAGAAATATATAAAGGGGTGGGAGACAGTGAAACAGAGAGGGCGGGGGAGAGGAAAGAAAAAGAAAAAAGAGCATGACAGATAAAAAAGAAATTGGGGAGGGTGAGAAAAACGCATGTGTAAGATTGCGAGTATGAATGAATAAAAGGCAGCAACAAGTTTAAGACGTATATGCAGTTGAGAGTATTAAGGAAAATATCCTTTCCGAAACAATCTAGTTTATTATTAGAGACTCTGCGCAAGGCCTATGTATATAGTCACGAGATATAATTTTAAACTACATGTTCCACGAAACTGAACGTTCAATATTGTACTGGATAATACAGTGAGTCAAGGATGCGCGCGCGTGCGCGTTCTGCGCGTTGTTCAACGCGTTGTTCAACATTCATGCATAGTAAAGTGTAGTTGAAACAACGCGCAAGCACGTGCATTTGTACATGTATAAATGTAAATGTGTATAAATTATGGTACTAAACAAAATATAAAAAAATTAGTGAAGCTCCTGCCAACTTTTATTGAAACAAAAAAAAAACAGACTGTGACGACAATTAACTGTAGTATTAATTTTTAAATATTTGACCAACTTCAATATTTCTTTTTTTATCCGATATTGTTCTTGATTTAACTGGTGTTTAGCGCGTTAACATTACGGTATTTCTTAAAGTCCAATTATAAAATAAATTGTAAATAGACGGTTAAATCGTCTATATTGTTGAGAAAATAATTTTAAACGACATACGAAATTGTCCAAGGAAAGTTTGATTCAAGACAGAGACGGGTCAAATTATTTTTACATCGTACACTGTCCTACAAAGTACGAAATATAGTAATTAACTCTATTCATACGAAAAAAATTAAAAAATGTACAAAACGCAATATACGCTGTATTATTTATGTACGCATATAATGCATATACACACATATTTTTCCCGAATATTGTCATAAGCAGATACTCAGTGTGATAGACAAATATTGAAAGAAAAAATATATATCTCGAAGTTGTTCATATAAAGCAGGTGCGCTAGCAAAAAGTTCCATAAATATAGCATTGTAAAATTTTCATGTTTTTTTGCGTAATAAAAAATTTACTATTATGAAAACTTCATTAAATGATTGTGTAAGCAATACTTTAACATTAAGACCAAGCGTGACCTTTATTGCAAACTCATTTTGCAAGTTCCTACCATGTTATTTCCTGTATTACAAATTTAATTATTAGTTAAAATTATAATATATTTAATTTGCTTTTAAATTAAAATATTTGTGAACGTTGTTTGACAAAAGGTATTAGAATAATAAAAAAATTTAATTTTTTACAATATAATTTTAATAACGGATTATACATTTTCAATAAAATATCTAAAATTATATTTTGCATTAATAAACGACAAAAGGTAAATAAATATAAATATCGTATATTCCAATACTTGTATACAAAATACATTGGGTGACACTCAAAACGCATTTTTGCTTAAGGTTCCTACGGAAAAGAAATGATAAAATCTTTTAAAGTTATCGGAAAACGATACAGATACAAAAATCGATACAATTCATGGTTTTTTATAAGCTTTTATAAGTTACTTTCAACCGGGGTGATTCATCACTGGAATTCATAATTTTATTTTTCGATTAACATATTCTTATTATGAGAAACTAAGCAATTAAATATTTTTAGTTTTTAACCATGTTGAACAAAAAGATCGCCAATTAACATTCAACCTCAAATTAAAATTTTTGTATGTGATGTTACGGACTTAGACATCATATAAAAAACATAATTTTGTGGAGTGGTATACAATGTGTTTGTACTATAAAATGGATTACAAGATTGCAAATTTAAAGCATTCGTACTTGTTTTTATTCGTCATACTTTCATGCACTAAGATTCATTCTTTTTTTGCTCGGTAAGTTTTCATGCAACGCAATATTTTATTAATATTTACATTCTAAGTTAATTCATCATTGATTAACATGCTGTAGCAATGACGTTACACATAATTCGTTGATAAAAGTGAACGAGAAATGCGCGCACACAATTTCTTTGGAAAATATTAAGTCGTGACGTAAACGACCTTATACATTGAATAACTCCAGAGCAGTAAAGGTCAGGATGGAAACAGTTTCATTTGTGAGTTTGACCAGCATCTATAAATTTATTCAGTAAAACTTTTTCAAAATAAAGTTATTTATATAAAATAATTATACAACTATTAAATATCTTTTTATAAGTAAAACAAATATTAATGTGATGTATTGTTTTTAATACCGTTCAATTACGATACATAAAGTTTGACAATCGTATCAAAAAGTTTTTGATAATACATATAGGTTGTTATAAGCTCGTATAAAACATTCCGTAATCAAGTTAGTATGACTGTCACTGCACCATTATGAATTATTTTTTATCAAATTCATTATATATATTTATATATTAAAATTTTTATGGTTAAACATAAATTAACTTATAAAGGCACGTGTCTTTTAAAGTTAAAGATTTGGTTAACAATAATAAACGGTACAATTGTACGATTTGATGCAAATACTTATGCACCAAAATGTTAGCTATAAATATAGATTAATCGCTTATTTTTATAAAAGGATTTAATAATAATAATTTTCGGAAAATCGACGGTCATTAAGATATTAAAGCATTATTAATTAATCACAATTAAATATTTTGTTTGCAAAATATTTTTCTATCTTTTAAATTTAATCTTACATGCACAAATAATAAATTTTCATGATTTAAACACACTTAACAAATTTGTACATAAGATAACATTTCGTTATTCAAATGCAGAGCTGAAAATAATGAAAAAGACATTCATCAAACTTAATTTTATAATCTGATAAAATTAATTTTATCAATATTATGCTTGTTCTCAAAAGTTAATATTTCCTTCAAGTTAATATATCGTACCTGATGATAATCAACTACTTGAAATGATTTTTTTAATATTATAAGAGTGAATAAAAGTGATTGATACTGTTTTAAATAGAAATTAATAAAAATTAACATGATTTTTTCGGTAAGTAAACCTTTGTAAAAAATAAATCTTTGATACGTCTATAAAGATTAAGAAAGACTTTTAAAATAATCATAAACTAGATGCTCAATAATAACTTGAGGAGTAACCAGTAAATATAAATTATTTCGTTGCAGTTGGTGTAACCTTAACATCTTACTAGTAATTAGTCTTATTTGACTGGTCTTCTTCGTAATAGTAAGGACTAATTTCATAACTTTATAAATATGTGAAAGTCGTAGGAAAAATATGTTTTTTCCATAAAATAAATTCATTTTACTTGTTAAAAGAAAGATTTTCAGAATCCTACGTATGGAACTTATTTATATATTTAATAGTATTAGAACAATACTTAAAAATACCTTCTCACATTAAATTCATTTTTATATGTTCTAAAACAAATATTCGACCATTTGAATTTAGTTTAAAAGTAATTACTTTTTTAGAAAATTGAAATTTTATAGAAATAGATAAATAAATTGCATACAAACAATGAAATTGTTTGTACAAAAATCCATGAAATAAATTTTTTTACATTTTACGTTAAAAAAAATATTTTCTAATATTTACAAAACATCAGTTATTTGTTTACATCAACCCGTTTGTCTTTTAATTCTTTTTAAATTTTGCATCTTACATTCTAATTGTCGTTTTCAGCAGCCATTTGGTAATGGTAGCGACGTAAAGCAGATAATTTTAATCGTTCAGTCTCCAAAGCCTGCTCCAATTCCAGAACGCGAACTTGGGCTTCCATCTCCAGCCTCTTTGCTTGATGAAGACTTAATCCAGAAATATCCATATCTTCTGCAGTTTAAAAAACAAATAACAATTAATAGTTTCATAGAATATATATAATTTTTTTTCGCTTTTAAATTGCCAAAGCCAAGTATTGTTTATCGATGTTGAATGAGAACTTAGTTAAAACTAAGTTAATTAAAGATTCGAATTTTATTTTAAAATAGAATGCTTTAAAATAAAAAACATTTCAAAATGTGTTTTTAAGATTTTAAAATTTAAATACTTGTTTACTTTGATTACGTGACTCAGAAAATGAAGTTATTATCGTATTTAAGTTTAATTAAATTTGGTTAAATTTAAATTGTTTACCATTATCTTCGATAAGTTGACTACAACTTTTGGCAGTTGCAACTACACTTCCTGTCGCTTGGGTGACCAACCGAGAAGCTTCCGAGAGAGCAGATAGATTACTACTATGTCGCTCAGCCTTAACTCTACTAGCAACCACTAATTGAGCAGTAGAAGCAGCTATTCCCTGTGATGCTACTACAAGTTGTTCAAATTTGCCGTTTCCAGCAACTACCTTATCTGCTGCTTCTCTGAAAATTACACAATTATAGAAATTAGATTGATAATTTCTGATTCTACTCTACAAAATTATTATTTAACTTCATATTTTATATACCTATATATTTACGTTTCACATCATTATTTATAAATCTGTTTTATCTTTTTGATATTATCAAAGCTTTTGTTATAATTTTTTATTATTAAACCTAAAACTACACTCTTATAATTACTAGGAACTCGTATATTACGATCTTTAAAGTGTTTCAATATTCTCACAATAAATTTAAAACGGTAACCAATTGATTCAAGATTTCGTCGTGAGTAAAAAATACTTACAGCAGAAAATTAGCTCCCATAGCAATAGCTTTGGCTGCAGAAATTAAACCTTCAGACCACTGATGATTTCGTTTATAAAATTCATTGGCTGAAGCAGTTCCCTTGCCTTGTGCAACAATCTCCATTTGTAAAAGCCTGGATTTTTTTACTAAATTTCTGATAGACATCATCAACTCAGTACAAGAGTCTAAAATTTTGCCATTGACTTCTAATTTTACACCGGAATCAGCAGCTCGTGATTTATCCAACATTTCCTGGTATAATTAAGAAAATGATCGATTATGCAACTAAATTCTAAGGTATTTCTAGTTTAGAAAATTTTATTTATAAAACTTTTTGCTGCTGCAAAAATGAAAATATTATAGATAAAATTGTTTCACTTTTTAAAGAATGCGTTCATGAAATATTTACTCAGCAAAGTTTTTAGAGTTGATTTTAATACAAAACTTAAATAAAAAACATTTTTGTGCTGTTAAGTCTTGGAATTTCTGGTTGCGCGTAAAGTCGTGACACGGAACCCGTAGATTTTTGCGCGAATGTTGACGTTTTACTTGAATGAATGCAGACTGACAGACTAAATTTCGCGTCCGTTGAGTTCGTTGAGGATGGTATTTACACGGTCTATAGCAGCCCGCGTAATCGGCAACATCTCCTTATTTTGGAATTGTCACACAGTTTTCATAATGCCCTTATTCAGCAGTGGATTTAATTTATTGAACTTAGTTTTTACAAAGTTTTGCGTTGTTTTCACATTTATCGCCGTCGGAATTTCTTTGACGTAAAAGGCTTTTGAAGCGTTGGAAGAATTTAGAATAAAATTTATTAATAAATTAGATAAAAAAAAATAATAAAAAGGGGTACGCCTTGAGACGTACAAATATAGTAAAAGTAAAAATTAAATAAAAGTAATTATTGATGGTAAAAAGGATATTTTTACAAAATTTATAAAATACGTTGAATAAACAATTACTAGAAATCTGGGAATAAAGAACTACAATCAATTTATTAAATCTCGAAATGTAAGAATCACGTTGCGATTACCGAGATAAAGTTGTACAATCATTACAAATATAAAGTTTTCCTAATTTGTGAATAGAAGTATTTGTTTTAGTTTATTTTTCATATTTAAAATCTCACTAATGATCTTTTGCATATTATAAAATTAAATTATAAAAATAAAATATCTATACCTGAATTCTAGCAGCAGCTTCCTCAATAGCCTTGTCCATACCCATTAATTCATTTTCTACTAAATCACCAATAACTTCAGTGTTACCCAAAGCTTTAGATAAAGAATCTGCAAGACTTGAAATTTTTTCCAATTGTTTCCTTACAATTTGAACTTGCTCTAAAGTTGAAGAAGATTTCTCTTTAATATAACTTATCATGATTAAACCTTGCGAGCCCAATTGTTTGCATTCGTCAGTCAATTCTATTAAAAAAATTTTAAATTAGAAAATTTCTGATCTATAACTTCTTAAAATAAGTTATATATCATCATTTATTTTATTATTTTCTGCTTAATTTTAACAGATCATAAACATATAGTACTTTTATTATATGATAAAAGTAATAATTTGTTAGTATTACTTTTAATATTTGATTATAAAAACTAAATTGAAATCATTGATGCATTACTTTAGTAATTTCCTTAAATAACCTGTTAAATAAATCATCTTGAATAATAGAGAAATTTCGAATAATTTCTGCAGATTTCCCTAATTTAAATCAATTTAGGCTATTTCTCAAAATATTAAGTAGTTAAAATTAAAATTTTGTTAAAGTTTTTTTTTATTTTTAGTAAAGAACTTCGCTATTTTAAATTTAAAAAATGTTAACTGACTGTTCATAAAATGAATAATTTGTAATAGAAATGGATACTCATAAAAATACGTACTATCGCCAAAAGAAATATCTTTCGATGTATTTGAAGTAAATTTAGCTTGCATTAAATATGTAGCAAGGGTATATGCAGTATGAATAGCATTACGTATTAATTGTCCTCTTTGAGAGGAATCAGTCATGTAATTGCTATATGCCTTGCTCAAGTCACTCAACGCCTCGTCTGTGGGCTTCACAAGACTAGCAAGGTAATCGGGTGTACAAGTAACTGCAGAGACAGCAGGATTATCAACGACGTGCATTGCATTTTGCAAAATTGCTTCCGCTTCCGATAAACATAGCACTGCAACATTAAGATTTTATATGTACGCTTTGTATGATCGTTTAAAGCTTAATAAACATTCATGCTTCTCTCTTTTTTTAATTCACAGCATCATTGACTTACAAAGTAAATCGTACAAGGCCGCATCTGAGTCGGCTTTCACTTGTGCGACCGAACGCTCAATCTCAGCGTGCAAGTTTGTAATTTTCATTTCCAATTCTTCTTTTTGTGATATTAAATCATGCAATTCTCCTTCTACGGCAGCCTTTTCAGACGTGATAAAATCTATTTTTGCTTGAAGACTCTGAAAATTTTATTAATTTAATTCGTTATTTTAAATTAAAAAAAGCCAAAAATACTTTAATTATTATTAAAAATTACCAAATTTTCTGTTTTTGCTGCATCAAATTCCTTTCTAACTTCTTCTAAATCAGCCCGTGCTTGCACAACACGTTGAGCTTCTTGTTCAACAGTAGCTTGACCCTGAACTTGCTCTTGCAGTCGCTGCTCAGCCTCTTGAGTTCGTCTTTCGGATTGATCCAATTTTAATTTCATACTTCCTAATTGTTTATCCACTTCAGCTTTCTAAACATATAATAAAAAAATAATAAAAAATTGAAGACATAAAATAAAAATTTAATTTAAGTTTTAGTTATAATTACTTTTCTTATTAAAGTAATATGCTCATCTCTTAATTTAGCATAAACATCTTTAAGCTTTTGAAATTTCTCTTCCAATAGTTTACTTTTTTCTGAAAAAAAACTATGTTTTTTAATGATTTTGATAAAAATGTAGCATTAAAACTTATTAAATTTTAAAAACCTTTACCTTCAGCTGCAGTATATAATACCATTATTTCTTCTTTCTGCTTAGACAAATCTTGAGCAGTTTGTTTTTCTTGCAATATTTCGTTTCCCTTAAAATTAAAAATTTGAATTTTATTTCCATAATAGAAATGGAAAAATTGCTTCACTTCACCAAATACTGCCAATTTTCGTCAAAGACTGCGCAATATAAATAACGTATTTCGAACTATTGGTACCGTGGCAATATTTGACAGTATTTACTAGTGCTGAGAAAAGTTTAGCAGTATTTGGCAGCGTTTAGGAACATTCGGCACAAAAAATTTTGCCTCGGGTTTAATTTTATTTTAAAAAAAATAAATTTATATATAAACACTCTTTATCTAAATTTTTGTGTAAATATACCTTAGCTGAAAGAATGGATTCTAATTCTAAAATTCGACTTTTTAAATCTCCAACAATGTTTTGATGCTCAGTCAATAATCGTTGTAATTCTTGCCGTTGTCTCGAATTTTCTTTGTGAAAATGTTCAATCAAACTATCTCTGTAATTTTATTCAATGATTACAAATAAATAATAGATTATAACATATTAGAAAAAAAAAAAAAAAAAAAAAAGAAAAGTATATGTACCTTTCTGCTAAGGCATCTGGTGAAATTGAACCATTATGTGAAGTTTCTGTTTGATCTCCAGGTAAAGAGCTAGTATCAGAAGTATCAATTAAGGCGCCTTCTGTATCAATTGGCTCTTCGGGCGGCAGTACTACAACTGGAGTCACGTATGTTCCCAGTTCAGACTGTACTAAAAAGTTTGGTGGATTCTGTGAATCAAAAATTGAAAACAGTATTGACATATCCTTTAATAAATTAGAAATTACTGCAATCATATAATTTTACCTCTGGCAATGTTGGTATTGTAATTAAATGCTTGAAATAGTGCATGTGCATAACTGTATTATAAAAACTCTTTAAATCCCTAAACTGTTTAAGAAAACGCTCACGATGGCCAGCTAAGGTGTCAGCAGGAAGGGCACTATGTAATTTGAAAAGCATTTTTACACAATAATCATAAAGTTGAGATGCATCTTGCACACATGGAATCAATGGAGCAAGGCGACATTGCCCACATGGAGTCATTGAATTTGAACGAGATAAATCAAGTGATCCAAATACTAAAATATTAAATTAATTATAAATAAAAATAAAAACAATGAAAAAATACTAATTAAAATACACTAAGAAGTTATAAATTTCTAAACTTACCAGCTTGCTGGAGATTAAGAATATCATCCATATAGTCAAACATCTCAACAGTCATTTGGAAGCTACAAAAGCAAGATTTTTATTTTTACAAATAGTTCTTAAAAATAAGACCCTAAACCTAAATAAGTAATACATACTAAACATTAACATCATATTCTCCAATAGCTTCAAGTTCCTCTGGAGTAACTTGAAGATTTCCTGGCATATGAGGATTCTTTTCATGAAAATCTAATTTTGTTATTAATAAACGTATGTACAAGTGAATTAAACGACCATATTCATCTCTTAAATGTTGCCAAAGTTTGCCAATGTCTTGTAATTTTCCCCTGTGACGTTGTGAATCAGGAATTACACGAGGATGTCCCTCTCGTAAAATTTTGTGCAATACATGACAAAATTTCCAAGCAACGATTCTATTTTCTTGTAGCTGTTGACGTAAGACATACGTCCAAAAAATAGTTCCACCTTTTTCCTGGTATGTACCGATGATTGCAACTATTTTTAATTAGTTAAGAATAATATTGTTTAAAAAGTAATTTAAAGTATATATATTATTAGCATATGTATTAAATTGTGATAGATATAAAAAAAACTAAAAAGGATACTGCGCACATGTTTTTCTTTAACTCTTGTTTCAGAAGGATTCACAGCTTTTGCAATGCTAGTGCTCTGAAAAAGAAAGCATATTCTTCTTTTATAAAAGATATTTTTTAACATTGTTCATTATAACTAGAAATTATGAAATGCATTTTATATAATAGTTATCAGTTCAATCAAACTCACCAGCTGATGAATTTGCTTCTCATTAAATGGTAATACAGACATGTTAGTGGTGCAACGTCAACAAATGTTATGGTAAAATATAAGAACAGTAGAACAAGTGTCAATCGATAAATTAGAGCACATAACAATATCTTGTCATCCACTTGTCTATTCCTCACCCAATACTTTATGATGCTGCATCAAGAGTTATTTTGATGCCATGCATTATCTGTAAAGCTAATTATTACCCGAACAAAATAAAATAATAAAAAAGTTAATTATATTAGATTTCTAGTTTACAAAGTATAAAAGTAAAATCTAAACTTCAAAAATTGTTTAAGATTCATACATCAGCACATTTTATTCTTTGAATTTTTCAAGAAACTAGTAATAATCTTTATCCTGTAGCAATAAATTTAGCAGTCAACAAGAAGAAATGTCAGAACGTCGTTTTTCAAGGTACGCGTAAACTAGAAAGCAAGATGCAAAATCGAACATTCTCAAGGAGATTCGTTCTCAAAAGGCAAAAGAAGCTCGATTCGCGCCGCTGTTTACTAGAATTTTTGCATAAAACTATAAACGATCTGCTAGTGCACTTCTTCTACGATTAGAAAAAGTTTTGAAACATGCAGAATGCTCGAACCGGGAAAGGAAAGAGCGAGATAGAGAAAGAAAAACGGGGGAAACGCTAGCTTACGTTACCTGGAACTTCTCGAAGTGTTCTCGTTCCAGATCTGGATTAGTTTTTCTTTGTTGGAGCACTCGAGGCAAAGATAAGGAAGCCATGTCCAAGGTGGGGCTGCAATAATCTCTATATCTCGAATATCAATTCACCGAGTTTATTCGCCTCTTCGAGTCCAAGAGCACCGATATATATCATCACACACGGCAGCCGATAGGCAGGCGAGCACTGAGAAAAACGACCCACGACTCTACGCTCACCGACGAGTTCGCCGAGTGGGAGTTTCGAGCAGCAGCAACAGTGTATGCGAGCGAGCGAACAAGACAGAGCGAGAAATCTGCTGCAGACGGAGTGTTTATGAACGCGAGAGAGGAAGGAAGAACGGGGGTTGTACGGACGGACGTGGTCTCTCTATACGTGTGTTTTCTCTCGCCGCGCGAGAAGTAGCCGCATGAATGGATCAGGCGACGCGCGCGCGCACTCATATACGCACGCAGCTATTATATGCATCTAATACACCCGATGGCGCAATGACGTGTCCACATCCGCCCTCCTATGGCTATGCGTACTCTCTCTTTCCTCTCTTCCTTCCTCTTTCTACATTATATTCTACATCGTAGTATTGGAACGGCAGCTGCTGCTCCTACGGTCGCGCTCTCTTTCACTTTCTTCCAATGAATCGGAAATGCCGGGGATTATTGTCTGTCCCTGCAGCCTGCAGGGAAAATACCATGAGGACAGGACCACAGAATGCAGATATACGTATTGAAGTTCCGAATCGGAATCTTCTGCAATCGGTGCAAGAACTGGGAGGAAGGACGAGGGTAAAAATAGAGAGCAAAAGAATTGAGTGGGCGTCAATGTCACTTTTAATAATTATCACTTGTGAATTTATCGTTTCTGGCAGTCGAAAGAAAATTTCAATTTAGACTCATTATGTCATATATATGGTACTTTTTTCTATTTGATTCTTTGTCGGAATGTACATCGTTACATGAAAGTCATGTTTTAATCCCGTTACCAAATCTTGAATACGAATACTTACATAATTTATGGAATTTACTGGAATTTTTTCAGAGTTTTTGAATATTTAAAAACAGCTGAGCAATAAAAATTCTTTTTTGAGTGATGGTATAACAGAAATGTACCGGCAGTTGATACAAGCATTTTACTAACATTAGTTATCGACTGAACAGTCATCGAGAGATCTTCAAGCGCGATTTCGCAAGCATTTAGAATATTATATTCTATGATAAATAAAGTCATTAAATTTATTTATTTTTTATTTTTATTTTCTATTTCTATGAGAATATAAAAAACTTTTTAAATAATAAATACGTGCGCCCGACAACCATGTAATCCGGGGGCATATTTAAAGGACATAAAATATTTGTCAAACAATAAATACGTGCGCTCAACAACCACATAGCCGAGGGAAGTATTTATTAATTATAAATAATTTCTTAAATAATAAATACGTGTCCCCAACAATCACATAAAAAAATCGAATGCGGATTGAGGGTCGAATTCAAGTGCGAATTATTAATAATTAATTATTAATAATTCGCACTTAAATTTGACCACCAATCCGCATTCGTTTTTTTTTTATGTATTGACGATTACACTGAGAGTTATATTGAAATTTAGTATTTAGTGTAAGAAAAATTACTATATTTTATAGTAACGGTGGGACGTACTGAAATAATATTTTTTTTACGGTGGTTAATGGGTTCGATCCCGGAACTATCTCAGCTTGGCAATCGGACGCGTTAACCGCTTACCCAAATGCGTGGATTCTTGACAAGACAATTTTGGAACTTATATTGATGGAACCATCGATCACGAGAAAACTTCAATGATAATATATTTAATGATAATAAGTAAATACGATAATACGAAAAAAAAGGTAATTAATTTTCATAATATAATAATTAAATCGAGATTTTTGTTTGCTACATTTGTATTTTTTAATAAAGTACTATTATTAAAAAATACAAATGTAGCAAATAAAAGAACATGTTAATCTTATGTTAATCTTCATCATTTCGAACCGTTCCAAAACTAAGTAAAAAACAGAATGATTTTTGTTTTTTAATTCGTTTATTATTGGCTTTAGTAATCAAGGTACAAAACAGCCACAGAACAGAATGAATAATCAACTGTTGTGTGTCGCAATCTGCACAGATTTCAAGAAACTAGAAAGTTGATTCTCCAATGTAAAACGACTTCACAAGATCGCTCTACACTCTTCTTCAATTTCAAATGATTTTAAACGTTAATTTAAACGACTTTTGTTATCTTCTGTCAATAAAAAGCTGTTTTATCCAGTTGGTTTGTTAATCCTAGCTCTGATGTCGAATCGTAAGGTACTTTTTGTAATTTTCTCCTTTATTTAACATATCTGAGAATAAAGTAATTGTAAATGAGAATCTTATTGTACAAACTTTCAGGGCCATTCCGGAAAAAGGGTATTTGTAAATGTTTGTTTGTGTACTGGTGAACAGTTAATTTATAATTTCGGGGATGTCTCCAAAACAGCTAGCGACGACTGCCTCAAGTCAGGTCTGTCTGCGGGGAGCCGAGAAGAGGCGAAAGAGGGGTGCGCGCTTGGAGAAGAAAAGCGGGAGCTATCTGCGGCAGCGCGCCGCGTACAGTCGCGCTCGAGCCGCCGACGAAGGACGGAGTCGCTTGTAGTCATCCGTGAGTCGTCCTCGCCAGCAGATCCAGCCTCCGTCGAGGAAGAAAGACGACATGATCGCCAGGAGAGCCGTCCGAGTTTTGCCCTTCGCCGCCCTCAGAGGTACTGTTTATTGTTATCGGGCGTGCAGCCTCCCGGACGCGCCCGCGCACTTTTCGCGGGAGCCAGTAGCTCATCGATTTTCCCCGGTCCTCCGTACAGGCTTTCGCCCTTCTGCTCTCGCTTCGCTCGGGGAAATTTCTGCCTTCGTTCCTACTCGAGGGCTGTTCAATTGTTTCGTTGACAGGATTTTAAATTTGATCACGTCATTTTTTACAGTTCTCTCTGCTCCTTTAAAATTTTTCGACTTCTTTCGTTTGCTATGCAATTCTAAATTATAATCTACTTCGCCGGTTTTTTTAATCGAATTTCGGTTGGCATCGTGACTCTTCTTGTTATCGAGCATCAAAATATTATTATCAAACTGACATCGGGTGAGATTTCTTTTCCTCGTATCTCATCGAGCTCTGATGAAAGAGAGATAAAAGTTTTTAAGCCGCGGACTAAGCCGAGCAAAATAATTTTGTAAAAACAATCTACTCGAGAACCTTGTCTTTTTGGTTTGCGTAAACGAGTACAAGTTGCTGCTAATTACCTATGTGAGAAAAACAACTCGAGTCTTTTGAACGAACACTTCAGAATGTTTAAGCGAAACTGTTATAAATTTCTCGATCGATTTCAATATAAAAGGAGTTTTTTAAGGTCAAGGTCACGCGTAACCCGCATAGAATACGGGATTACACGGCTCTTGATATTCCATACTCAATTGTTCGTAAATGGCACCAGTTAAAACTAATAGCTCAATTTATGTATGCACGGAGGGCACCGCGACACTCCTGCAGGTCTAAATCTCTGCAGTGGATCGCAATAATATCTGTACGAAAACACGCTGCACTCAAAATTTCTTAATGCTCTCGACAAATAATTCTTCGGCCTTCTTATCGTGCTTACTTAACGATATTGTTGACTCCCATTCAACGTACGTAAGTCCGTACGAATTTTAAAAAAAATTCCTAAGCCAGAAGATGAAGTAAAATTTAGATAAAACGAACGACGAATATTTGTTTTGCATATTTGAGCAGTCTTTTTCGAGTGAATTAAATCCATAAATCACGCGGTAAATACGCGGTAAATTTATTTCTTATTTAATTATAATAAACTTTTTGTAAGTATATCGCTTTTTGTCCACTCGAGAATCTAATCGTACCGGATTGATTTGAAAATACCTCGAATTTGAGTGCGTTTATCGTTAAAAAAAACATAAAAATATTAAAATTTGATATTCAATCTGATAACCTTTACAAATGATATAACTTGTGCAATCACTTAATATTATTATTTCACGTTATCGCGAATGTCATTCTCGAAGAACCATATATTATAAAATATTATGAGCAAAAATTAATTCAATCATAAGGAAAGCGCTTTTGCAGAATCTTCTATTTTACAATATCAACCTTTTCCTCGCGCGGAATTCTGCCTTATTTTAAGAATAAAATTCAAATGAAAATTCTGATATAAATCGCTGTAAAACATTGCTTTTACTTTTGCAGCGCGAAATCGTTAAAAAAGTTTTTCTCCTTTCTCGTTCGTCGGGGGAAAAAAAATGATCGCAAAACATAACGGGGGAAAAGAGAAAAGAAGCTATTAGAGAGCAGACGAAAGCCATATCTGCAATATCAGGTTCGAAGACAAAGGCGCGTTCTCCGGGGGCTCTCCGCAATTACGGACTTTTAAAACTTTGCAAGGCCGCTCGGCCGTTTCAGGACAAGGGCCATGCAGCCGGTGGCTGCAGCGCGGCCTCGCGACGCAGCTCCGCGAGCCGGAGGGACCGAAGGTCTGCTCGGAAATCCCAGGGCCGCACTCGAAGAAACTCCTGAACGAGCTCAACTGCCTGCAGCAGGCGAACTCGGTCCAGCTCTTCGCCGATTACGAGAAGTCAGTCGGTAATTACCTCGCCGACGTCGACGGGAACATGCTGCTCGATGTCTACATGCAGATCTCGTCCATTCCCATTGGGTACAACCATCCGGAGGTGCTCGACGTGCTCGCCAACCCACGAAATCACGTCAGTCTTTTATAATCCATCAAAGTTCTTTTGTTTCTCTATGTGGATTTTTAATGCAACAGGAAAAATGACTTTCAGAAAATCATTGCGAACCGACCGGCTCTAGGTGTATTCCCTGGCTCTGATTGGGTGGATAAGCTGCAAAACGTCTTTATGAGGAAGGGGGTGAGTATACTTTTCTCTTTTCTAAACGTACAGCTGTATCCTATTCTAAGTTCTTCTTATCTAAAAGGTAGCTCCAGCTGGTATGACGAACATAACGACAATGATGTGCGGCTCGTGTTCGAATGAAAATGCATTTAAAAATATGTTTATTTGGTACGCCGCAAAACAAAGAAATGGTGCTCCATTTACCAAAGAGGAGATTGAGACTTGTATGTTTAATAAGCCTCCTGGATCTCCACCGCTTTCAATCATGTCTTTTGAAGGTATAATGGCAATTTTTAAATTAACTTCACGACTGCATTGCGGGGAATTAAGAATCATATAAGAATCAAAGAAATACATTATCAATCTCCTACTGACCGAGAGATTCAACTAATTTAAAAAACATTCTAAAAATGATACAAAATTATTAAAAAATTTTTCAAGGATAGTCTTAAATTAATTAAAAGAAAATTTTAAATAACTACTCAAATTGTGTAATTCTAACAGCTAGTAACACAATTAATGGATTATTGTACTGTAAAGTAAGCTTCGACAAACTACGTTTGTTTAAGGTTCTTTTCACGGAAGGACACTCGGTTGTTTATCAACGACTCACAGCAAGTACATTCATAAAATTGACGTACCTTCGTTCGATTGGCCAATCGCACCATTTCCCCGTTACAAATACCCGCTGGAATGTAACGAACAAGAAAACAAACGTGAAGACGAACGGTGTTTAGCAAGGGTATAATGATTTAATTATAATTTTATTATATTGTATTTAAATATTTTGCATACTATTTTCGAGCTCTTTAATTAATTCATTTGTAATTTAACGAGCAATTTTATCGTTAACAGAAAAGAATTATTACAACATATTTAAAAAATGTTTAACATACTTATTTTACGAATAACGTTTTCAGGTTCAGGAATTATTCCAAATATACAATGGTGAAAAAAATATTCCCGTAGCGGGAGTAATTATTGAACCCATTCAATCTGAGGGTGGCGACCATCACGCGTCTCCCGAATTCTTCCAAAAACTGCAGAAAATAGTTGATCAGGTAAAAAAAATTATTGAATTAAGATTTTACGCGATAAATAGGTGTTCATTACAATTTTTTTGGTTATTCTAAACTACTTAAGAATGGAGCGGCTCTATTGATCGATGAAGTACAAACCGGAGGTGGACCAACTGGAAAAATGTGGTGTCACGAGCACTTCAACCTTCCTCGTCCACCTCATATTGTCACATTCAGCAAAAAAATGCAGTTAGGAGGATACTACCACGTTGATGAATTAAAGTACATATACTTTACAATTACCTTGTTTTAAAAAATTTGATGCTAAAATTAAAACGCTGCATCTATTTTAGACCTCCGCAACCGTATCGCGTATTTAACACTTGGATGGGCGATCCTAGTAAACTAATTATTCTGGAAGTAGTTTTGGACGTTATAAAGAAGGAAAATCTTTTGGAGAATGTTACCAGCGTTGGAAATTATGTTCTAGAGCAATTAAAACAAATAGAAAATGAATTTGCCGGTTCAGTACATTCTACGCGCGGTCGAGGAACTTTTATAGCTTTTGATTGTTCCTCACCAAAATTCAGAGACGAGCTGATTGCAAAACTTTTGAAAAATGGTATGAAAATAAATAAAAATTCATTTTTCTAAATTAATTAAAATTAATGTATTGATACAATAAAAAGTACTGTATCAAAATCATTATACTGTATACAGCATTCTGACAGTAACAGTTGCGATATATTTTAGATAATTTTTTAAAGTTTATATTTGTATTTTAGGTATTCAGGCAGGAGCTTGCGGAATAAATTCAGTTAGACTTCGACCAGCACTCACGTTCACAGACCAT
Organism: Ormyrus labotus; assembly: GCA_035582975.1. Classification (NCBI taxonomy): domain Eukaryota; kingdom Metazoa; phylum Arthropoda; class Insecta; order Hymenoptera; family Ormyridae; genus Ormyrus; species Ormyrus labotus. The sequence continues at coordinate 7,478,533 of JAWWEO010000045.1, read as the reverse complement.
CATGCAAACATATTCCTAGATAGTTTACGCAAGGCTCTCAAACAATGTTAAACGCAATCCGAATGTGTTAATCTATAATAACAAAAATCATGTCTTCCACATTTAAGTATTTGAAATCATATAACAGTAATGAAACAGTCAGTGGCTGGATAATCGCAGGATTTTATTTTTGTACAGGAACGTATTAAGAGGTTCGATAGACAGACTTGTATTATTCCATTTTTTATATTCATGTAAAAGTATTTTACAAATTTAGTTTTTAAGATATTTTAAGATAAAAATTATACAATGCAAACGAATATTTTGATGACTTTTTTTTCTTAAGTCATAATCAACATAAATATGTTGCTTTCGGCTTTCTTAAATAATATTGGTCCTTTACGGAAACCATTATCTTATACATTTTTGTCATATATACATCAGACTTATAACTCCCTCTTATTTGGACATTTTTTTGAGCATTTCTGAAAAGTGTTGAAATTGAGGCGATTGACTTTTTCGTGCCATATATTCCAGAGTTTTTAACTAAAAAGTGTTTAACTATATTATATAATATCAAAGATACATTATAGAAAATTAATGACAAATGAAATTACATACCCTCAATTTGGGATCAACTGCGCCATGTTTTTGAGATAAATTCCATAAATTGACGGCCATATGTGATAACGATGGTTTCGTTAAATCTGCTCTAATAAGCATGTGAATAAACATTTCAAGAGCAAGAGCAGATTGTTTATCTAATTGATCACTTGTGCCCAAATACTTCAAGTGACTTAACAGTTCTTCCAAAACTTTAGAACATATTTTATTAACTTCACTGACGAATTTTTTATCAGAACCATAAAGTTTATCGTTTGAGTCAACCTAATTTTTTATTTATTTAAAAATTTAATTTAATTTAATTTAATAAAATATGGATGTAAAAATTGAATGTATATGAACCTTGTCAACATGGTAAGGATATGTTTCTTGGGTCACTGTAGATAAAAGATCAAGTACTTTAAGGTATAAATGTGATTTGGTCATAGTATTATCGTCAAAGTACCGCTGCACTGCATTAAGAAGGCCTCTCATTAGATATAATACTCCGTGTTCTGGACTATCCTGTAATATTAAAATTTAAATTATTATGTGAAAATTTTTTATTTTGTCTCTATTAAAAATGACTTAAAAACATAATACATACTGGAACCACTAGTAGAGTAGATAGAAAACTTGAAAGATATGACAATAAATATGGCTCTGAACTCTTATTTCTGCCATCAATTTCTAAAGTTTTTGGCATTTCTGGTACTAAACTTAAGGCTGCTTTAAAGCAAGCGTCAGCTGTTTAACAGAAAATTATTGGTAAAATAAACAATAGTGTCTAAAACGCAATCGAGTATTAAAGTATAATGTTGAAAAAATTCACCTTGGCCGTAACATTGATTCAGAAGCGCTACTTGCCCTGACAATAAATACAATTGAAGTCTGGTGTGAACTAAAGTGAGAGAAGGAATCGTTATGAAACAAAAAGCAGCGCAAGCTCGCACAAAAGCGGATGTTCTTCTAGTATGATGACCTCGAACAATTTTTCTAGTATCCACTGATAGTCTATTTACACACTAATAAAAAAAAATGAAAAATCGAATTATTTAGAAAGAAATTTTATAGTTTTTCTAAAAATCTACCTGTACAAGCTGCATGTGCACAACGTCAAGATTATGAAAAGCAGCGCGGGCTTCCACGTAAAAATTTAATTGTTTTTCAAAGTCTCGACCATAATCTACTCTTTGAATAAGACCACATATCAATTGACCGATTTGTCTTTTTTCATCTTCCACTGTAAGGGCGCTATAATGTATAACAGTAAGATCTAAGAGTTTTATTAATGTATGTAAATACAGAACTATGTTCAAATTGATGTTATAAAAACTGTACCTGACTGAGTCGTGCATTATCCTCATAATAAACATAAGTGCATTTATCATAATTGGGTCTATTATTGGATTGTTTTGTTTACTAAGACTTTCCACAATAGTTTTACAAACCTCTACCTTAATACTTTCTTTTTGAAAAAGATCTATTAATGGTAAAAAATTATCCTGCAAAGAACATGATATGTTTTAATTACTAAAATAAGTTTCTAAATAGTTTACTTACCATTGTTAATAAAGAATCAAAATCTTGTGTGTGAATAACGAGTTTTTCTGCAATACTTTGAAGTTGTGGATAAAAGTATTCAAATGTTCTACTTGGTCCTAAATGATTGATTATTTCTCCTAAAAACAAATTTACTTCACTGGCCTGTGAAGTAAAGTACAATTAAAGCATACTATTTTTTAAAACCGTATTTATAAAAAATTAACTTACAGAAAAATGAATAACTGTAAATTCAACCCAAGTTTCTGCTACATGCATAAATCTTGCAGAGTCTTTTAAACTTTTTAAATATTTCCACACACTACTTAATATAAGTTGACAATCTTCCTTTGGTGGTGATTCTTTTATTAAACATTCACCTAAACTTTTATACAAATGGTATTGAGGATATTCTGAAAAAAAATTAATTATAGAAAATATTTGATTGTGTTTAATGTTTGATTATATTTATTTAATCGCAAATTCTATTTTTTTTTACCATTATCTTGGCATGTTTCTATTAAATTAATAAATTCCATGGAACGGGATGCTATATACATTGGTTTATAAGACGTTAAAATTGTATTTAATAATAATGCACTGAAAAATTAAAATGATTATTAATTTATGTTCAATAATCATATATAAATGTAACTTACTTATTAGTTTGTTGTTTACATCGGCTTAAAATTTCTGTTAGAAGACTTTGAGATGCAGTTGCAGCTAAAACTTGTAAAATATAGTCTAAAGCAGGTGTGTACAAGTTTAAATAGGAATGCAAGCAAAGACTTGGTTTAAGTAAATCTGCTTTTATAGATGGTGAAAAAAGTTGACGGTACGTGTAAAGAAAGTCATAAAAATTTTCTTTTAAAAATTCGAGGTCAGTTGGTTTTAAAGCAAAGCCTACGCGACATAAATAACATCTGGCATACGCGGCTACTAAAGGATCGCCAATTCCGCGAATCATTCTGGTGAGTCGCATTAACACTGTATTAAATTCACTAAAAATAATCATTAAATCTTAAATAAAAAGGATTATTGCTTGTAAAAAGTAAATTACTTAATTATTATAATTTTTAATTACCTGATTGTTAAAAAACTGTATGATTTTATTATCGCCATTTCAACATATAATCTTGGAACAAGTTCTCTTATAGATGCAATTTTATAAAACCAATTTTGGCAAGTTTCTTTTGCATTTTCTGGAACCATGTCAGGTGTAAAATTATCTGGTAAACTTGTCGGTGTTCTACTTCCCGGTCTAAAAAAACGTTTTGAAAATAAATGAATAATAATGTTTAAAAAATAAATTCGTATTAAAAATTATGCATACTTAATGTATTCTGCCTTTACTTTTAGCCTTTCATAAACTAATTTTCCAAATATATCCAAAATATCAGTTATAAGAACAAATTTGCTTGGATAAAAAGAAATCACTGAGGTGTCCACTAAAAGTTTAGCACACTGAAAATTAAATATTGATTTAATTATTTTATAAAAAGTAAAATTTTTTTAAATTTTACATTGAACAGTAATTTAATAATGTACTTGGATAGCAATTTTCAGAGCTTTAACTCGGTGATCAGAATGCCATGCGTGAACAAGTTCATTGTTTAATTGCTCTATCCTCGATACATATTCCTGTTGTGTCAAACCATGCATTTGCCTAACAGAGCCATCCTCAAAGTCATCTAACTGTTCTAATCTTGTTTTAACTTTATCAACCATTGACCCACTTGGTTGAACTTTCATTATAACTAAAAAAAGGTATAAAATTTAACAATGTACAAATAAATTATTATTAATAATCATACCTTTTTCTCCACCAGGTAAAAAACTTGTAACAATAGATAACTTTTCAATCGTTGTATATTTATTTAATATAGCAGCTCGTCTTAATGACCAAGGTTCAACTATCTCATCTATTTTATCCTTCATTTTTCTACCTACTGCTACTGCATTTGCTGAATAATCCCACTAAATATTTTAATAAAATATGTTGAATTTATAGAAGTAAGAAGATTTATAACTAATTATTTTAATAATTTTACTTCATCAGATGCCATTTTAGAAAGAGGATCCAACTCTTCCCTAACAAATTGTGTGAGAGGATCAGAACCATCGAGAGAAGAATGGCTGGACAATGGATCCCCTAATGAACCTATATTAACAGGAACAGTTTGTGTAGGAGTTGGTGTTCTTGTAGAGGAACTGGTACTTGTTGCACTTCGTAAAGTGCCTCGTCTGATTCCACTGCGTCCATCTACTACCTTAAAATTTAGATAAGTTTGTAAATATTTAAAGTATATTATCTATTTCATACATATTAAATGCTTACTGTTACAGTCATAGGCTTTAAAGGGTGATCATTTGCTTCCTCTAAATTCAAAGCCCTGCAAACTTCATAATCAACAGGCCTTGCAAACCTAGAAATAATATAAAAAAAGTATTAAAATTTTAATTCTATAAAGTGTATAGTTTTTTTAATTCAAATATCAACATGAACTTTTAAAAACAAATAATGAGTATTTTAATTACCATTCAATATCCGTCATTTTGGCAAGGAAAAAAATTTTAATAAGGAGGCTCCCTAAGCTGTCAGATTATCTCCAGCTCCACATTTATCCCGGATTCGAACCCAATCGCTAATAATAATACCGATTGGGTTTGAGTAAAATTCCGTAATTCGTGGTGCAGTGTCGCAGTGATACGAAATTTTATCGACGCATGCGCTCTCTTTTTCATTTTGCCAACTTTGTCATTTGAAAGTTTATAAACAATCCACAACTTTTCTTCATAGTTTTTACGTTTCGTTTTTCAACAATTAGTATATTCTAGACCAATAATAAGCGGATTTCTCGTACATAAAAAACTCTACATTCCAAAGAATTATTGATACTAGCTGAATATCGATTAGTTATAGAATGACTAAAGTAAATAAATCGTAAGTAAAATATTTGACTCGAAAAATTATCGAAAAATATTGATGACTTTAAAAGTAGCAAAAAATGATAAAAATTGTGAGAACGTTGCTCTCTGTTTCAAGAGTTCGGTAAAAGAAGAGTTTTAATGGATCGTATTAGAATTAGTCGTGGGCGTGCAGCTGCGCTGAAAGCCAACGGATAAATCGATGATGTTAGGTGCGTTGGCAAGTCCGCGTTGAGCGAATGTAATTTAACGTTTGGCCTCTCTCTTTTCTCGTTCGTACGCCCGCCGCCGTTCCCTCGTGCCGTCTGTGTCGTGTCGTCAACTACGACGATATCTTAGCCCGTTAATTTTGTGGCATCGCTTCTTTTCGAGCTGCCCCAAGCTGCAAGATTTTCATCTCACAAACATGTCGGCCGTCGACGATGTCTTCGAGAGTTGGGAAGAGATGGAGGAATCGGGGGTAAGTTCGAGGATCGAGACGAAATCTGACTAATAATGAAAGACCCCTAACAGACCCTTGACTTAACCTTAAACAAAACTTGAGAAAGACAAATGCCCCACCACAGAATCTAAAATAATTTTTACGGACTTGAATGAACTTTTGCTTTTTTACTCCTACGTTTGTCTAAGAAAAGAATTGTTAATTACATCATGACCAGATTACGAAAATGTTGACTGTTTGAGAGAAAGTTCTCAATGCAGTACTTTTCGCAGCATAAGCTACGTTTTTCTTTCTTTTCTAATAATATCTTGCTTGTATATCGTAAGTACTTTCACTGAAAAATTTTTCTCGCGACTGAAATAATATTAAGTTTAGTTATATACCTTACATATCAATTAACATTTTATCTATTATGTTTAAGGCTCTTGACAAGAAACTTAAGGCTCTTGAAGTAAATTCTGTAGATAATATAGAAGATGAATCAAGAAAGTATGTTTCTAATTCATACTTTAAAATAAATATTTTTTTCCACTTATTAATATTTCTTTTTCTATGCCCTTAGCAAAGGTCGAAACTCAGATACAAGAATTATAATCTTAGGAGATGAATCAATGCGCACCCAATATCCACCAAGGCCTACAGTGAAAATATTAAAGAGACCAGATAGGAATTCACAAGGTGATAACCCAATGTTAAATGGGGATAAACCAAAACAACCTATCAAATCTTTGAAACAGGTTTATATTTTTAGCTCTTGGCAAAAATTATAATTTTTTCTAATTTTTTTTTTAAATAAAATAACATTTTATGTATCTTCATTAGAGAGAGCAAGAATATGCTGAGGCAAGAAAAAGAATATTAGGAGAAGAAAAAAGTCCTGAGGAAAAATTAGTTCCTGAGGTTAGTAGGATACAAGGGAAACCTCTAATAGCCAGTGGAAGTAGTTTATTAACAAATGTTGCAAGAATGCCAACTGGACCAGATGGAACCAAAGGATTCAATGTTCGTAGGTAGCATGTATGAAAATGGTTACTGCAATCATCTATTTCGTTGCTCTTTTCTCTTATCCTGTGAATGAAAAAGGAAAGAGACAGCTATGAGGCTGAAAGCAGCGAATTGCTACAAGTATCCCAGATAAGATGGGGCACTAAACTTCTCTGCTATGTAGAGGAGTACTATGACGATAGCTTCCCATGGAGGTGCAAAGATGAAGGGAAGTTCAAGAATGATAATTCCTTTGTACAATACGTGTCATAATAACCATGACTGTGAGACGCTGCTTAATGTCGATGTAACAATTTGACACTTTATCAAGTTATATAATTTCAAAATAAATGTTTTCTTAAAAAAATTATTTTTTATATTACTTAAAAATTTTATAAATTTTAATTTTTTAAATTTTATTAAAAGTACAAAATTATAAAATTATTATTAAATCATTAATATATTTTCTCCATGAACTTTTTATGCAGTGAAGGATTAATTTTTTTTTTATTAAAAATAAAAATGTAAAGTCTGAAATATTTTTTATTTTTCAACTGAACAAAACTAATTAAAAAGTATAGGGTACTATATAATAAGCTACATATAATATAATAAGGATAAAAAATATTTTATTTTTAAAAATAATTTAAGAAATTAAAGTTTATTAAAAAATGTAATTGCTGACTTTTTAGGCATTTAGAATCATGTTTTTTTTTAAAACACGTTTTTCTACTCTTATTCCTATTTTTACGTATTATAGAAAATCTGCACCTTTCTTAATATTTTTGATAAAATAGTTCTAGTTTCATGAAAATTATAGTAAAACTCGTTTATAAAAAATGCTATTAAACGCTACAAGTTTGATTTTTCTGATTAAATTTGCTTTCAAGATCATTTTATATAAACATATATTTATCTTATTTATTATAAAATATACACTTTGTCACAATTGTGACTAAGATACTTAAAGTCAATACGATAACATAATTATTAAGAAATCTAATAAAAAATTCTTTCAAAAGTGCCATAACTTTCTCGATTTAAATAGAAAAGAAATTATGTTACAAACAAAATTTCAAAATAACATTAATTAACTTTATAAGATAATCGTACAGTTGATTCTGTCAATATGAGCACTAGATATTTTAGTGCCATGAGTAGTAGTATAATGTATTTTACATTTTACAATATCATAAAACAAAAAAAAAAAAAAAAATTTCATTTAATTATGTAGTTAGTCTTGTAAACACTGGTAAAAAAGCATCACTTTACTTTTGATAACATGGATGCAGATTAAAAAGTTCTCTATTTTTGAAGCATCTGTCACATTCATCGCAATAATGCTTGAGATCTACTTGTGGTATAACTGGTAAGTTTTTTTCTAACACTAATTTAGATATCTCTTTACTTTTTTTCTTGGATACCTTTTTTAAATTATTAGTAACTTTTAGTCTTTTCTCTTTACTTCTTAAATTTTTTGGAGGAACACTAGTATCATTAGTTACAAATGGTTTATTTTTCATAACCAATTGAAAAATACTTTTTTGTCCAGATTCAGCTTCTAACACATCCTTTGATTTAGAAGGATTTGCTATAGCTAAATGTCTTTTTATTTTAATTCTTGGGTAATCTACATTGCACGTATAATCTTTTTCTAATTTTACAACAGCACATAAAGGATGCCTATCAACAGGTTTTGAGTGTTTCTGATCTTTTAAAGATTCCACTTTAAAAACTTTCTCTTGAAAAGTAGTTTCTTCTATAACCTCACCATTATCAGTTATTTTATTAACTAGTTCTTGTTTTACTTTTATTTCATTTACCCTAATAACATTTTCGTTGATAGTATTTTCAGAATCAGAATTGGATGGTTGTTCTTTGCAATTTGTTTCTAAATGATTTTTCATCTGAGTTTCATCTGTAAGTGAGCTTTTATTCTCTTGATGAGTCTCTTCATTGTGGAAACTTGTTCTATTAGAATTTGTTTCTTTTGATAAATTTTTGCTGTTTAAATTTCCTTCTCTTTGAAAGCTTTTTGTATCCTGATTTTCTTCTTTTTGTAGACTTTTTCTGTGAGTCCTTTCTTCTTTATGTAAACTTCTCCTATTTTCATTTGATTTATTTTTTCTGAATTGCCACTCTTTTTTGCAAAATTCTTTTATTTTTCTATTAAACTCTTCTAAATTTTTCCGTGCTCTTAAATTTGGCATGTTATTATCAACTTTTTCCAATTTTATTATAGGGCTAGAATGGATCGTGTTGTTCTGAGATACTTTGAAGTGAACAGGATTGACTAAAGCTGGATCCAACATATCTAATTTACTTTTCAATTTAGTTTTTATATTTGTTGTTATACCTTTCTTTCTTTGTCCCATATAATCTACTGAACCTCTTCTAGGTCTTAATGCTCTGTTTTCTGATTTGGAAGCATTATTATCTGAAATTTCTATTTCAGCAAGATCATTATTATCAAGGTTTATAACTGAAATGTCTTTTATGTTTGTTTCATTAATACTATTATTTTTCAATAAAGTTTCATCTGCTGAGTGCTTTATGTCAATATTTTTTTTGGTTTCATTATTTATTTCACTATTTTTATTAGATGTGCTAGGAGAAACATTAGTACTATTATTTTCACTGCTCAATTCTTTTTTTCTAGATGTTGTCACTTCTTTAGGGCTGTGCTTGTTTATTTTAATATTTCCATCACAGAGACATTGACAGCGTGAGCATGGCAACATAGAATCTGGCTTGTAACTATCTTGCAAAAAACTCACTGGTAATAATAATAAATTATCACTAATATTTCCAACCATATTTTTTGAATTAATAGATTCACTACTCTCTGTTGGTTCTGCCCTAATCTTGAAAGGATTTACTTTTACCATAGGAGTTATTATTTTTTCATTCACATTATCTTTCTTCATCCAAGATAATTGACTTTTTAATTCAGCATCTGTTTTTGCACAATCCACATAAAAATTGTAGAATTCTTCAAGTTTGTAACTGCACCTGTGACACATTTGCTTTGGTAGCATATCCATTTCATGTACCTGAAAAATAAAATCATGTATTTAATTATTTATTTAAATTAATTTTAATTAACAAAGATTAATTTTAAAAATCTTTTTAAAAGATTTAAACGTAATTTGTGTAAAACTATTAAATAATATAAATAAAACGTTTAGAATCGATTTTTTAGTTGGATAAAAATGTGTATATTGTTACTAATTATTGATGAAATTATATTTACTTTCTAAAAAAATGGTTCTAAAACTAAAATTCGCAAAAATTGTTTGCTTTTGTTAATTTACGATACCTTTCATTACATCGATAAAAACAATAACAAAACTTTTTCAAGACTAACAATTGATTAAAATTAAACGGAAGTAAAAAAAAAGATCAATAATTAAAAAAATATAGATAAATTTCGAAAAAAAAAAAATAAGCGGTTACATACCAAGATTGGGAGGATAGCATTAATTTTTCGCACGTGCTGTTCTTGTTTGTCGAAGATATTGATGGATATTCCCGAGCTTTTGCCACATAATCGGCACATGCGGCTTTTTTCCAGGGTCTCCATCCTCTCGTTCAATGTTAAGTGCTGTCAGTATTTTTTACGAGAAAAAGATTCTCGCCTGACGGGTGCTGACCTTATCCACTACGGCTAGCCAACGGTAATAACTATCACGAGAATACGCAGCAATGCAGCTAAGTGAGCTCAGATATTTTTGGCGCGAACCACCAGCAATTTGCAAAAGCTCTTCTTGGTTTTCCAGAGGAATCGCCGATGGAAATGTTGTCAAGCCAACTTCGCGGCAAGATTCGCGCGAGTGAACGAGCGACGTGAGAGCTTGTTTTCATTCGCTTCTGTCTTTTAATTCCAAGTGCGCAGTGGCTTCCTTGTTTTTAAGTTCCTCGAGGCTACTCCGCGTAGTAGACGTCTTTCGAGACTGACACTTCCTCGCGACGCCAAACGGCAGTGGTTCAAAGTAAAGAGCATGCAGCTCTCCCCTTCAAGGAATTTGTTTCTGCCCGTTTTTGGGCAATATCGCCTCGGCGAAGGCTTACCTCTTGGAGCTAGTCATGACTGCGGGCCGCCGTCGACGTCGCTCTCCGCGAGTAAGGGCGACAGTAGGAGAGAGGGTAACAGGCAACGACAATCGGTGCAATGTAGTTGCAGCACACTTACACAGAGAGGCAGGCGTGGATGGTTCCGATGCGCGCGCGCACACACCAGTGCCGCTTGTGTCTCGTCGACGACCGAGAACGGAAAGAGAAAAGCGGGACTGTACGCCACTAACACCAGCGAAGGCTCCTAGCGATCTAGCAATGCGACGAGACGAGTGCCTTGCGTTTGTATATGTGGAAAAAAGTTGATTGTGCGAAGTAGAGGGCGCGAAAGTCGCTCGAATGCGAGACTATGTAGCATCGCCACTTCGCCAGCATTACATTGCTATACGTGCTGCGGACTTATCGTTGCCGGGCCCTTATTTTCATTCTCTTTTATTCTCTTTGCTTCAATTTATTTTGTTGCTACAACGTATCATATGCGTTTCCTTCTATAGTATCTTATGACAATATTTTGCCATCTAGCTGCCTGTAAACGTTTCGCATTTTATTCTTTGAAATTAAAAATGTTTTTTAAACCATTATTCTTTTTGTAAACCAGTTTCTTTTCAAGTTTACAGACACAAACGAGTTCAGGGTTTTGTTGCCTTACCACTAACTTCACTTCACCCTTCAGCGCTCTTCAGTAGGACGCAACCATCCTTTCTCTTGTTCTAAATTGTTACACCATTGCTGGGTTAAGTTTCGCAGATTTTTACGCTTTCTTGCCTTTTTTACACAGCCTTTAAAGACTTGGTTTTACTAACAATTATTTTCTTACTACATATTTATTTAATATTTTAAATTGTACCTAACTGTTAGACCTCCTGCTAAGAATTTTAAACTGTCGAGGAAATGAATCAACACATTCATGAAATATTCAAAAGAGAACCCCCATAGAATTTTTCAAAATGAATTCTTTTTAAACAGAATTGACTCGAAAAGTATTCTACCCCACTGCATATATAATATATTGTGTAAATGATATCCACGTTGCGTGTATATAAAATCAAACGGATAAATTTATTTCTCCGAAACTATCTAATTCATATCATTGAATAGAAAGCTTATATCCTATTCCAAGAATGTGCCAAAAGTTACTTTACCAAAAGTGGTCTAAACACACAGCTTTTAGCAACATTCTCTTGCGATGAACAAAGAAGTTGTAGTCATGAAAAGATTGATAAATGTAATGAATGTACTTAAAATAAACCAGACTACTTGTCAGGAATACTCGCAATTGTGTATAATGAGTCTTATTTATACTAAAATACTGCACTTTTGTACTGCAGTATCTTATCGGCGGTTACATAACTGAAATATTTTTAATCTATAAAAAACTAGTTCTTTGCTCTATTGTATCTAAAGATACGCAAAAGATTTCCCATAAGGAACTGCTATAGGAGGAAAAGTGAAGGGGGTCTACATTCTCCAGCAGCATATAGTAAAAAAACTGTCCGTATTACCAAACTTTTGAACCAACTTTTAGAACCAATACATTTTCCTAATTTTTTACAAGCATTTTATAAATAACAGAACAACATCAAGAAACTGCAATGATTAAGGAGTAAAAATTGTTTACAATCTTTCAAGCTATCAGTATTCGCGATGTTTTACAAAGTAGGCCAGGTACGTGTGTAAGCAAGCTGGATAAGACTCATGCACAATGTATACGTCAGATATACAACATTAAATTTTACCAGACTTTATATACTTAAGCAAAGGAAGTTTCAAAGGCATTTTAACTCAACGCACTTTTTTGTGAATAACAAGAAAGGCACAGTAGAAACGACCACTCAATTTTTTAGTGCATTCCAAAAACTTTTTTTGCAATTTTTTTTAATTTTAAAGTGACTTTCAGAGAAGCAAACAATGTCAACTGTATACTTTTATGTATGCAGGTCTACTGAGTCATTGCGAGACCCTGGAATCTTTAAAGCATGCGGTCTGCACATGGAAAAACTGAATCAGAAATTCTCAAATTACCTTCCTACGCGGTATATCTATCTGTTCAGTTTCATCCATTTTAACAGCTTATACCGAGCTTCAATGGTAATAACGATAATCCGCGTAGCAATCTCAAGATATTTTACTTTTAGTTGAAACCCTGCACCCTTTGTACGCGTAACACTGGAAATGTAAGAAAGCGCGCTACACGCGACTGCAAAACATTTATCAATAAACGCGCATTGAAATACGCATCTATGTCAGCTTTATTACTCTTCATCAACCCGTGTCCGCTCTACAGACTGCCTCTAATATCCAGAGCGCTTCTGCAGCATCGACGTGCAGTCTGCTGCGGAGATCGTTACGTATAGGATTCGTGTCTTTCTGCCGCCCCTCTAATTTCTTTCATTCTCACGAGCTAAATCGCAACTAAGGTCAGCTCTCGAACTACCTACGACTGGGAACTATAGACGCGCACGATGCATTACACGATGACCTTTCGAGCCAGCTAGCTCTATTGCGGTCTTCCCTGTGCATTATAATCCGACGTAAATTTTTACAACGTCTTGGTTTATTTTAAGCTTTTAAACTTACTTAAACGCGTAGGCGATGTTTTTTACTGGCGTTCAAAATTTCCAAGTATCAGAATAAAACTACACTCGTTCCAGGAAACATAGCTAATCTAATCTCAGAGCATTATTTTGGATATAATATTCAACAACATTTTTCAGGCGGTGGGGCTCGCCTCACTCGTATTTCTGCCTTGGTTCTCCGCTTATAAAAATTGCGATACATTGACGTAAGATCCCTAATAATAAAAATGGTGCATTTCCACGGCGTGACGTCACTTGAATATTGAACGCACGTGCAGGTATACTGGGCGACAGCACGCTGCCCGTTAGCGTGTTAGCGCGTCAACTGTAAAATAAATTCACGCTCTAGTGGACCACGTGGTCGGTCTGCCCAGCTACTCGATTCTTATACCTACTACAAAGCAATAGGAAGAGGCGAGTAGGCACACTGTTGGTTGGTAGGCCGCTCCCGCTCTGTGCAACACCCCTCTCTCTCGTTCTCAGTTTGACTTTAGCAAACTTTACAGCTCACCATCCTTCTCGGACTCGATGCACGCCTGACTGCCTGGGCTATGTGTGCTATGTGGCTTAGCTGGAAAGAGGGTACGTGGAGATGCGAGAGACCGTTCCATATTGCCCTTTAGCCTGGCAGCTCTTCGTGGATTGTAGAGTGTAGAGTCCTCTTTCCAAGTATAGTAAATGTTGATACTAGGACGAGAAAGTGATTTCGTATACCCTCGTGCGGAGGTTTGAGTACGAGCGAAGCGAGGGTGAGAAGGTAAATCAACTTCTCGCTCGCGTACGTATCGAACGTTTATACGGCGTGTACGGAGCTTGATTTGGCGCGTGCTCTTTTATTCGAGCGTGCGCGAAAACGCGTTTTACGCACTGAGCGTCGAAAAATTTCTGCCGAAATAAAAATACTTGCATTTTCGTGTTTCGCGTATTTTACTTCGTTTGCGTCAACTCTCAAATATAATAATAGGAGTAATTAGTAAATGAAGATTTCTGTAAATGAAGTCTGTTCCTCTTGCAGATTCAGTTATATTTTGCAATCTTTCTATGCTTGTAAAAATGTTTTAAGACCCAACAGCCTGAATAAGCGAGTGACACGTTTATTTGTAGAATGACGCGACCCCGGACAAAAAGTATTGTCGTATAAAGAATAATAATTTTACGAAAATAGTAACGAATAAAGTGGATTACAAAATACTACATAATAAATACTCTATATACATCAGCGTTGCTTTTAAACGTCATAAATAGTGCTTAGTCAGACAAATAGAAAACATTGATATAATATATTTTCTGCACGTTAAAAAGCACGAGGAAAAATTTGAACTAAATTGGTAGTTGTGATAAGATAGTTTTAAATTACTTTATGAATCTATTAGACTATAATAAAACAGATAATGGCGCTTAAACAATTTTTTAAAATTGAAACGTAACAAAGTCCCGAAATGATCATCAATCTGATTAATCCAGTTTTAATTATTTCATTCCACAAAATATCTTGTGCATTTCTCGCGCTGTAACTAATTTTAATTACGTACTAATGAAAAATCTTTACTTTTGATTATAATTATAAAGATTAGTGACAGTAGCTTTTTAGAGATTTTCCTCCTTTTATAGTTACGTATCGGATTTCTTGTACAAAATAACTTTTTAAATGAAACATTTTTATTAAGAAAGTATTTATAATAATATCGACGCATGCAGGCAAAAAAATAATATTAACATTTATCACTAATTCAAGAACACAGATATATTAATCAGTGAAATATTAATTATATTTTGAGACAACAGAGTACACTCATTCACTATAACATAATTACTTATTTATAACTTTTTTTTATTCTTTCCTTAATGGCTTTACTTATCTTTTTTAATTATTTATATTTAGTTTAAATTTTCGTTGATGCACCATCATTTGAATTTGTTTTTATGGAATAATAGCAAAGCAGCATAAAACGGGAAAACAAGAATTGTACTGGGTACAATAAATTGATAATAATGTAAACATCAATATAAAAATAGGTAAAATTTAAAGAATAAAAACAAGAGGAAAATATCGATATCAAAATAAATCGCACAGGCAGACAAAAACTCCATAAACTAAACTAGTAATAATAATAAACACACATGTATTTTGAATATAATTTTAGTTTTGGTTCAGCATATCAGAATTTTTTATTTTCAAAATCAAAAAGCACTTTTCAGTTGCCATCATGACCCATGACCATTAAATTACCTGTTGAGTGCAGATCATCAATTATTTATTTCTTCCCAGATAATTTATTTTTAAGATAACAAAATTTTTAGACTCGTCTTATATTTTAAACTAGTAATACTAGAAATGCTAATTAATTCTTAAAGATCAAAATATCAAAATTCTGACGCGATGAGCCAAAATATAAGGTCATATTCGTGTTTAACAGATCATAACGGATATAGTAATTTAGTCTGTGGATTATTTTTTAAGTGCCTGCGTAATCTTCAATTACATCTGGTTTATAATCAGAGCATCTTGAAAACTGTAACATTTGGACTTACATACATTTTATCGAACAATCTCCATCCCACGTCTTTAGATATTTATACCTGCGATCTCCGAATTTCCTTACCGACGGAGCCGTCACTCAGCCCTTGCATGCAATGCAGTTTTTTCGAAGCAAATTTGTGCTCTTTGTAGTAGTATGTCCAATACAAATACCACCTCTACCTGCTCTGTTTCCATGAGCGGAGTCGCAGTTGCGCACAGACTGAATGGGACTGCTTTTAAGCCTGCGGAGATTCGCTGTTTGACAGTTGTTACGCGCGAGTCGAGGAGATAAGTGCTTACGGAGTTGCAGCTGCATTAGCTCGCTCTGTCAACATGAGAGCCCAGCGGCACTGACGAAATTTATCTTATCGATCATTCGTCTTTATTATCTTGTTTTCTAATGATCACGCCGCCAGATATCAATTGATATTCCACTTCAGCGAGAATTTCGCCTATTTCTCTCAGACCGGAAAACGAAATTCCGTCGGCACCGATATACATATACAGTACGAAAGTGAAACGTGACGGACTTAGCAGATTCAATGGTTCATAAAGTCCTTGTGCCCGAGGCCGAATACACTTTGCTGGCTGGAAAACAAAAGTCAGTCGAGTCTACTTAATTCGATCTGACTCTTAATTGACGGCTGGATCGTTCTAGAAAAACCTTGTTTCTTTTTTTTAGAACTGTTTCGAGTTGTTTTCTAAGAGACAATTCTTAATTGGATATTGATTTCCGTTTTTCAAAGGCAATTTTATTTTATTTTAGGTTTTCCTGTTACAACGTTATTGTTGTAATTGTCATATTTTTTCTTGGCTTCACGTCAATAGGAATTTTAGCATACAATTTTTTCAAAATTGCCATTGCTGAAGAAAAGTTGGTGAACAATGTTAAAGTACCTTCATGGATGCACTGGATATGGAGTCATAATTCCACTAATTCTACAAACTTTGCATCCACCATAAGACCTGTTGATGAGTAAGTTTATTAATTACTATTCTAATGAAATCAGTATTATATTTTAAATTAATTACTTTCTAATTTTTTAGGCACTTTGTAGTTTGCTATTATACAGTTAAAGAACATTTCAGTAAGAACAAATTGACATCAAATAATGTTGACCCACATCTGTGTACACACATTATTATTGGATTTGCTTCTGTAATAAATTGTACAATTGATTTGGGAAATGATTTGTCAGTGTATCAACAAATTGTTGGATTGAAAAAATTTGCTCCTAATTTAAAAGTAATGGTCAGTGTTGGAGGAGCTGATAATGACAATGGATTTGCAGAAATGGTGCTGAACCATGCCAATAGAAAAAAGTAAGCAATTTTGAGATTAATATTTTTTAGAATGATTAATTTTTCTTTAAATTTTTTAGATTTATCAGATCAGTTTTGAATGTTACAAAAACGTTAAATCTAGATGGATTAGATTTGGATTGGGAGTTTCCTGCATGGGGAACTGGTCCAGGTCGTGAAAAAATACATTTTACGCAATTAGCATATGAATTAAAAAAAGAATTTAATCACAGTGGCCAAAACCTAACTCTTTCAGCGGCGGTTGCAGCTCCTCAAGCCATAATTGATGAGAGCTATGACGTTCCTACATTTGCAGAGTAAGCTGGTTATTCAAATTTAAAAATTGCATACATTGTTTTAAAAGTAATACTAAATTTTTACTTTTTCTGTCAGGCATGTAGATTTTGTGAATTTAATGTCTTATGATTACCATTTTTACATATGGTACTATCCAGTAACTGATTTAAATTCACCATTATATCCCAGATCTTTGGAAACAGGGTATTTAACATCCTTAAATGTGAATTTCTCAGCAAATTATTGGGTATTAAAAGGCATGCCTCGAGAAAAAATTGTGATTGGAATTCCATTGTATGGTCATTCTTATAAACTGTATAATCCCTCAAATCATAAATTACAAGCACCAGCAAGTGGTTTTGGAAGTACAGGTCACTTAGGATTTGTTCCATATCCCGAAGTTTGTAAATTTTTAAAAAATGGAGCAGTAAAAGTTACTGTTAATGACAGCCATGTACCATATACATATAAAAATAGCGAATGGATTTCTTATGATGATATTGCCAGTGTAACAAATAAGGTAAGAACTTATTTTATTTAAAAAGATAATTAATATAATTTTATGACAGAATACAAAAACTTAAAGTTTTACAATTAATTGTAAATTTCAGGCAACATGGATTAAATCTAATGGTTTTAAAGGTGCAATGGTATTCTCCTTAAATACAGACGATTGGAATTCCACTTGCACACCAAATCACAGATTTCCTTTAACAAATGCTGTGAAAAAAGTTTTGACTTTAAAATAAAATTATTTTAATAATGTCTTGCAACTCTTTAAAGACTGGTAATATTATAAGTTGTAAATAAAATATTTATAGATTTTAAAGAAATTTTTCATTTTTTAATGTTCTCTATCCTTCAAAATTAATTAATAATTTATCACATACATAATATATAGGTAACTGATATTTTATTTTATTATTACATATTCATTTATGTCCCTGCAAAACACTTGATGCTAGATTTCATAACGTGGACTATTATTTTAAAAATAGTTAAATAATTGCATAATATTTATTTTTTAAGTATAAATTAATTTTGGATATATATATTCCACTTATAAAATAAAAAGAAAACAATTCTGAAATCGAGCAAACTTATAGTATAAACTATTCTTGACTTTTATCTATTATATTCACAATACTTTGTACATTTTTAACATTATTTTGGAATATGTAATTACATAATAAATCTTTGAGATATTTTGCGCTAAAGAGTAAAGTTTTGTTTTGATAAAGCAGCATACTTATTTAGTTGCTACTGAAAACATTAATTGTGTTAAAGAAAAGTCGATAATTCTATAAAGATGAAAGCGTTTGATGAACCTTAATTTCAAGTTTCAGAGAAACATTAAATGTCTATTTCAAAATCTCTAATCCCCAAACAGTTCATTAAAATCTTTGGAGCAAGGTTTGAGATTTTTTTTAAGGCCAGCGAGGATTAATGTCTGAATCAATATTAATGTTTTTCTTACGTTTTTTGTCAGTCTCTGATAACAAGCCAGCACGAGCTTGTGCCCGAGTAAATTATTAAGATATCAGTTCTCTATACGCACTGCACTTGAACATTTATGTACTGTTTTTAATTGATACTGGGAAGCTGGTTTGAGTCCCACTGTATTTCAATACTCGGCCATTTAGTTTGCAGAACCGTTAGCATAGGATTACTATCTAAAATAGAGTCTACAGTACTTTCTAACAGAATTGCTTGACCTCTATGATACTTGACCCTGTTTTCAGGATTACTTCGAGGGAGCCCATTGTAATGATACAGAACAAATGTGTCTGGATATGTTCGAAGTTCTTCAGGGAAGAATTCATACATGAAAGATGTAAGTAGAATTATACCATCATTATGCCGGTCCAGCTTTTTCTTCATTATATCAACACTGTAAAGTGAAACAAAATTTAGACTCTGATAAAATTTAAAAATGTAAATTAAGTACTTATAGCTTACTATTCACTATCAGAAAATAGTCCAAGTTCAGCTAATACATTTTGTAGAGAATCAGTTGGAATGAAATTATTTCCATCATTGTCATATTTTCTGAAAATTCGTTTTGCTTGTTCAGCAGGTGTCTCAGCACTTACTAATTTCTTTTCTGATGAAAAAAGTACAGTCAAATGCGTTTCAGAAGCTAATACCCAAACTGGATTTGAAGGTGACTTGAGAAAAGAGCCAACTTCAATGTATCTTAAAGTTTCTAGCAAAGTTAAAAAACCTACAGCATTCTGCTTATCAATACCTTTTAGTTCTGCAACAAGAATGTTTCAGTTTGATGTTTGTTTTTTAAATTTCAATTTAAATATTTAATAAATTATTATCTCACTAAGTCCTCCAACATCTTGATCATGATCCCACACATTGCTCACTGCTCGACCACTCAACATTAAATTAATTAAGCTTTGACTTCCATAGCCAAAAGTAGAATGAATCAATGGATCGGTCAAATCAGATATTTCTAATCGCATCTGAGGTATTCCTTTTGTAGATATGACTGAGTACAATAGCAATAATACACCAAACTGATCCTTAAACATACCAATTTTTTCAGTAAAAAATTGTTTGACTTCTTCAACACTATCTAATAAATGAATCCTAAAAGAATCAGAAATAAATTTAACTAAAAATTGGTGGACCTCCTCAAAGCAAGATACATGTAGATAATTATAAAGGATATACCTTAAAAGTGAGTGAAAATCTTTAGACTCCATAATTGGCTTGCTTTGTGTTGGGTTAGCACTTTCTGTCGCTGGGTTTTCTTGTGAAACTGATTCCGCATCCATTTGAGCATCTTCGGCAGGTACTTCCCCATTGACCAAATTATTCAACTGGTCCACA
>JAWWEO010000045.1:7396280-7458341 GCA_035582975.1 Ormyrus labotus | reverse complement strand
ACAGTATAATATATAAAAAGGTAAATTTTACAAAAAGAAATTTCATTAAAAAGACAAAACAATAAAATATTACGTTTAG
Organism: Ormyrus labotus; assembly: GCA_035582975.1. Taxonomy (NCBI): domain Eukaryota; kingdom Metazoa; phylum Arthropoda; class Insecta; order Hymenoptera; family Ormyridae; genus Ormyrus; species Ormyrus labotus. The sequence goes on along the minus strand of JAWWEO010000045.1, from coordinate 7,458,262 downwards.
AATAAGAAATAAAAATAAAAAAAAAGAATAAGAAAAAAAAATAAAAATAAAATAAAATAAAATAGAACACATAACTTTTGAAAACTCGAGCGTTAGGCCGAACGGATGCGGCTTCCTTCATATTTTAACATTAGAAAACATATCCCAAAGTTGCAAGAAAATCCATTACCCAAATGTCGTATACTCTCCTTGTGAGAGTAACTCTAACCACAAAATCACGACTTTAACATGATTTTTTTGGCACTCGTAGTATAAAATAGTGTTTTTGTTGATTATTTACCTCGCGAGGCTTTTCTTCCTCGCTTCGGTCGGGCACGGAGTAAATAATCAGCGTACTGAAATCTACTAATAATTGTGCGATGTAAGTCATTTTATTCGTTTATATTTAATCCACGAATTTACTTAAAAGTATAAATTAAGTTGTAATTTAAGTCAACGTGGATTAAATATTAGTAATCATTTCTCTCTGTGTGCAGTCATACTTTGGGTTGATAAACAAAACACTTATTTTATAATAAAAACATGGCGTTAGACGCAATGTGAAAATGATGTAATTCAAGGTTCCTATATATGGTGTCATTATTTATTAAAATTAAAATTATTTTAAATAATTAATTAGTACATAATGACCTCGATAATTTTCAACAGGCACTATGTAGCCTCTGAATTGAATGAGACTGCTTTGAAAAATAAGAACAAAACAAAACAGAACTAAAATTACAATTTAACGAAAGTAAAATTAGCAACTGAAAATGACAGCAAGAAATTCAAATTTCCGCAGAATAATTAAAAGTTTTGCAAGCATAAAGTAATGTAATTCGTATGTTATAATAAATGCTTAATAATTTACTTGAAATCATTTTATTTAGTTTAACTATTTTACTTTTCTTTAACATTCTTGTAGAATACGAATTTTTCCCTAATTTTTTTACTTTTCACCGGCATTATAAGGGGCGCAAGCAATTTTTTTGTCCAGGGCTCTAACATAAAAAAGGCCGGCCCTGTAACCTCTTTTATGCTTGAAATACATGTTTGAGTGGATAATTTTGAATCTCAGTCTTCGTCCAACTGTTGAAGAGAAAGCTGGCCTAATCATTTAAACCTTATGTGCTGCTTCATACTTAAAAATAGTTAATGTTGCTGTTATAACAGGTACATTATTCTTTACAATAAGAAAAAAAAAAAAAAAAAAAAAAAACAGTACAATATTTTATTAACGAAAATTTTATTTATTTTAGAATTGACAAGGGTAGACTCGTAAAAAAAGTCTAAAGTATCATTAAAAAATATTTCGAGAAACCCATCGAAATATGCCTCGCATTGAATTTACGTGTGCGTTACTATTTCTGCTTGGTTTATGCGGGGAAGAAGTGCATGCAGTATTCAATATTACCAGAATTGCTCTAGACTTGAGTACTTCTCTTAGAGAGCAAGTTGAAAAAAACAATAGTTATCATTCAGAAAAAGACGCAAGAAATCAAATAAGACTCGTTTCAACAATGTTAGAGAAGTTTTATAACCAGAGTAAAAACTTCAAGGCAACTATTAATTTTGATTTTAGCATTTGTCGCTGGCCAGATGAAGAAAGTTTCTTACACATTTGCTTGAAATTGGATGATTATTTGAGGAAAAACGATCATTTGTCTGAGTATTTTTACGACTTTAATGATCCACGAGTCAGTGGTTCTATACGAGAAAATGACTACAATTTGTTAGACAAAACTTTTAACGAAATATTAAACGAATACCACACTATGATAAGTACACCTGATCCATACATCGGCATGAGTTTTGTGGATCTAATCACAATGAAGCAGGTACATATCGTAACGTGTTTACAATTTTTTTTTTAAATTAATAAATTTCAGGCAAAGAAAAAAGCTGCTTAAAAGTGTACAATAAATTTAACCAAATTTCAGGCCAAGTGTGTTTATCATTGTCAGTCGCGACAGCAGAGTCTTTATAATTTAATTAAAATGATTGCTTCAATGGACGCACGAGGCTTTGCTAGGAGGCAATTTTCGTATGCTTCTTTCAAAATACAATTAGACGGTTAGTCAAAGTGTTTAGCAGAACCCCGTTTGAAATTATTTTAATATTGAGAAATTGGATCCTTTTAAATTTTAGCTGCCGATGTACTCAGTGATTTTCTAATGCGAGATGTAATAATAACCACAGTACAATGGAGGGACAAAAATATGACTGCTAAAATGGTGAAGGCAGAACGCGAATTTTTCACTCGGAATGAAAACACATATCGCAAGCTCGAGTCCTTACTGTCTTCTCTTGACAGAAACGTATACGGTTGTCCCAGATACCCCAGATATCCCTTTACGAAACACAGTCGAGGACCGAACAAGCTGCCGGCAATTTTCCAAAAATATATCATCAACGAGGGAGACATGGACGAGAGTAGCTCCTGCTCGAAAACCTGCTTCGACTTTCGAAAGGCTAAGGTTCACGGATGCTATGATAAATCAATTTGCGATAGACAGCCAACTTGTAACGGAACTCTCTGGGATTGCGATAGCATGGGATCTCCTGTGTGGATGTGTCCTTCGGTAAGATGTGCATATCCGCATATAGAAAATTTAGTTGGCTCAAGATTTGGGAAAAACTTTTTGGTACCAATATATGAAGGTAACCAGATTTGTCGAGTTCAAGAAGTTTTGTGAAAAAATCGCTTGGTTTTCATTTCATCCATCACAATTCCAATATGATAATTTCATTTGTTAATTCGTTAAAAAATGACGTTACTAACTTCGTCAACTCGGCTAATTTTAGGCGTTATCCCTAATTTTTTTGTCCCTTCTTAAAAAAGTGTTGAGCGGTTATATTAAAGCACCTAAAGGATTGATTTTGATCGGTATATATGGAATAGACGCCAAGATTTTCTTTATGAATTGATTGATATTAAGAGGTTTATATTTTTTAAACTGAAATTGATTTTTTATCCTCTTAAAAAAGTGAAATATTTACCTGAGTGGAAAAATTTTCTTTGCCAAATTTTCCGAAAAACTGCCAATCCATGCTGAACAATGCCAAAGACTGCATATTGTAGTTATTTCGGACATTACGCAGTTTTATTAGGCAGTAATATAAAGGATTTGACAAGAATATTAGCTCTGCTTGGCAATGTTTGCCAGTGTTTTTCAACGTTTGCAGTAAAGAACGTTTAAAACAAAAGATGTGTAATAGGAAAATACTAAACAAAACTTTAAACTGCAAAATCTCGTTAAACTCTGCTAAACACTGCCGAGTTGTTGACAAACTTTTGCAAAAAATGTTAAATATTGCCTAATGTTGCCAAACGTCCGAAATAGTTAGGTAGTATTATACAGCGTTCTGCCCAAAACTGGCAGTATTTTACAAAGTTTGACAAATTTTCCATTTTCATGCGGGAATAAGCCAGTAAAATTAAAAGAATCGAGTTTTTAAAAGTTTACTAATTAAATAAAGTAGAAATAAGTTTTGGACTTAGGGTAGAAAATAAAACAAAGGCTTTTAAAAGTAATGACGTGCTAATATATTGATGTTGATTTTTATTTTCTATTTAATATGTCGTATTATAAAAAATGTTTGAAATAATTTCGTATTTCTAACCTCAAAAGTTAGTGCAAGGTATAGGTAAGGTTAATAAAAGATTCATAAAATTATAATAGAAAAAATATTTTAGACTTTTATAATGAAATAAATTTCTAGTAGATCTTAAAATTTTGATTATCTTCAAATTTTGACAATTATAATATGTATTAAATTGTATACATTATACTTACGCATTTTCAGGATAAAGGCTCGCCAAAAAGATTTCAATTCTTCAAAGTAGATGATAATTATTACGGAGAGAACTATTATGGAAAAAATCAACCAGTAGAAGATCTTTCCTACTGCAGAGGTTCGATTGTGAAAGCAGAAAGTTGGACTCGTGGATTCGTCGAATGTACATACTGCATGTGCACGTGTGAAAATAACATTAATCGAGATCGTTACTTCAGCTTAAGACCTGCATTATCTGATACGAACTCAAACCAGTAATTCTAATCATCGTTTTCTACTTCGATTGTTTTTAACAGCAAAACAAACCAAAATTTCGTTTCTTTTCAGTGTCGTCACTGGTTTGAAGTGGTTAAAGGAAAATGGTATCTGGCATATTCAAATACAACAAGGAAAGCTTTTGTCGAATGGAGTAATCGCTTTAAATCTTGAGTGGAAACCTGTAGATAACTTTAAAATAAATGATCCTTACGTCGCAGTCGGAACAGACTATTATGATCTTACATGGCGCAACAGGACGGTTTTGTTGGATTCACTTTCCGCGCCAAAAGATTATGTTCTCACAGGGCTCCAATTCGTTTCTTTCGACAATTATTTGAAATTGAAAATCCGCGTGACACGCTTTGACTTTGTAACAGGCGAATTATTGCCACAGCAAACGCAATGGTTGTTTAATGCAAAACCGTTAAAAGACAGGTAATTCGTGTTATTGACGTTCAATAATATTCTATTCTTAATTTTTACAAATCTTTACACAGGATTTTCTTTTTTTTGTAGAACTGAATTAGACTTGGAAAAACTTCAAGACTGCCTGTATGACGAATTGAAGAAGGACGCGTACTTCCGTTTTACCACGAGTTCCCTAGAAATTGACGCAGGACAGAGTGTCGTTCCAGCAATAAACCTTGAGACTGTCGAAACAAATCCTCCGGTACCTTTATCTGGTGCAGGCATTTATCTTAAAAATGCTTCTGGAGGTGTACAATTGAATTTCAAAATGGAAACTTACGATTTTGCACCTTATGTAGTTAAAAACAAAAACGTATAAATAAATAAACGAATACTTTTTAAGAGACCAGAGAATTGAATTTTGTACTTATATTCTCTTAAGGTAGTTTTAGCTCACTACATTAGTCAAAGCCAAATAATTGTGAAGTTGATTAACGCAGTTTATAAATATAGATGTACAGAATTGCGTGATGCAAACAAAAGACGACTTTGACGTATGATTATATTACTAATTAATTTATTGCTAATCTCACAGGCTCTGAATGCATATTTTGAAAACAGATATATAATGCTTGAAGATTTTTCTACTGGATTAAAAAATTTCATTCAAATCTTGTCGTCAATTGCTGAAATATCATAATTTGAAGAGCGAAAAAATCCCATTCCGCATAAGAGCCCGTGTTAAATCGTTAAAAATTGAAACATTTATTTCTCGCCTTAGAAGCTGTGAATGTTTTTGAAATTTTAACTCCAGCTTTTTTATAAACTAATCTATTATTGTCTAAAGTTTCATCGCATTCTTGTCGTTAATTATTTGACACTAGAACTACTTTAAGGGTTTTACGTCCAAATTAATACGAGGATATTTTTTATCTCACAGTTTACTATATTATTCATAATAGTTTTATTTATATGCGGTTTACATGCGCGACTTTGAATTAAACGTATATATTATATGTATGTATATATACCCGTTCGTTTTTTTAATTCATATATTCTAATTCTACGTTAACAAATGTTTTGTTTTATTAATAACAGCATTATTTTGGCATTAAAATATTTCTATTATAAATTTTAAGAATTTAACGCATATTCATATGTATTACAAATTATCCTTTTTTAATAACTTTTACCGCAATTAATTAAAGTAAAATAGCGGGGAACTAATTGAACTAATTATACCCACGAGATTCTTCATGGTCTCCCTTCATCTTTTCTGCAGTGGATAATTCTGTTTCATTTAATTTATTTCTGCTTTTCTAACTTTTCCTTAAAATTAAAAAAAATATTATTGTGAAACGCGAACAAGAAGTTGATAAGCTCTTAATTATTGCACCGCGTACCATTTCATTTACTAGTAATAAAATTAAAAAATTTATTATCCGAAAAAATAGAAGAATAGCAATAATGCAAACATTAACAAATATTTTACACCTAAGGTGCCGATGGAATATATATACATATATTGAGTAACTGTTTGTTAAATGTATATCATACTATGTTAATCATTCAAATTCATTAATAAAGCACGAGTTTTAAGTACCAATTTTAAAACTATATACGTATTTAAATTGGTAATTCAATCTAATGACAATCGTAGATTTTTAAACGGTTTTGAATAAAAACGTTGACTCAAATGTTGACATTTTGTCGAATGATTCACGTCGAATGAAAACGATAATATCTCCAAAGAGGGCGTTTTATTCAAAACTGTATATATGATGAATACTTAAAAACTGTTAATTGTTTTTACAATTTTTTTTTCTACAAAAACTTTGTAAAAAAAGTTAAATATAAATTTAATCTGTTACAATTGTAAAATAAAAAAATAGACATGTATTATATATGAAAAACACGTTTTAGAGATTATCTTCTGTTAAAAAAATTCCAAAGTCTGTTGTATGAAACAAGAAGTGTTGCAATCTCTACATACAAATGTATAGCAATCAAAGGTTTCTAGGCGTCAGAAAATTTCCAAATTGACCCATTATCATTAGATATGTCACTATTGAACTGGTGATCTGAAAAACAAAATTGTTATTTAAATTTTATCAATAATAAGTACGTGTAAAATAAGAAATGAAACAAGTTTTTAATATTACCCCTTGAAGTAACTTTAAATCCAAATTAATAAAGCCACCCACAGTGAATTTTATTGAACTTTTTAAAATTTGAAGATGAAAATGTCTAATCTAAAACAAGAATTTATATTCCAATAAACTGTAGCGTGAAATTGCAATGAAACATGTAATAATTTACCACTGCACGAGCTTCATCGCTGTTAAAAGATTCGTCATAAAATTCCGAAATAATATCTCCCGTTTTTATGGACTGTAAACAAATTTTCATTGTTATTAATATTACTATTTTTTTAAAGAATTCAAAAGATTATAATCTTTTAGATAACGTTAAGAAAAAGACATGATCCAACTACATGTTGCTGTTAAATATACAAGCAATTAGACTTTTAGTTGAGTTAGCAGAAAGTCTGCTTGCTAGACAAAAACTTTGTTGACTCAACAGCACGTTGAAATAAAGAAAATTTAATTGCACATATTTAAAAACACGATGTAGTTCTAACTTTTTTTTTTGTGTACTTTAACAAAATTACAGCTTACTTCTTGGGAAATAGTATCGCAAACATTACTGAGATTGTACAATTTTACCGCATAGCAGATAATCCACGTAGTATTGTTTAGAAACAATCTAAAGAAATCAAACGCCGAAATTGTGGTGAAACGGTAAGCGACGTAAATGTGGTACAGACTTCCCGTGAGAACTGCTATGGAGATCACGACGGACATTAGGAGGTGCGGTCCAAAAGTTTTATCAGCTTTTTGGCAGATTATCGCCAATTCCAAGTGAGCTTTTCTAGATCAATTAGGTAAACTCACATTTAATTTCGCGCTTAAATTATTTTTAATTATTATTAAAAAAAAAACATTGGAATTAGAATTTACTTTGCTGTTCGCAGGACGTCCGTTATGTCGTCTGTAACGGCATCGTTTATGAATTTTGAAGGCTTATATTCATTAAGATATCTTTTAATGATTTTCGTATGTTGCGGACACTCTTTTGTGCTCGTCAACATATCTTTCAATACTTTGTTCAATTTTCTAAATTTACGATTCACGCACCTGCAAAGACTTTTTTTAATTAGACGTTCTAAAAGAAATGAAAATTCAGATATTTTGCGAATTTGATTAGTGCACATGAGTTTATAGTCATGTTTTACTATTAATTGTGCTTAAAAATAATTAATAATTCTAATGCAACATTCTATTCATAATGAATTTCTTACTGACTCTTTTACTTGAAAAATACATTCTTCAATCGACCATTTTCTTAGTTGTCAATAATAAAAATATTAGCTCTTAATTCGTGAAATTCTCCGCTACTTACTCCACTATGCTGATAAAAGTAGAATCGACGATGAACATGAGTACAATAGGATAATTGAATGTAGTTATAGCTGTAATTTCACCAAACTTGACATTTTCTTTTAGAAATACGTCAAGCGAACAAAACGTTACCAATGTTACAGCAAAACTAACTGATACTAAACTCTTGCCCAATTGCACTCGAAACATTTTGCCATATTTCCTGGGAATTCTCATTTTTTCAAGCAACTCATCCGCAACAATTGACTGTCTAGCAACTCGATGTAGACCCTTAAATATCAATTTCAAAATTAAAACCTTAACTCGAGCATTTTATCTCGAGCAAAAAATCACTTAAAGTGATTAATAAAAAAAAGTATAATTGTTAATCTTTACCTCGCTGCGACACCAAGCTAAAACAACAGAGCTGATTGTTAAAAGTAAATGACTAAAAAATAAAAGTCTTATGATTCTTCGATTCATTTCTAAATCTTCAACCATTCGCATAGCGAAAGGGTACGAATAAACAATGAGCGAACAGTAAGTTACAAGAATAGTTGAAGAATAAAGAAAACTGATTATTGGACGCTGATTCCCCATCGGATACTCTATTATTCCCAAGCCGAAAATCCAATTTACAATAAAAATAGGAAAAACTGGCTCTGTCATTTCTTTCTCGGTGCGGTACATTTTTTATAATTTTACTTTTCACCGTGCCGCATAAAATAGGTATCGTGATGGATTGTATCAACAAAAACTAACTTGTTGTAATACAGTGTTCGATCATCTTCGCTTAAATTTTTCTTTTTTTTTTCGAATGGCGAGTTATAATTTCGTGAACTTTATAGATTTCAATGTCAATATGTAATGAATGAAAATAACGTGCGAAAATGTTCATTCACTGCGCGCACATTTTAAATGTTTTATCTAATCATTTTTACACCGTAAGTCTCCACTTCGCTTTATGTCTCCAATAATTACTATCGCATGAACGTAAAAGCGCGACGGTTCAGCGAGTACTTGAGAGTGCAGAAAAAATTCAACCGACGGGGAGTCGCGTTTACTCGAGGCTATAGCGTTTATAATTCTAAAAGATATAAGTGTGTGCTAAGCTCACGAGCATAATTTACTCCTTACGTCCTTTAAGAGAAATCGATAAAGTTATATATAAATATTAGTCAAGCTTTCGTTTTTCGTCACTTTCCGGTTGCACCCATTCATTAAAGCTCTTACTTTATTTCCCTCGGTTGTGTATTCAGTATTTTCATGTCCGGCTAATTAATTAGCTCCGTACCCGCGACTGCCTTTATCTACGAGCGGAACACACCTAACGCGAAGCTCCTGCGTGATCGTTCTTCGAAAGCATCAACCACTTCAACTTCATCCTTTGATAATAAATCTTCGGTAGAAGTTGCTTTCTCAAAATTTTAGAACCTTTTGGAAATTAGCTTATTTAATATTTTGACTTCTGAATTGAATTTTACTTTATTTTAATCTTTCAAATCCATGCTCCTCCGAAATAAATCGAGTTATTTATCGTAGCTAACTGCTGGTTTTAAGTAAAAACTTTCACTAGTTTTAATAAATACTAATAATCAACAAGTTAAAAAATAATTTTTGATAATTTATTTATTAGTTTTAATACAGACCGATAACTAGGAATGTAAATTTTTAGAAATTTTAGTTAGAAAAACTTATGCTGTCTGTGTAGCTCTCTAGATAAAAAATTATATTATACATTTGATTTAAATCTAATTTTTTGATTCAATCATTACAAAATATATAGTTTTACGCTATACAGCAATACTTTACACTCTCATAAATCGCGATTTACTTTTATCGCAGTTACAATTTTTACTTGAACTCTATCAATGCCAAAATATTTTTCCTACTAAAAAATAATAATATTTGTTGTTGGTTAAAAACAAAAATTATGCACAGGTGTACTTGAATATTTTCTTTATTATATAATTGATTGCAAATAGTATGAAACAAAAATAATACAAATTAAAAGAAAAGTTTATATATATGTACAGACATTAAATTAATTATTCGCACATTGACGTTTAATAGTAAATAATTTTTGAACCTTGAAAAATTGTAAATAAATTTAAAGATAATAAATTGTCTCTCTGTATCAAATTGTTGTACAGTTGAGGATTAACGGATACGGATTGGAAATAGAAGGCATTTCGAAATGTAGAGTTTCAATTTGTAAATTAATTGATTAAATTTACTCTTTAAAAAACCTTAAATGAATTACATATAAACATATTTAATACTGTACAATTTTTTTCTTAGCCTACCATTCTTAATCTATCGTTACGGGATAGTATTCGAACAAAGGGGTAACGAAGGACAAAGTGTAACATGGCTTTACAGACTGGCTTCATCGGGTATGCAATCATATGCACCTTGCAGCTTAATAGAATTTCTTACGTCTTTACAGTTACAAGTTTTATAATATGTTTAATTGCTAAGGCTGCTTTTTTAACGTATTATTAAAAAAATAGTTTCTTACTTTTTAAAAACATAATTTTGAAAATTAAATTTTCGTTATGTATTTATAACCACATTTTTTCTTTTTGATAAAAATATTATTTACTATATATATTCAAATGAATTATTTTAACAAAACATTGTTGTATAACGAATATTCATTATACAAGGAAGTAAAGATAAATTAATAGTTCTTAATTTTCATTAAATTGTAATATAGATATTGCTTCTAATTTATGTATAATGTGATAAAAAGAGTTATTGTATGATGAATATTCGTCTTACTTTAAAAAATTTCATGTTGACTATTATAATACAAAAGATCATGTATAATATAAGTGAATCTAAATATTTTAAATAGTACTGTATAACGAATAGGATTTTTATAATTGTGCTGATGAAACTGAAATAAAAAAAAGTCTAATAATCATAATCTAATTTTGTACTTTTATTAATTAAAATAAATAGAAATTCATTACTTATATAGACGTCTGAAAGTGCACAAGAAGGCATGTCTAAAAGTCATCTTTTAAACGCTGACAATATGCCGTCAATTATATAAAATTTAGGATACCTCATAGTAGCCTACATTTCATTATTAGAAATAAATGCGTCTAATTGATTTGATAAAAGATGACTTTTTAGACGTCTTATTACATTATAACGCGTATTTTCTAAAAGTCCGACATTTTGTCATTACATAAACGTTATCTAACGTCTTTTTCGATGACTTTGGGACAGCCTGATGCTAACTTGATAATTACAACATTGACACTTCTTTTCAATATTTTCATTTCCCTTCCGAGAACTTTTCCCTTAAACATTTAATCTTATTTACAAAGTATGTCTCTAAAGACTCAGCGCACTTAAAGAAAGGCGATTCCTTCGGATTATAATAACGGCAATTGTCAAATATCTTGGTCATGTCTCCGATAAATTCACTCAATTTTTTATACGACTTATCATTTATTCTCAACTCTATAGTTTGAAGATCTGAAAAATGAGTTATTATGATTTAATATATTAATATATTTATAAAAATGTAAAATATTGATTTTACAGTTTCTTAACTTTTTCAAGGCTGAAAAATTTAGAAAACTGCAATTTTGACAATTTTAACTTCAGAAATAATATTGAAGTAAAAACAAAAATTTATAGATAAACACCTACCCATGGGTTCTTTGATAACTTTATAATAATCAGGTGCTTCGTTGGGATCTACAGGTTCCATAAATGGCCAAGCACTTTTATGTCCCTAAAATTGATTTAAACGTTAGACACATACTTTTTAACATAAAATCAGGTAAATAAATGTAATATTAATCAAACGTATTTTACCTGTATTTGTTTGATGAGTTTTCTTAAAAGATCAAGATCTTTAGCATTTAGATTTTTCATATTTGCAAAGTTTACAGAAGAATTTCGTTGGCAATTAGGACAAACGTACTCGTCTATATTGTCAGCTTCCGATTGAAGAATGCCGACACATCTACCGTGGAACCAATCCTGACACTTGTCACAGCATATGTAAAATCTGTAATAAACCAAATAATATTTAATTGTATTATCGTTAAAAATGTAACATTTTTATACATTATCGTGTCAAAGCAAAATGACAACATACTGAGATTCATCATATGGCTGTTTGCATAAGCAATAAAGCTCTTGAGTTTCTCGAGCATGTCGACACTCAGTGCAAACAAATTCAGACATTGTTTTACTCATTTCTTCTGTGATTCCTACGCAATCTCCGTGGAACCAATTATTACAAAGGTCACAACCAACATAAAATCTGTAGAAATATTATTAGAGATGATATGAATAATGAGAAACATCCCTTAACATATTACTGAACAAAATCTAGTTTACTTACTTAGTTTCATCATACGGCGTCCTGCATAAACAATAAAGCTTCTCTTTCTTTATTTTATTAGATGCTGACGAACTCATATTTGGCGTTTGGTTCTGAGTCTTTTGTTTCTTTGGTTTGTTCTTATTTGGTGGACTTATTTGCTGTGCAGGTTGAGCATTAGATTTCCGTTTTGCACTTCCCACTTTGACTTCATCCTGTTTATGTCTTTCAGCTTTTGTCCTACTTGCAAGTTCAGCGGAAAGATCTTTCTGAACATCGATTTGAAGTTCTTTTTCCAGTAAAGCTCTTCGTTTGAGTATATCTTTCTTTAATAATTCTTTATGTCTAAATAGCAGAACTTGCATCCTAGAATGTAACTGTTGTTTTCTTCTCTGCTCTTGAGTATCTTTAAGTTTATTGGAACGATTCTTTGAATCATTATCGATCGACTCAGATAATTTGTGCGTTCTATAACAAATAAATATTTGAAGATTAAGTATCGTTTTACCTTTTTTTTTATTAAAAAATAATGTGTTTTATAAAACATTCAAACTTACTTAGGAATATCTCGATGTTCTTGCTTGATTGGAAGTTTTCTTTTCGGTGTTTCTACTATCCAATCACCATCTTTATCAATGTCATTGGCATGGGGAACAGCTGGTGTGGTTTGCAGATTCGAATGAGATGTTGGTATAGGTCGCTTACGTGCAGGAGCTCGCGATACTGATGAAATCGGTGTACTTTGAGTAGTCGTCGAGCTGTCGGATACTTTCATCTGCTTTTCCTGGTATCTTTGAAGTTGCAATAGTTTTTCTTCTATTTCAGGATTAAGATTTTCTTGTTTTAAAGCATTCTTTATAGCTGTAAAATTGAATTTAAATTTATTGTAATTGTTACGTGGCATGCACGTAGAATTAAACTTACTTTGTTGAATGTAATCCGGAGTTAGAACAAATTTATTAGCCGCAGATTGGTTCGAATCTTTAGTCGTTTGTGTTGGTTGTTGACCATTTGCAACAGCAACTCTTTGAGGTTCTTCGTCAGTAGTTGTACCTCGTTGCACTTGTTGAACAACAACTTTAGCCTTTTTAGGGGATCCAGCTTCTGTTTTAGATACTTCACCATCTGGATCTGGTTTGATTTGCTTTTCTGTACATGAACAGTCAAGTAAGATGTTAATAAACATAAGTTTTAATCATTTTTTAATAAAATATAAACAAAATTTCCATTAATGAAAGATACTTACCAATTACATTTTGCTCGGAAACTGAAGATTGTGTCGACACTGACTCTTGCGGTTTCGTTGTCGAAGTTGATGCATTTGTGACAGTTTGAGTCGCATTTTGTTGAGCTTGATTCTGTTGAGCTTGTGCAGAAGGCTGTACAGCTAAATATATCTTTGTAGGTCCCAATACACCTTGTTTCCCCGCAGTCGCCTGAGCCTTTAGTAATTGTTGCTTAACTTGTTGATGAACCATGGACAATTGATTTGGAGTAAAGTCGGTTCCTTGCAAACCTTGCAGAACTATTCTAGGACCTTGAGTTGTTTGAATAACCTGAGCTGTTACACATTTGATGACTGTGCCTGGAGGATGGCCGGCCAGTAAGGAAGCTTCTATACTTCCTAGGCCTGCAGCTGAAGCTGCAGTTGGCGTTGCAACAGCCGTAGTTACTTGAGTGGTCACAGCAGGTAATGCTTGAGCTACAGATGCAGTAGAAGTGGCTATAACATTAGCATTCGCTACCGTTGTTTCAATTCCTGTTGTACTAACAGGAGTATCACTAGCAGTAACTGGTGTTAAAGGTGTAGTTGCTTGTTGTACATTTGTTACTAAATGATTATTAATGGTTATTAAAACTGTGTGCAATCATTTTTTAGCAAACTTTTAATATATTTAACTTACCTGTTTGAGTTTTAGTCGGTGTTGCGGCATTTCTTACAATAATACCAGCATTACCCGAATTGAGTTGAACTAGATTTCCCGTAGTTGTGTTTCGTAATAAAACTTGTTGGCCACCTATTGTAGCCAATTGTGCCTTACCAGAAGCTAATTGCTGAGCTAATGCGGGATTGTTGACTACTATTTGATTTGCGGTAATAACTTGTCCAGGAGTTGAAATAACCTAAAATAATATAACGCATTATTTATCATTAAAATATATATGAACTATGCAAATCCCGCAATTATCATGGCATCTTATTTTTGTTTACATGTTATATAGGCCAGGTAATAAGCCGAGGCGCGTCGAAATAATATCGCGTAAATAATATTCTTATGAATATGCTAGCGCCTGCAAGCACCGGTGAGAAAAAGTATCGTTTCGAGAGCTGAGGAGAGAATTTTCCGAAATAGAAAATTGTATTGGTTAAGTTCGCATATCGAGAGTTAATAGTTACGTTTTGGATGACTTTACAGAAGCGGAATTTGAAAAGAAACAATTAGTTTTTTATGTATTAATTAATTTGAATATAGTAATTACACATTGTTAATTAGGCTGGTTTTATTCTATTTAAGAATTTTGGTTCTTTTTTTCAATAATCTTAACGAATTCACGAGAGAAACACCCAGTTTTTCATAGCCACGTTCGCGAAATTATTAATTAAGTTCAACTACTAATTTATTTGAAATAGTTCGGAGTTAAATATAACGTATGTGTCGGGCGTTTTTTCTAAATTGTTAATTAACGCACCCTTTACAAGCAAAAACAAAACTTTGATGCAATCGACAAATTTATTTATTATATTTATTATACTATTTTTTTTGTTACTTTAGCACTAGAATTAATATTAAAAAATTTTACCTGAGTTCCTTGTACAACTTGTCCGGTGTTCGTAACAACAAAGGTATTTTTTGAAGGTTGAACAACTGGGGTAGTGGCAGAACTAACAATAGCGGTCTTCAGTCTTTGACCTGTCTGTACAACTTGTTGAAGCTGCACAGGCGTTTGCTGCGGCTGCGTCGCATCAGGTTGTACTTGATTGGAAACTACCTTAACGGGAGTTGCTTTACCCGTAACTGGTGTACCAACTACTTTAGTTGCATTTGCTGCATTTGTGACTACTTTCGTTGTTGTTTGAATAGTAGGAGTAGTAGCTGCCGTCGACGAAGTAACAACTACTTGTTGAGGTGTTGTCGTAATTGTTTGAGCAGTGTTAAGAACGTGCAATTTGCCATCTGGCATCTGGACCAACTGCTGGCCTGGCATAAGTCCGCGAACTTGAAGCTTTCCATCTGGACCTCGTAGAATTTGCACCTTTTGTTGAACGTGCACTGGAGTATTCGGAGTCCCTAATAACAAATTTATAATAGTGTCTTATAAAAACCGATAGAATTGGGTCCGTTTAAAGGATTTTAATATGTGTATTTGCACCCAGAATGACCCTACTTTATTAGTTTTTACAAATTCTTTGTACTAGGGTATTTTACAATTTAAAAAATTAATAAATAAAAAATTATAATAAAGTATATTATAATTTTATAGTTTTGTAATTTTATTAGTTAAATAAAAACTTAGAATATTTAAAAGATATATTACCTGGACCAGTTGCTTTTATAAGTGATTGTTGATTGGGAGTTTGTCCTTGCTGTTGCGGTGTTTTTGGCAAAATACTTGTGGGTCCAGAAATTACTCTCGTGGTACCATCTGCAGCTACGAAATAATAACGTTTTATACATTAAAGTAACAAAATTCAAAAATTAAAAATTTTATTATTAATTATTTTTACCTTTAGTCATATAAATTCGTCTCGTTCCAATAAATTTATTTTGATTCGGTGTGGTAAGCAATGAAGTTAACTGCGACTTTCCTTGAGGAGTATTTGGATTAGCTGGTATAGCAACTTTAGTAACAACTTTAACATATTTGAAATTTGAAATTATTCACTAAGCTAGCGTGATTAAAAACAATTTAAATAATAAATACTCACCTTGATTGGAGTTTGATGTAACTTTGACAAGCTGAGTAACAGGTGTACCAGGTGTACCAGGATTTTTTAAATTTTCTAAAGCTCGCTTCTGTTGATGAGCTGCTCTTTGAATTCTTAGCTGTTGTTCCATTTTTTCTTTAATTTCTTCTGGTGTAGATTTACCACTTACGAGTTGATCGCCTGAAGCAATGGCCCCTGCAGCTCTATTACCACTTACAACCACTGTCTGGGGCACACCGGATCTACTCCTAGTAATAATCTGGGCATTAGCCTTCTCTAACCTAAAAACGGACACACGCACCAAGCGAAAGGGTTAGTGATGAGCGGCGTTAAAATAAGGAAAGGATTTTTAAAATAAATCAAATATGAAGCATTCCGACGAGCACACAAATAGTAACAGAATGAGAACATGTCTAAATAAATTGGTAGGAAAGTGCAAGAAAAGGTATAAACTTCACGATGCAAAAGCCTTAACTGTTAAAATAAACAACAAAAAATTTGAATATTATTTAAATAATAAAAAATTACCGTTCTCCATATTGTTTGATTTCCCAAAGTTCAAGTTTATCTTCATCTACCCATTCTTCCGATACCTGAGGTTCAGTGCTTTGCGGTGATTCAGGTCTTTTTCTTTTTCGTAAACCACTTCGAATTGATGTTACTTCTACGAGTTAAACAAGTGTTACTCAGCATTTTAAGTTAAAACAATTTTTAATTTATTTTTAAAATCTTGTAGCAGAGATTAGATACGCACCTCTTATTTGTTTCGGTAATTCCAATGGAATAACAACTTTCCTTCGTAAATATTGAGTTTTATCCATAAATTGTCCAACGTGTCGGTGTTTTAAGATTTCTAAAGACATGATTTCAGTGTCTGTAGTAATTTGGTGTTTTCCGTCATTTGATAGAGGTTTAGCAGAAAGGTCATCCCATCTTAGGCACGCCCAAAGAATACGAAGTTGAATTGCTGCAGCAGCCAAAGATTTTAGTCCCACGGTTCGGTACAGCCAGCACGTTTTAAAAAGCGGTCTTGGACAAGGATAAGGCCATACAGACATATTTGCCTACAATTAAGATTGTCTTTAGATATTTTTATTTCTGAATAAACATATTAAAAATTGATAAAAACCTTAGCCATATGATGAAATCCTTGAACAGGTTGACGACCTCCTGCTCGTGCTAATTTTCTCAATTCATGCTGAGGTAGCACTAATATACTTCGAGTTTTATTTTTACTGCAGAATGTAGAGCACAAAGGATACTTTACAGGTGTACGCTTTTTCCTTCTGTCTGCCAAAGATATAGCAACTTTCTTTAAATAAATTTTTCCTTCTGTAGATGTTGCTGAATATATCCTTTCAGAACCATCTGCATTTAATTCTTTTGTATAAATAATTCTCTGTACAGTTCGTCCTCTTCTGTTGACAATAGTTGTTGTTTTAGGTGATGCAGTCGCAGCACTACCTGTTTTAACTTCAGATGTTACATCGATAGAATTACAAGACGTAGTAGTAGTCTCCTTTAGAGTTTTAACAACGCCATCAACAGTTTTAATTTGCGAGGTTGTTGTAGTCACTGTAGAAGTAGTAGTAACGTTGTTCGTTGTTGTAATAATAGCTTGACTATTTTTGTTATCTACACTTTCATCCTGTAAAGAAAATATTATATTTAAAAAACGAACTTTTTTTAATTTAAAAAATAAATTCCATGTTAGTAAAATGTTTTTGTATCTTACCGATTCCACTTTAATTTTTTTAATCGCAGTTGCATCACCACCTCCATCTTGAGGACTTACATTCGAAGTTTCATCAATTATCTTTTCTTCTTTACATTGCACTTCTACCTTAGATGAGTCCGTTTCACTTTTGACTTCAGTCTTAACAGTGTCTTTTGTTTCATCAGTAACTTCCGTTTTTATAGTAGGTTGATTTGTAGCTACCGCATTTGAAGGATTATTTAGAGCATTAGCTTTTCTAAGCAAAACAACTAAATCTCGTTTCAATTGAATCTTTTTCAGACAAACCGGCGAGTAGCAATTAGTTGCTAAGCTCTGAGGTGTAATGATAGTTTTATTTGTAATATTTTGAGCAGCCAAATTGCAGTAGCGTGAATAACAAGTAGTATTTTTACCACCAAAGCGTGTTAAATTTGCATATTGCGACCGGACTTGCTGGATCCGTTTTGCAATTGCAGCCATCACCTCTTTTGTATTAGAACCTGCAGGTTTAGTTGCTTGTTTGCCAGCTAAAATATTTTGCAATGTTGCATCACCACCTCCACCTTCATTATCCTCCGTATTTTCCATATCAATATCGGTATCTTCTTCATTCTTTTGATTACTAATTTTATTTGCCATTTCTTTAAGTTTTTCAGATTGTGTTAGTCGTCTTTCTTCCAACAATTTTAAATGTGTTCGTCGAGCAAGAAAATCGTCGATTCTTGTCTTTTTGGCTATTTTTGGATAAAAAACACGACCGGACGTAGTCAATGCTTTAGTGATGTCAATATCTTCAAATTCTGTAATTGGTTTAAATACTTTTTGTATCTTCATTCCAGCTAAAACTAAAAATGAAAATACATGGATTATTAAAATATTTGTATCTTTGATTACAAACTTATATTAATTATTTAAAATTGTATGTTTTTCTCATGAAAATTAATTTTTTGCAATGATAAAGTTGTACAATAAATACTTTAAAATCATTACAAACATATTATTTATTGATTAACAAGTTTACTATAATTGATATAAAATAAAGTAACTTACATGGTAAGTTTAGTTTGCTTTCTGGTTTAGAAATTTGAGGTTCTGTTTTGGCTTCCACTTTTTGATCACTCATTTCTGTTTTTATTTCTTTATTATCACTTTCTTTTTCTGGATCATTTTGATTTTCTTCCTTGACTTCTGTACTTTTATTATCATCAGGCGTTTTTTCAGTTTTAATTTCTTGTTTGATGATTTTGTCTTTATTGTCCGAATTTTCTACATTTTCTGGACAATATTCTTTGATTAAAAACTCGTACGTCGATGGATCAACCGCTAATATCTTTAACCCTATTTGATCTCTAATTTGAACCATAATTTTCTGTGGTCCAGCTCGCAATCCCAATTTGTTAATATCCACCGATTTGTGTCGCCGCCCAGTTGAAATCCACAACCAACCCCACTGTCCATGAACTCTATATTCTTCACCTTTTTGTTTCCATATCTGATGTTTGAGACCCAAAGTGTACTTAACAAAGTTATACGTTAGACGATTTCTTTCTTCTTCATCTTCTTTTTCTTTCTTTTCCTTTTTATCAAGACGTTTCTTTTCTTCTCGTTCAATTGCCGTAACTCGCTGTAATTTAACATGTCCAAGCTGCTCGTGCCAAACATTAGCAAAAACTACTGATTTAATGCAAGCTTGAAGGGCTATAAGCGCTCGTGCGAAATCACGTGGATTAATACAGGAACCTACAGCTGTAGTCCATGGCTTGCGGAGTAATGGCCAATTTGTGTGCATAAACGGTGCTTGAATGCTGCTTTCTAATTGTAAAATTGTCTGTCTTAAAGTTTGAACTAACATAGCTCGTGTACCAACCAAACTTCCAATCCATTTGAATTCTACGGCTTGAGTCAAAGCAAATTTATGCGATAAATGACGTTTTTTATCTCTCTCTTCATTTCGTTGAACCTTATTCAAAGCGATGGTATTCGTGCTATATTGATTGACGTATGATTTGAAATTATTATCCATTCCTAATTTAAATAGATGTGTGCCTGATGCGATTTGATGAGCTTTTTGACGCGTTAAACGGGAATTCTCATTTTCTTCTTTTAAATTCTTCTCTATTTTTTCTAATTCTTCTTTTGATGCAGTCGCCAATTGTTTCTTCTTCGATTCATCAAGATTAAACGTCCTTGGTGTTAAGGAACCAGTTTTTGATCTAGTCACTATATTATGTTTTTTGCCTGAAATATTTAATTTAAACATTAGAAAGAAAGATTTTAAAATAACATTAATAATTTGTATTTATGAATTGTATTAATCATAATAAAGTTTATATTTACCATCTTTATCAACTCCTTCTGTCATTTCTTCAACCTCCATATCTTCTCCATCGATTTTGGATTTGATTCCATTTTCTGCATTATCATTAGAATTTTCTTCTTCAGTTGCTTTTTCAGATTTTTGAGATTGCTCTTCATTATCACCAGTTTTATTCTTTGACGGTTCAGAAACAGAATTGGACTGATTTAGTAACGTTTCGGGATCTTCATGTATTCTCCGAACCATTTCTTCAGCTTCCTGTCTTTCCTTCTCTTTTTTTTCTTCTTCCGCTTTTTCCAATTTTTCTTGGCGCTCTTTTTGCATCTTTTGAATAAGACCTATGCAAAATTAACATATAATTTTAAAAAAATTATCAAAATTTATTTAATAATAAAAAATTATACATACTGTTTTCTACTTCCAAGTACGACTTTTTGTTACCCTTATATTGATTAGTAATAGATTCAGTTAACTCCATTTGACGTTTAATCTCATCTCTATAGTCAGATAATTCTCTGTAAAGTGCAACTTCCATTTCGTTTTTATCTAAAGAATTCATTAACTCTTCAAGCTGTAATGGAGTACTATAATACCATATTTCACCATCTTCACTTTCACTATAAAAATAAAATTATATTTAAAATGTATACTAGTAAACGAATACTAGAAATTAGATGCAAAAATATAATAAAAATACATACATAAAGACTCTTCTAACAAGAAACCAGTATTTACGCCCATGTCTGTCAAATCCTAAATGTTCTTGCCTGCATAGCAGACCATTCTTTTCAACATCCGGTATACAATCCATAACACCAGTTATTTTATGAGCTTTACATATGTTACATTGCCAATCTTCAGGAGGTACATCTACAAGAGGTGGCTCAACGCATTCTAAATGAAATACAGCTGGACATGTTTCACAGCAAAGCAAATCACCAAGACGATGACAGACTCTACAATGATCATCGTAATCTCTATTTCCTGTTGTAAAAGTTAAAATATCATTATTTATTAAAATTGTTATTATTACCAATAATTAAGATATCAAGTAGAAAAAATAAAAGTTTATATACCTTCGTGTAATAAATCTTCCCGAACAGGATTAGTGATTAGAAATTGGCCAGTTAAAAATTGCAGAACCTTTATTCTATCTTCAATACCAGAAAATGGATATTCAGAGTTAGATAAAATATTTAAAATATTTTGATCAAAACCTTTATCACTTTCTACGTAAGATCTTAAAACCTCTGGCCATGTCATGGCATCAACAAAGTAAAGACTGATGTTTACAGAGTCCTTTTGATCAAGAGGGCCAAAATGAGTTTGTTGAGAATCTTCTTCCCGCAATAAAGCTTTGATAAGTGTAATATGAATCTCTGCAAATAGGTTAGTTTGATCTTCGCAGATCACAGCTGCACAAAAGTCCTCAAACCTAAACGGAGAAAGCCTCAGAAGGGTACGAAAGTGCCTGAGAACCTCATAAATAGAAAGGCATGGCATGACCAGATCTCTAGGAACTAATAGGTCATCCGAAGACTTAGGCAACTCTAAGGGGGGGATCTCCCGGTTTTGAAGCCATAGTGGCTCTGGACTGGGAGGTCTTTGCTGAGATAGCAAAGTTCGTCTGGGTGTACCACTAGTAGTACTAAAGCTAGACAGCGAAAAGTCACTGTCACTGGATGGATCTGGCTCCTCTATGCTTTCAGAAGATTCATCTTCACTCTGTAACAAGGGGTCATCCTCAATGTCACTTTTCTCACTTGATTCATCACCAAAGTCCGAACCATAGTGATATTCGGAATCATGGTAGTCCACACTGGTATTGTAGCCACGTCTCTGGTAGGCTGAACTCGAGTGGCCACCCTTCCTCGAGTGCTTCTCTCTGGTCCCTTTGGACTTGCGGTTCCGTGTGCTGCGCCTTGTATCCTCGGCACTTGGAGTCTCCTGAGGTGTCGCCGGCCTCGATGCCGTCGGCGTGCCAGGCTGTGAACTTGGCGTCTCCGAGCCTTTGGACTGCAAGTATTTGGGTTTCTTCATCAGATGGTACTGGAATTTCTTGGGTCGCTCCATGACGACCGACTTGGGGGGTCGGCCCCGTCGTTTCGTCCCTCTTCCAGTCATCTTCTGATCTCTTGGAATTCTGTCAACAAGAAAAACGAGGACTGAACGATTAGATCCGCGCTTGCTCTCTTTGACACCCTCCTCCCTCTCTCTCTTTCTGTTTTTTGCGCTCTATCTCTCTTGCTCAGCACGTGGCGCGCCTGTCAACAAACGCAAGCGATCGTAGCCGCCGCCGCAGCCGCCACCAGGCACAGGACCCGCAATTATTGCCCGATATTTGCGCCATTTCTTCGGGGGGCCCGATTATTCGGTCACGTGATCAAACAAGGAGCGCGAGCTGACGAGCGCCTTTTTGCGATACGCAACAGCTGAGCGCCGCCGTATCTATCAACACAGCAATATACACAAGGCTCGTTACAACTTTCTCCGACGGCGGTTGCACTTGCGGCACGGCGCAGGGAGCTTTCCGACCGCGGTCGCAGTCGCGGGAGGAGGAGGGCTACCGAGCTGCTGCTCAGGCTGCTGTCTCTCGCGCACACACGCGAGACGCGGGACTTGCCTCGATGAAACGAGAGCGCCGATTGGCCGCCGGCCGAGTCAGTCGAAACGCTATCAGACCAGGTTTCCAGCCTCCAGCGAGGCTCGCGGCTGACCTCTCGGGGTATGCTGGCAAGCTTGCTGGCCCAGGACGTGGCCGTAGGAGAAGATGGCCGCCGATGACCCAGTGCAAGCTGGGCATCGAGAGAGATGCAGTTTTTTTGCGAACCTGGCGTCGACCAATCGCGAGCGACCTTACAGCGGCTGAGCTACTGACACTTGGACGCCGGATGGCGCTACGCTCACGCGCGACTCCGAAAAAACGCAATTTCTAACCGCGATTGCCGCACGTCGAGGGGGGCCGCGGAATGCAAGGGTTGTTGGCCCGGCATGCACTCACTAGAAATGACATCGAAGGAGGAGGGAGGACCGGTGCTTAGAGGGCCCGAATTTTTTAGCAATAAAACAGCTCCTAACCTTAGTTCGAAAGATGCTTGGACAGAGGACACCACTCGCGCTCTCCCCTCGTCTCGGCTCCTCTCACATCGGGAATATAAATTCGCGTGTTTCCAGAGCTCCGAGAAAGGTCGGGGGGCTGCTTGCCACTGCGCGAGCTCAACGACGTTGATATCGGCCCCAGGGGCCGCACTCCCGAATGTCCGACGTTATCACGCTAGCCGGCCCCGAAAAAAACCTTCGCTTTTCCGCGTTTCCCCGCAGCGAGGGCAGCGCAATGTATTTTTTACACAGACACTCTCACAACATGCAGCACTGCGAAGCAAAACTCGCGCCATCTGTCTGCAAGCAAATCCCGCTTTCGACGCGTTCGCTGCGCCCCCAAGGCCTGCCTTACTACGGGAGTCGAAAGAAGTCGAACCTTACGGAACTGCTTTTCGGTATGAGAGCCGCGGAGGGAACTATTCCTTCGAAGACACTTTGCGAACAATCGACTGCGCTATGATTCTCAAAAAAAATCGCTGCTCGATTTTACCTACTTCTGCGAAATGTCATCCCCCGTCGACGATCAATTCCAATGTTTTCTCGCCGTTTCCAACGTCGTCGCCATCTTTGACGACGGTTCTTTTGAAAGTAGGAGCCATCGTTCTTGCCAAAGCCGGTTGTTTTATCGGGGAATCCAGCTTAAAAAAATCCTAAATTTTGAATATCAACAATTTAGAGTAAAAATTTTAAAAGTTCTAAGATTCTTTAGGGTAAAAAGCGCTTTTTTCAGAATAGCTGCGCGCGCAGGTTGACGCATGCGTAGCAGTCGCGCGGTTCATTCGAAAAAGCGTGTCTTCCGGCGCTCGCGAAAAGCTTTGAAATTGTATCCACTGTGCAGCTCGCGTGCGATATTATTTAGGTACGAGATACTTGCACGAGAGAGGGAGCAGCGGGAGCACGTGGAAGAGCAGGACAGATAGACGAAAAAATGAAAATGGCCGACACTGGTGGAGAAGGAAAAAATCCTCCGTGTCGCGGTTGGAGCGCTCGGAGCAGACGAGATTACCCGCGGGCTAGGAGGCCTCCCTGAACACGGAAATGAGCAGCGCGTCGAGCATGTACAGCCTAAAGCCGGTATTCTCGCTGCCGGAGCGCATTTCCCTGCCTACGAACATGTACGAGCTACCCAAGATCCTTGGCGACGGAGAAGACTCGGACGACGACATCGCCAGCGAATTCGGCCGTCAGGTTATCCTCTTATGCAAGGTTTCGCTTCAGCTGAGGTGCTTGCGCGAAGGGTTACGGTACTCACGTGGCGCGGTGGATAATCCAGGCTGCGGCGAAGCTCCATCGTGCTGGCACTCCCGAAAACCGCCGAGGCTGCACTGATCGCCATCATCGTCGCAACAGGGCCGACGATTGCGTAGACGTAGGTGCGTGCGTGCCTGCGCTTGTTCGTTGCTGCAAACAGCGGAAAATGAAAAAAAGATGGTCGTTGCCGTTGGCTGTCCGATCGGTCGTCGTCTCCGAAGATCGATGATGGTTTTCTTTGCTGTTCCTCTTGGTTGCCAGTGCGTTGCGTGTTTTTTCCTTTGGCCCCTCCGCGTGCGCGTGTGTGTCACGATGATCTTTTCGTACGTGCACGCGCGATTTAATGATCCGCCAGAGAAAAGTGTAACTATAATCCGCGGTCCGCGCTCGAGCCCCCGCACAAAATGCGCGACAGAGACAGAGGGAACGAGAATAACGAGCCCGAAAAAAAACATTGCCGAAAGCGTGCGCGGACGCGAAAAAACAGCCGTGTTGCTAATGTTTTTGTAAAATCATAGAGTGGCTAAAAAGTTACCCGGGATTGTAGTCGAGCCGGCGCGTTCAGAAATTGTGGCGACGAACTGTCACGCGACGAATGAACGTCATAATTCTTAAGATGCAGACTTCTTGACAATTAGCCATTGTTGAAAACTGAGCATACTGGAATTTTATTTGACACCTGACCTGTATATTTTATTAGATTAGATTTTGATTGTTGCTCTGAAATTACATCATGCTGATGATATGTTTTTAATTGCAGAAACCACTTCCAGAGTACAATCTTCTTGAGGCTCGACAGTTGAGTATTTTAAAACAGCTTTATGAATTAAAATCACATGTAGAAAGTCTCTGCATTGCTGTTAGATTGTCCGATGAGGTTAAACTACCTCTAGACGACATAAGCTCACTGATTAAACAGGTAATATAATATTTTTAAATGTTTATTTTATTTCTATTTTCTTTTAAACACTCATCTTTATTTTTATTTTACATATTGTAGAAGCCAGTTAATGCAGAATTAATAATAAATGCTAATCCTGCAAGTCCCCCGTACTTTATTCTAGCCCTTCAACGAATTTGGAAGGACACAAAATTTAATGTAGAAATTCATCGTCATTCGAGTGCAGCTAATACAACAACAGATTCATTTGAAGAAAAGTTAGCTGGTCCACGAATGAATACAGTTCACAATATAGATTTGAAACTCATATGGAAAGAGGGTATGTAACAGTATTTAATTTCATATTCATTACTAAATAAATTAATTAACTTTGCTTATTTTTTATTGCAGTTCCTGATATTCAACTCATAACGATAGTGCATGATTACCCAATTGAAGGTGAAGCAAATATATTACGCTATTTGACAAGACTTATAGAAAAATATAATTATGAAAAGCAATTACCAGAATCAAGCACAATTGATATTATATTAGATTTGTGTCTTCGACTTGCCTTTGAAGAGCCTAAAAATGTAAATGCTATCATAGCAAAGTTTGTAAATCGGCTAGGTACAAATCAGTGGCTTTCAAACTCAACTGATCCTTCTATTGTTGACGTAGCAGTATGGTCTACTTTAAAACGCGTAGCACACAATAAACTTCCACGCGAATTGAAAAACTGGTACGCTTTGTGTGAAAAAACATTTTTATCTGCCTAATTCGTTGGAATTTTTCTCGTATAATTTGTTTAATGAATAAATAAAATAAGATTTTTATGATTGATTAATTTATTGTTTTATTAAATTCCAAAAGAAAATTTGTTGGGCTTAAATAAAACACAGATTCTTATTAAAAGGATAATATATTTCTAAAACAGATTTTGTATTATAAATTTTGTAATTAATCAGTATTCGCTTTTTATTAAAGTATTGTATAAATAATAGAAAATTTGAACATAAATGTTTATTGGCAGTGTTTCAGAAGTATATAAACTTCTGAATTAACAATAAGTCTTTATTACAAAGAGAAACACCATAAATTTGTGGTGGTATTTATTCTAAATCATAATAAAGAATCTAATCTACATATGTATGTACTTGATGAGTAAATTTGAGATGCAGATTCTTAGGAATTAACTGTATATTCCTGTTTCGATGTGTAGTATTGTCCTTATAGCAGAGTGTGCAATAAACTAATTGAATTTTTAAGCAACACTCTTTCTGCTCATTAATGACTCAATAACAATAAATATTATACTTACTGATCTTAAAAAAATTACTATAGTACTATTAAATTTCTCTAGAAGAAGCTCGTAGACTAATGTGCTTTTTTTTTAAAAGAGCAGTAATATTGAAAGATTGTTAAACTATTATAATTTTATCAGCCTTTTATTCTATACAATAATCCCCGAAATTGGTCATGAGGATTCATACACAATATTACACATTACAAGTATTCTCGTTTCATACAACATTCAGTTTTCGTATCAGTAGTGGCTGATATTAAAAGCTCTTGTTTAGATATGTAACTTACCAGTTTGTTTGATCATTTCTATTTTTTGTGATAAAAATTACATTCGTCATTTTTCAAAATTAAATAACACTTTTATACCAAACTGATAAGTACAATTTTTTGTTATTTAGAAAATGAAAATATACATGGTTTCTTTCATTCATGTTCTTTTACTTAAATCATAAATAATAATCAAAAAACGAAAATGAGATGCAACGAAAAAATGTACAGAAATAGACTACGGTATGCAAAATTGCATTATTCAGACTTATTTCGAGGTGTTCTTTTATTAGCACTCATAAACAGTCATTCATATTTGCATACTTTTCAAGCATACCCTAAAAATTTTAATTATTTCTAATCTAATTTTTCCTATTATGTTATGAAGATTTAAATATTACAATGCTAATTGCAAATTATTATGAGACTTTGTTTAGTCCCGTTTCTCTCAATTTTTTGTAAGGCAACTGCTGCTTCATTCGCCCATGATTATGATATGGATTTATTTATTGCTTTTGAATCGCATTAAACGCAGTACTAAATCACAGTAAAACAAAATTTAGAAAAATGTTAGCTACCTTTAACAATTCTTATATTAAAAAGAAGAGTACTATATGTGCACTTTACGGATTTTAATCACTTTATAAGAAAGAGATTTAATTTAAATAAGATAAATTATGAATACTTATTTATAATTAAAAAAGGTGGTAAATATAATTTTTGTTAAAGCAGAATTTTATTTAAAATAATTTTAATTGTAAAACTGATTAAAATTCATATAATTTTCAAAATATATAGTACTCTTCTTGAGAGAAACGTGTATGCACAGATGATCATAAAAAAAATTTTAAGTTTCAATTTGCTGCAAGCAAATTTCATAATCAAAAAGTTAAAAGTATACATTGGAAGACCACTGTCCTCTTGTCGAAAAAAAAAAGAAAATTATAATTTATATTTTTTGATTACGAATAACTTTCGTAATTTAAAATTTTCTGGCTTTGTATGGTCAGAAACACCGTATTACAAAGTCAACAGTTGATTAATTAAGTCACTATACTTAAATAATAGCCGTGCAAAGCGATACATGAAGAACAAGCAAACGTAAAAAATGATGCTCGAGGAGTAGAGTTGATTCGAATATTTTGCCTCTATCATTCGAATAAGTCGGATGAATCACTCTCGCAGATTGGAAAGTGTTAATAATTATAAATAATACGTACATAACGATATATCACAATAAGAATTTGCCACAAGCTTGGAGATACATTAAAAAGTCTTCGGTTTTTACTTGAGACAAGTTCGAGACATGTTTAGCGTTAAAGCGTTGTCTCTTTACAAACTCAGGCAGGCAGATTTTTTATAACACAGTTAACATCTTATTAGATGAATCAAATTGACAAATTGATCAGACAAAAGAAGAAAACCCAGGCAGTGGTGCTCTCGATCTTGCCATGTTGTTCATGATGATCTGACCACCGTTTAAGCTCACAACCGCACTACCCTCAGGTTCGGAGTCTGTATACGATGAATAATTTCGAACAGGTTTCTGCCGTTTCCAGGACTGCCGAAGAGAGTCATTCACATTAGCATAGTGATTCACGAAAGAATGAGGATCCGATTGCACGCTTTCGTTTTCACTTTCTGACGCCTAGAAAGAAATTAAGTTAAAAGTATATCAAAAAACAATCCTTTGATTATAGGTTTTTCTTCATATTTTATGTATTTAGGTCTTTATTTCTTTCACTTCGTGCTGAGCGAACATGGCTATTTACGAAAATCAAGCGAAAAAGGCATTGACTGCATTAGAAAAGAAAGTAAGTAATGCTCTTTTCTAGCATAAAAAGTTTACCTGTGAATCAGTAGAGCTTATTTCCGAGGGTTTCTCCGTAACGCTGCTGTCATCGGGATTCTCGTCGTAGCCTTTCAGACTTTCCTCGTCGCTGTGATAAGCAACCGAAGCGGGCGAAGGCCTTGGCGGCGACTTGCCGTAAACAGTTGGCGGAGGAGGGTGCATTGCTTTGCGGCTCAGAGTACTTCGCTTGCCGAGTGTGCCGCAACCGTTACTCATGCCCGCGACACCGCTACCTTGCCGCGATCGATATAACTCCAGATCGGATTCTTGTCGATCGTCGATGTCCATTGCCATCGACTCTTCAAGTGTTTTTTGAGCTTCTTCTAATTGAAAATTAAATATTGATTCTAATCAGATATGTACGAAATTTTAAGTAAATAATGTTTAGAATTATTTCTAAAACGCTTGAAAACTTACGTTTATATTTGTAACTTTTGCTTTTAACACAAAGCACTGCTATCACCATGATAATTATGACAACAGATGTTGCAGCTAATGTTACCATAAACCAAGTTTGTCGATAAAAGGGATGTTGTTGAAGATATGCATATTCCATATATAACTTAGATGGAGTCAAAATCTAATAAATAATTTAATAAATAATTAGTATAATTTTTTAATACAATAGAAATATAAGCGCTCGAATGTGTAAAGTAAAAATTTTACCGTTTCCGTAGAATTTACAGGATAACTGATTCCATAACGATTATAAGCAATTACTCTAAATAGGTACGATGTAGACGGGAGTAAATTTTGATATGACACACTGTATTCTGTTAATAATCCATTACTAGTTCGCACTATCGTCTGCCACTGACTTTCATCTAAAATAAAAAATAAAAAATTTTAAATTTGACATTTTACTAGATTTGATAAACATGTAGGAAAAGTAATGTAAAAGCTACGCTAGCATCACTTTGTACAATAGAGAAATTATAAGCTCAAACGCTACAATGATGATGATCTGACTAATTCTTAAAATTAAAAGATACATTGGCTAAATATTTAACATCACTTGGCGGCACTGCAATTCACATAGAAATAACGCATGATTTCGTAGCAATCCCTAATGACAATTGGTTAGTTCTATGAAAAAATGGAAGAGGAAAAATTAGGGAGGATAGATAGGACTTGACATGCCGAAAGCAGGGCTGAACAGTAAAAAAATTTTAAAATTGAATGATCAAATTGAACAGTTAAATTATTTATTTTTGAATAAATTTTGTAATTTTTTACCCAGCCTTGCCAAAAAGAATGACATGCAATGATATAACGCAGTTTCATTGTTATTATGAATGCTATATGATTTTAATATATTAAAACATTCACTTAGCAATGCCTAAACATAATCACTGAAAACCACTCTAACAGATTCTCAAACTTACAATGTGGCCAATCTTCTCTCCCTGTACAGTCAAATAAAACAATATCGTAGTTATTAAAAAATCAACCCATTTGTCATATTAAATATAAGCTTAATCCTTTTTTATAAATTATACCTATTGTCAAATTTAAAAAATAATTGAACTGTTTATAAAATGCCTACCTTTGCTCTTCGTTTCGATATAATAACCCAATATTGATCCTTTGCCAGTAGCTCCATTAGTCCACACTAAATCTACACTGGAAACGGTTTTAGTAATGATTAGTCCAGTTGGTGGCATTGGTGAACCCTCTTGAGGACCAGTAGTCACATTGCCGATTATCGGCGGTCCAAGATCGATAGTTTCGGCTTGAACTGTAAATGTATAAGTCACTTCTTCTTCAAGAGGTTGAATAAGTAAATTTGTTTCCGTAACTTTTTGCCTAACTTGTTTGCTGAAACCTAAAATAATATCATAAAATGTTATTTTTATAAATATTCACTTTCTACAGAAACATCAAAATATATTGCAGACAAAAAACGTACGATCATTTTGTTCTGAAGTTTTGTATGATACAACATATCCAACTATTTCACCGTTACGCATTTTAGGTGGTTCCCATGAAAGACGCAAGCTCGTTAAAGTTATTTCACTAAATTGCAAATTTTGTGGCGGTCCCGGTATATCCTACAAAGAGAAAAAAAATAAATTTTATTTTAATGCTGAAATTAATGTCATTTTTTTTATTACTTTTGGAGAATAATTTTCTTGCACATACTTGTTTGGTTCGAACCGTTATTGGGGGAGATCGCGGTCCGTCACCGGCAGGATTAAATGCCAAGACCTGAATTCGATATTCTGTGTACTTATCTAAGAATACTAAACTATGTGCTGAATATGAAGCAGGTACTACTTCGATTTCTTCTTCTTGCTTCTTTTCCATTTCTTGTGGAGAATCCGTAACTAGGTAGAAAATCTGTAAATTAAAAAATACATATTTTTTTTTTAATTGATCAATGATTAATAGTTTGTTATAAATATTAAATTAATTAAAGCAAAATTTTACCTTGTATCCCAGAAGTTCACCATTTTGCATGTTTGCTTGGGGCGGCTTCCATCGAAGCTGTACCTCTGTAGAAGATATTGGCTCGACGGTAACTTGTTGCGGCTCTCCTGTTGGAATAGCTTCACCAACATAAACTGTTACGGGAAGACTTTGAGGACCTTCGCCCTCTGAATTAAACGGAACAACAATAACTTCATAGTATTTATCTTCAGTTAAGTCACTCAAAGTTGTCTTGGACGACTAAAAATAATAAATGAATTACATTATCTTTTATAAGTTTGAACATACAATTCCTGTATATAATTATAAAAAATCTCTTACATTGATTCCCATGACTTCTTCTTTTGGTGGTCCAGGAAGAGCAGATGGGAAATCTGAAAGAGGTTGATAAAATACGCGATACCCGCCTGTTTGGTGATCTCCACTCCAATTCAATTCATCAATTGGATTCCAATGTACTTCTATACTTGAAGTTGTTATTGGAACAACTTTTAATTCCGTAACACCTCGAGATGGAGCTAAAATCATAATACACGTTATAACTAGTATATTAAAAACGTATTTCTAATTATTTAATTATGTAATAAAAATAATCTTACCAGCTGGTAAAGTTTTTACTTGAATAGATTCACCACTCCATGCGGATGGTCCTATATCATTAGTTGCTTGAATTCTAAATTGATATAAGGTGTAAGGTTTCAAATTATTTGCAGTATAAGAAGTTAAAGATGGATCTACTCTTTCTGGAATAGTTTGGAAAGGACCAGAATTCTCCGATTGTTGTACTGTATAGTACCTAAAAAAATATATATTTAAATATATAAATTAATTCCTTTAAAATTTAAATAATAAATTTATTTAAAAAATATGGAAATATATATTTTTTATTTTACCTAAGAGGCGCAAAACCATCGCGACCCGGGGTCCAACTGAAAGTAATTTGCCTACTTTGCACTTGAGACCTGCTCACGTGCGGGACTGAAGGAGGTTGAGGTCGTTCTCTATTATTTGTCGTTAAAACTAAAGCATAAGCTGTTTTACCCCATCCTAAACGACTTTGAGCGGTTACAGAAAACATATAATATCTTTCTGGTTCCAAATTATTAGCGCTATTAACAAAAATATTGATGTTACAAAAATTCTGAAATTGTAATTGTATTTATTACACGTATTTAATATGTCCTTACGTAAATGTTCTAGTTGAAGAAGAAAATTCTTTTGTAAATTGATGACTTTGAGTTCCATTTAAATGGAACATTACTCTAAATGCCAAAATTTCGCCATTTGGATCTTCAGGAGTATCCCAAATAACACGCGCTGAATTGAAACTAACATCAGGCAATGAAACATTTGATGGTGGTCCAGGAACTAAAAAAATTAATGAATTTTATCAAGTATTAGTTTTCTTCTTAACGTTATTTTTGTACATATATATATCTCAAATGAAATGAATTAAAAATTTTTAAATTACCATCTTCAAATGTCTGAACTCTTATTGGGGGTAAACTTAGAGCCCCATCGCCTAATCTAGTATATGCTAAAACTTGTACGTGGTATTGGACATATTTCCTCAATTCCGTTAACGTAGTAGTAAAAGTAGCGTTACTCGGAATGTTTTTATATTGGAATGGCGATCGGCTATTTGCTCTATAATAAACCTTGTAGCCTTCAATTTGTCCATTCTGATGTTGGATAGGTACTTCACCCCATTTTACAACAATAGTAGTTGAAGACGTGGCATTAGCTTCTACATTGACAGGACCAACAGATGGAACTGAAAGTAAACATTTTTTGAATTGCCAATCAATTAATATTTTAAAATCACATCTACGTGAATATTAATTAAAAATTTACCAGATTCTCGAGTTCTTTCAACAGCTTTAGGACTCAAAGTAGATGAACCAACATCATTGTAGGCTTGCATAAATATTTCGTACACAGCAAATTCTTCCATATTTTCCAAAACGAAGGAATTGGCCGTGTGATCATCGATACTAATAGATTTAGACGTATTGGTTCGAACTTCGGTGTAAGTAATATTATAGCCACGCGGGTTTCCATACCATTCAACTTGTTGTAATGGCTATATTTTTGATTGAAAAAATATTTTAGCGAGTAATAAATAAAACATTTGAATTATTATTAAAACTTAAGAACTTACAATCCACCGAACTCGTAGCTCTGTAGCGCTCATAGCTCTTACAGTAACATTACGGGGCGGATGAGAGGGTGGAGCTTGGATGGTTTGAAATTCTTTTGTTGGCTCTGATGGAACAGAAGCTCCCACTACATTATTAGCTATCAAGCGCAATCTGTATTGCATAAACGGTGTAAGACCTTCAACTGTTATTTTTCTTGCATCCGGATCATAAATTTCGGATATTGTATGCCAAGTTGAATTGCGGGTAGTTTGTGCCTATAATGACAGTAAAAAATGTATTTATCAATTTGTTAGTTTAACTGCAAGAATTTTTGAAAATTCAATAGAACAAATTATTAATATACCTGCACAGTCCATTTTGAAATAGAAGCATTGCCATTAAAGCCTGGGGTAAATTGCAAAACAATTGAAAATGCATCTATGTTCGATAAAGCTAATTTTGTTGGTGGTTCCGGTAGCACTGGCTCAACACCTGACTGTATCGTTGCTATACTTGGTTCTCCCGGACCTTTCGAGGTCCAAGCCAAAACTTCGAATGTATAATGTGTAGTAGCCTAAGAATAAAACAAAATCATTTGTAAATCTAGCCTTTTTAAAAAAACTATAAAATTGCATATCTTTTATGTTTTAAATTCTTACTTGGAGCTGTTCAATTTTTGTTTGCAGGATATCGGCAGTAAAATTTAGCACTCTCAGCGAATCAGGCTTATCTTTGATCGTATACTTGAGCTGATAAAAGGTAAGATTTCCATTCACTTCCTTAGGCGGGCGCCACTTGACTGTTAGAGCTCGATCGCTGATATTAAGAAACTGAAGATTTTCCACCTTGCCCGGAACTGAATCAGAAAGAAGATAAAAGTAAAGTCATCAGAGTGCATTCTTTTTATCAAATTGTAATATTTTTTTCTTATAAAATAAAAATATTTGTTTACCATCTTCGCTAGTGCGAACGGCAACAGGAGTACTTCTTTCACCATCTCCGGGATTAGTGAAACATAATACAGTAACGTTATACAAAGTATATTTTTTCAGATTAGGGATGACTGCATTTTGTTCAGCTTGAGGATCGAATAAGTTTGGCGCTACTGTAATAGATTTATACTCATTTTCTTCACCGAAACC
Source organism: Ormyrus labotus (assembly GCA_035582975.1). Lineage (NCBI taxonomy): Eukaryota > Metazoa > Arthropoda > Insecta > Hymenoptera > Ormyridae > Ormyrus > Ormyrus labotus. The sequence goes on along the minus strand of JAWWEO010000045.1, from coordinate 7,423,696 downwards.
TCCGTTATGCCACGCTTGCAGTTTGTAACCTTGATTGATGCCGTTTATTTTTTGTGGATTTGGTGGTTTCCACCAAACGCTCACAGCCGTAGAATTTATTGCTTTCACTCTTACTTCAGTTGGTGGAGATTCCGGCACTATTACATAAATATTTATTTAAAATTTATTTCATGTTAACAATTATTTTTAATTAATGAGAAATAGTTTACTTCTTACCTCCTTCTTTAGTTTTAATTCTTAATTCGTTGGTGAAAACTCCGACGCCCTTATCGTTGTATGCTGCAATCTGAACTATGTAATCTTTCCAGGTTATCAGATCAGTGATTAAGTAGTTCTTTTGTGCTTCATTCGTGATGTTCTGGATCATCCAGGGCGCTTCATTGTAACCGTGCAGTTTGTACCGTAAAACGTAACCCAATATGTGGCCATTTCTGTGCTCTTCAGCTGGAGGTTGCCACTGGGTTATGATTTCAGAGGAGGAACGCGCGGAACCCACAAAACCCAACGGTGGACCAGATGGTGCTGTTTAAAGATAATCATTGCAATTTGAGTTACAAAAGCATAAGATAAATTTTCAAAAAGCATTAGATTAATTATTATTACGTTCTTGAGGAAGTACTACGACATTGCTAGGCTCTGAGCTGGGACCTTCGCCAACGCTATTCTCCGCGCTTACGCGAAACTGATAAGCTGCCGCTGCTTTTAAATTATTGAATAATATCCAGCGACTACTTTCGGATATATTTGAATACTCCGTCACCCAGTTTAAAGAAAAATCTGGTAAGGGTCCTGTAAAAGTGCACAGTATGAATAAATGTCAAACAAGGCGAGTAAAAAAAAAAATTAGAAAAGTAAAAAGGTTCGTTACCGAGTTCTGGAACCTCCCGTCTCTGCACAATGTAAGACTTAATCCTGCTGTTACCGTCAAATCCGGGCACCCAGGTGACATTGATAGTCCTCGGCGAAATCTCTTCCACTCGAGACGCCACGACGTTAATCGGCGCGAAAGGCAGCTCGATAACGCTGAGCTTGGCAGTGCGGGTCTCGTTACCGCCCGAAGAAACCACCGAGCACGTGTACTCGCCGACATCGGAGGCGCGCACCGCGCCAATCTCCAAGGTGCCGTCATTGTGCATCTTCACTCTCGGGCTCGCTCGTGTGTTGATTACTCTGTAATAAGCAAGTGCGAATGGCCGCCTGAGTCTCGGGCTATTTCAACGATTGCGATGAGCCTCGCTTTCTCTTTTGTTGATCTGCTCTGCTTGCGCGTCTAATGACGACGCTGCGCCCACACACTCTTACGCTCATTTCATTCATTTTTCATTATTACGGTTCTGTGTTAATTCATTGTAGGGATAACAATGCGAGACTCTTTTGACTGCACGTACGAATTTTACGCAAGGCAATTACTTTTAATTTCGCTTTGAGTTTCAGTTTGAGCATTATTACATTTTTATATTCAAGCTTACTTTGAATTTTTATTATTTAATTAAAATATCTTTTTTAAAAAAACAGTAATGAAAATAATATTTTAAACTTACTGTGCATTGTGAAACCAGGCGATGTCGTACTTGACACTTGGATCATTTGATACGTCACATTTCAATTCAGCCGTATGACCGAGAAGAACCGACTGATCGACTGGCGGTTGAACAATTTGAGTTCTCACTATAAAAATTAATCATTTTTTTTATGAATTCACTTGTAACTGACGCAGTGTTCAAATGCAAGTTGCAAGAAAGCTGATGGTAAAAAATAGCTTACCGAGTACTGAAACGTAAGCTGATCCATTTACGGAACCAGCTTCGTTTGCACGAATACAAGTATATTTTCCAGCATCGGTAGGCTTGATGTCGGCTATCGAAAGATCGCCACTTTCCAAAACTTGGACTCTACCAGCAATTTCCACCGGTATCGTATCTGAAACGATAAGGCAAATCGATTAGATAAACTTAATAATATCGTTTTCTTTTTCTAAATAATTTTTTTAATGCAATTAGAAGCTAAACAAAGTACATAATTATGGGCTACACGATGCAAAAGTATGCAGACATGCTTAAACCATAAAAATATTTATATTATTTTATTCTTCTTCGAATTCACTGCAATATTTATGAGATGGACGAATTATGCTAAAACTTATTGCTTTATTTTTAAATGTATAATCATTAAAATTACAGTCTATTATAATATATATATAAAAACTTTCGAATAATTCACTTACCATTATACATCCAGGTTACATTCGGTATTGGTGCTGCAATTGCTCGGCAAGTTAAAATCGCGTCTTTACCATCCAGAACAGTCAAATTTTGAGGCGGAATTTCCATTATGGGTATTGACGCTGCAAAAAAATTTCATATTTTTTTTTTAATGATTTTCAATAATCTACGCTTAAATATCATGCATTGATACAACCAAAATCAAAAAATGTTTCCAAAACTAATTATCGAATAACACACAGTAAAAATACTTGTCTAACCGCAACTGTACACACAGTAGTGGAAACATAATAATTTTGTTTACACGCAAGAAAAAATGTACAATATATGTGAAATATTACTGCGTTCAGCAGTGTGATAAGGCTTAGTGGCGTTCTTTGCTGTGAAGTAGAAAACAATTAATGCTGTGCTTTGATGAGATGTTCCACAAGTGAAATAGTGGATGCAGTGGTTTTCAATGGTGTTTTGTACGAGATGTACATGTAGTAATGTGACAAATATAAGGCAACACAAACATAAAAGGTAGAAAGTCGCGAAAATGCAAATGACATGTTTTCTTTCTAAACATCGAGCAGAGAGCTCGCATTTTCCTACTGTTCTACGAAAATAATGCATGTTCACTATAGAGCTATACTTAGGAAAACACTAATATAATACACTTTTAATAAAAGAATGCAACTTTTTACAAAAACACACGTGCGAATACATTTGATTTTTCTAAATTTCTAAAGGATTAATACTTGTGAACAAAGTCACGTGTGAAATAACAAACAAAAAGAAAAATCAAAAATTCTAACAGGTAAAATCAATTAAAGCAACAAGAATGCAACGACGTGATGGAGAAGATAATGGTTAAGCGAGTGCCTACGAATGCATAATAAAAAAAAGAAGGAAACGCACGGCAATAAATTGGCGTATAAATTGTAAGACAAAATTTAATGCATATGAAGATTATTAGATTATTACTTTTATCAAAAACCTTTTTTTTTAATAAGAAAAAAATTAAAATATCGCAAGTAAAATTATTAAAAAAGAAAAGATAAATAAATATGTTTATCAATGAGCTTTAAATTAAAAAATATTCAGAAATCTGAAATGACATGCTTCTAAGCAAGGCACCAATTTTCTTTCCGTGAAAGTTTGAAAAAGTGAGGGCTGTCGTCGCGTTCGTTTACTGCTGCTGTTCTAAGTACGTGAATTTAGAAAACACAAAAAGTATTAGAGAGCAAAAACTTTTGCAAACTAAAAGGAAACGAACAAAAAAAAGTCGACAAGGTCGTAGAGGGACGACTTGGCTCTTACGGTCTGGGTACTGAAAGAACTGAAAGCGACGATTATCCTGGCGCACTCCGACGATACCATAACCGGCGGCTCGACGGGCCGTTCTCTCTCTCTTTGCTGTTTCCAATCTTTCTGCTCTCGCCACAACAAGAAAAAACATATAATCAGTAATAGCGCTGGGACTTGGCCGGCAGCGAACTCATCACACAAACATTAAGTATAATAGGAACGCACGAAAAAACCTTGCTTTCGTTCTGAATTCGCAGAATCGCGCGGTATAAGGTGTTGCATGTTATTATACAACTGTCCTAAGCTGGTATTTACTTTCTTTCTAATTATCTTTTCCTACTCACTTTTAGCCTTGAGCCAGGTGTAACTGGAAGCTTCGCCGGCCTCGTTCATCGCCAGACACTGAAACATCCCCGAGTCTTCCATCGTCAGCTTTTTCACCGTCAACGATCCGTCCTCGAGCATTTTGTATCTATATTTGTTCATTAAAACAGTGTGAATACATTAATATTGAAAACAATTTTTTGCTAGCTTTTATTTGGTAGCTTTTTTTCGCGCATTAGAAAATTTCGAAATCGTTTCGAACAGCATGAGATTTTCAACACTTTCTAAAATGTTATTACCCATTTCTCGCGCATGAAATTGGAGGCAACAATTTTTGAAGTAATTATGGTTTTTAAAAATCTTTTATTTCAGATACTAATGCGCCTTTTAGAAATGCTGTTTTCTTTTATAAGTACAAGTTGATCTCCGGATTTTCAGGTCACGTGTAACTAACGTTTACAAGTAATTTTGCACTCTGTCTCACAGATTATAATACATAAAAGCTAAAATTTTTCCCACTTACAAATGCAAAGTGTTTGTGATTACAATTTTCATTGTACATTTTCTAAAAGCGAGTTTGGGATTGTCCAAAACGTTTTCACGTTTAAGGTAGTATGGGTATTATAGGTCCTGTGCGTTTTTTTTATAAACAATTAAATATAATTTTGTTCTCTAAAATTATTTTGTAATTTTCCACGGTAGTTTTATACATTAACGTATACAGAACAAAAATGAGCCCTTACATATTTAAATCAGAAAGAAAACGACGTTTGCCTTTGACAATCAATATTTCAAATTGCATTATGGCAAATTGAGTTTAAAACTGTTTTTCTGCTACATTAGTTTCTCTACTTTTACATAATATATATTTGTTATTTGCATTGTCAGCTTTAAGTAATCGAAAGATGCTCATTTTTTCGTAAACCCTAAATTTACGATCCCGTACTACCTTAATTGCTCCGTAAGTATTTTTACCGTACCGACGTTCCAACGAGTATAATATAAGACCAGTAAAAGTTAGTATAGCAAATCGTAGAAAAATCAATGCTCGTAACGGGGATAGCAAGCTCGCGGTTTACCTTGTTCCCAGCAGCTTGTCGACGGGCTCGGCGTTTCGAAACCATTGGATGGTCGGGGTCGGAACGCCCTGGACTTCGCAGGGCAGCGTCACCGTAGTCCCGTACTCGCTCAGCGTGACGCGCTTCAGTTCGCTCAGGAAAACTGGCTTCTCTGCACGTGCCGACAAAAAAAAAACAGCGTGTCAGCAGCTCGTACAGTTTACGTACACGGCAGAGTATCGATCCAACAAGTCGAATCGACGCACCGAAAACGTATTGTCTTTGTCTCTCTTCGGCTCGTTGGACGAGGAAGGCGAGAGAACTTTTTAACGCAGAAAGTCCCCTTTCAATCTTCCAGAAAGACTTTCCGCGACTGGATTACTTAAAAGAAAAAAAGAAAAAAATCCATGGCTCACCGAGAACTTCGACGGTCGCGCTGGCGGTAATGGTGGGATAGCCGCCGCTCCTCAAGTCGACGTGGCAGGCGTACACGCCGGAGTAAGTCAGATTCGCCGATATCAGTATCAGGGTCCTGTTCCACGAGTCCTTGAAGTCAAAAACTATCCGGGCATCCTCGATTGGAATGTCGTCCTTCGTCCATATCGTTCGGAGCTCGTGCAGAGACCTGAGTAACATAATCATTTTTTTTTGTCTTTCGTGCGTACAACGCTCATTAATTACTCGGCAAAGCTATTTATTCAAAATCAAACATCAATCACTTTCGAACATTAACGTAATTACGTTCGAGTCGCCGTTCGACTTTCAAATAAATGCATGAACTTCTCTCGATACGACTGTAATTTAAATATTGACGGTGTAGCTTGTACATTACGCCTTGGAATTTAAAATTTACGGTCTCCACTCGGGGTAAATCTTTTAGGGTAACGGACAGACGAATTACCTGGCATTAGCGATGCAGTGCAAGTGAGTGGATCCATCGTGGTTTTTGATTATCTTCGTATCCTCCGGCTTGACGACGATCGTCGGCGCCACTTCCGCGTTAGAATCGCCGGTGACTTTCAGCTTGAAAAACGGCCCGTTCTCCACTCTCCCCAGCTGCGTGTTCATCGCTCTCGCCCTGCAGTTTTTTTTTTTACGTTAAATCATTCTTGATAAACCTATTATCTGAGCTTTCGCCGAATAAGCGAAATAGCCTCCCCCCCCCGTATAATGACGAGCAGAAGCGTTACCTGTAGGAGCCCTCGTCCATCTCCGAGGCGTTGAGAATGAGGAGCTTGTGATGAACCGTGGCGTACTTAATGATGTAGGGAAGGTTGCCGGAGGAAGTGCCGTCGGACCAAATCACGTCCGGGGCCGGGTGGCTCTCGATGTGCGGCATTTCCAGGACCGCCGCGCTGCCAGACGTCACCGTCACCGTTCGCTCGCTCAGGTCTTCGAACACTCCCATGTCTGCCGGGAACGAAAAAAAAGCGCGATTTTCACATGCAGATTGGGCGCACGACTCGACGGTTTTTTTTGTTTCGTTTTAAGTGGCTTTCCGTAATTTTCTTTTCGTTTTTTTTTCCGCGTCTCGGTACGGAATTAGATTTTATGATATTCGCGTTAAGTACCGAGTGTTTAAATTTACTGGCGTTTTAAGGCTGTTTTCACGCCGTTATTTTTTTTTTTCTTTGAAAGGAATCTACCATTTTCGTGTCTTCCGTTAAAGCTAAAAAATCTTTGTTATATACTCACATGCCACGGAAAACGATATCCTTTCGCTAAAAATCGATCCGACTTCGTTCGTTGCGACGCAGTAGTACACGCCGGAGGCTTCCCTTCGAGTATTAACTATTCGGTAAAAGTATTCGGAAGTGAGATCATCCGTGAGTGGTTGTCCATCCTTGAACCACCTGTATTTAGGTTGAGGATTACCTGCGGAAAAACAGCGCTTTCCGTTATCGCCTCTTTTAAAAATTCATTGTATCAAAAACCAAATAGTGAAAACAATTAGCAAACAGATTTTTGTCTCTCGTTACGAAACTGTCGTCTCTTTTGAAATATTTGCATAAAGCTGTAAATGCACCTCTTGAGAAACTGTTTGGCATGCAAAGCCCTCAACGTGTCACCTATCTCTGTTTGGTTCTTTAAGAAAACGCGTACTCATATTTTACATGAAAATACTAGACATACTTTTCATTTTTTTACGTGAATTCCTTCTGAACATAATATGTTTACGGTAAGATAAACAGTGGCCCTTGTATTACTCAATCTCTTATGCGAGGCGTCTCTCGGCTTCTTATCGCGCTTAAAAGCCTGCAGCGGCGACGTTATACTCTTGGCTGTTACAAATGTGGCCGCGCTTTGTTTTATTATTCTTTAAGTACTTTTTTCGTATTATTTCGATTAATCGCTCTTTATTTCGATAGGCATTTTTTACCTTACGCGTTTATATTTTTTCAGCGCAGCAAAAAACGTTTCGATTTCCCTTTCCAAGAGTTTTTGTGCCTTTTCATCCCGGAAGTGAATCCCACATTCTCGATTCGAGCGACTAATAACAAATGATTACCAACGACAACAGCCGCGACGAGGGTATCGGTTTAGGAAGTAGAAAAAAAAAAAAAAAAAAAGGCGGCGGAGCTACCGAAAAAGCGCCCCGACTAATTTCCCCCCGGCAACGTAAACCCTCGGGGACTATTTTCACGAGGCTCGTCAGACGCGTCTCTCGTCGGTCTATTGCGGGGAAATGAGACGGAAAAAGTGTCGGAGAGCGAAGACGCGCGTCTTCGGGGATTTCTTAACGAGAGGATTTGGAGCCCGCGGACGATATTCTTAAAGACGCGCGAGTATTATACGCGATACCTTTTTAACAGCTTCGACTTTAAATATAGAAAGATGGTATTAACTGCTTAGTGCAAGATTGAAGGCGTACGCCGCTAACAAGTCAATATGTCGAGGGGGGACTTTAACAAGGTGGAGAAAAAAGTATGATTTAATAATTGCCTCGAGACTAAGCTGCTATTTATAAACGGATTAAAAAATTTATATCGCAAAGAGTATATAAATCTCGCTCTAGAAAGATGATAAATGGATCCTTTATTTAAAATATAAGATTTTAAAAAAGTGTCAGACAATACTTTGCCATGTGTTTCGTAAATCCGAGGCACGCCGAACTTCCACCAATCTTGACTTTCACATTTCGTAACTCAAGACTTTGGAAAAATGATCCGTGGAATCTATACCACCCTTTGCCAACGTCGTCGCTTGGCCTGCCTGCTACCCGTTGGAAATTTGAATCGAATTTTACAAGAAACGCCTTGCAAAACAGCGCCGCATTCGCCGCGAATCAATAAACAAACAGCCGCCGAAAATGATAATCGCTCCAAAGCGGAGTAGCTACAAGAGATGGCACTTCGTAAATGGAGCTCGCGGCGAGCGTAATCGCACCGATGGAGGGGGCTTATGCAAATGCGCGAAAAGGCTGTTGGAGGGTCCAAAAAGCGTGAGTGAGAGAGCTTGAGCTGTGCGCGCGTCGGGGCTCGATCTAATGCCATTACGCGCCGCGTGTGCAGCGGGCAACTTTGGCTCTCTCTCTCGAGAGGTGCAGCGCGCGCGCGGCGGAGGTATTGCGTTACCGGCATATCGGCGCGCGCGCGCGCGCGGCACATCGGGGGCTTCGTCTTTTCCGTTTCGTCGTGTTACCTGGCGCGCCGACTTTTATACACCGCGTGTGCACGCCGCTTCTCCCTTCGCGATGACCATCGATTGCCGCCGAGGTGTTCTCGTGGCCGACTGACGGATGATGTTGCTTTGTTTGTCGCTTCTTGTTTTTTAGCAATTTTCTCTAATTTACGACTAATCGTGCACTTTTCGGTGGGAACGCCCGTAGCCCGGGAAATTTTAAGACTAATTTATTTCTTGCGCGGCTGTTATATACGAGCGAAAGATAGTGTCATAATGTGACAATATTTATGACTGAAATGCTAATGGACTGGCTATTTTATCGACCGTTTGATCCGCTTTAATAATAAAGGGAAGTTTTCTTTCTCGTTAGTTACGCGGATCATCCACGTTATCACTGATGGTTATGCAGTGCAGATATACGGCAAAGGCTTGGATGCCATAAACGGATGTAAAAAAAACTTACCACTGGCTTGGCACTGCAAAATTTTCGTTTGGTTTTCAATGATGATACTGCCGCTGCTGGAGGGCTGCATACTAAATCTCGGCTCTTGCAGGGAATCTGTAAACAGGGGAAAAAAAATATGCGTTAGCATTATCGTACATTACGAGGACGAAGGTCGACAGTTTTTCTTTTTTTCTTTTCGCTTAAACGCGGCCGGAAATTCAGTTTAAAAAGTTTAAGCATTCGGTGGGAGAAAAATATTCAATTCTTTTCAACTATAGCTCCTTGGGAATTTTTTAAGAAAGGAGTTTTACCGAAGGAAAAAAGTGTTTAAGTAGCCATTGTTGAGTCTCGTATTTAAATTGAAAAATTTATTACATGCTCTCATAAAATAGAAAAAAATTTCGTTAAATAACCTTATATTTTAAAACGAAAAACGATACAAGATGCTGATTCGAATAAATCTGATTGAATTGGCAGACAGCGTCGAACCGTTAGCCAAGACGGGCATGCAGCTCTTTGACTCTTGAATCGGTTCCATCCTTCGCGGCTATAAAGGGACATAAAATTTCGGCCACTCGCCCAGTCCCGCTGCCAATTTTATATAAAAAAACAAGCGCGCGTCGAGGTTTCGGAAAAGTCCGAAAACGAGCCGTTGGCGAATATTTCGGCGGGGTTCGCGATGCACCACGGGGCTCTCTCGGTCGTCTCGGTCGAGGTGGCATCTCGCGCGCAGCGGCCTACATGCAAGTGCTCCCGGACAAAGAAAAGGGCTTTCTCGCTCGGAGACGCACGAAAGCGGGGCCATATAGGCCACGATGGGAGACGGAGGGGGAGAGAGGGGCCGTGCGAACACCTCCACCTACCTCGGGACTCGGTTGGCAGGCAGGTATCCGGCCGACGCGCATTCTTTTCGTCTTTATCCTCGTAGATCACCGCCCCCCCCCCCTTCCCCCTCCCTCGCCGAGGCATAATGCGAGCTCACTCGAGCGATTATGAGGTATTTCCGAGCTGAGCGCGCGTCCATTCCTACGTTTTTTTTTTCGTTTTTTTTTTTTTTTCGAGCTCCTGCACCTATATGTATATAGTCGGCTATCGGCCGGGGCGGAGACACCCCTGTTTGCGGTCGCCACGCGCTTGACGCCTGATTTTCCAGCGCTAAGCCGTTTAGATTCTATGATAACGTTTCCGAGTCGCCTTGCCGCCCCCTGCTCGAGCATTATTGCGTTAAGACAATTGGCTACGGAAATGCTAATCGCGCGCGGCTCCAAGAGAGAGAGAGAGAGAGTCAGCTCCGACAAGAAAAGGCAAGACTGTTAATCGAATTCCTGTAAGAAGCGCGGAGTTATAACCGCATTTACGAGCGAGGGATACTCCGACGCGCATCTGCTTAACCACGTTTCATTTGATGAGGCTAGATATAATCGCGAGGAGATCGGCACGAGGCGCACCGTTATGCCTCTGTCTTTGTCCGGGCTCATTCCCAGTCGGGATTTTCGCACGAATTTACGGCACTCTTGGTATAACTAATGCGTGTCTAATTCTCGGTGCGTCTGCCATTCTTTTTTTTCTCTCTCTCTCTCTCTCTCTCTCTCTTACAACTCGAGCGGCAATGCTTCTATTTTACTTTTTTTATTATGCCCAGCTGAGAGGGGGGGGGGGGTTATTGTTTCCGAGGACGCTCAATTAAAAGCAGTCTCGGGGGAATAATAATTGTGCCTCTCGAAAAGAGCAATTAGCCATCGAATCTGGCACGTATGAGAACTTCGCATTCGAGTAGCTCGAGAGTCGATGGAGTTATGAGTTTCTATTCAATAACAGGTGCATTTGCGCTTACTGACTCGATTATAATGAGGATTTAACGGTATGCCGTGTAACGAGATTACTCACTTATACGGAGGTTTGTGTTCGTAATGACAGAAGTCGTGAACCATAAATGACATTATTCACCCTTTCATGTATTTACTGCATTGAAACGTCGCTTTACTCAATATCAAGTTTGTTTTATAATATTCAGCGAATATGGAACGATTTCACAATTGCTTCTCTCAGCTTTATTATAATAATATTAAATTGAGCTTAATCTTTAATTGCATTGTTCTTTATAATTAGTATTGGAATATTTTTTATAAGTAGGAAAATCAAAATATCCTAATAAGATCTACTTTCAAAATCGCAATGCAATTTGTTGATTTGCACAAAATAAACAGAAAGGTAAGGCCTTGAAAGCTGAGACCTTTTTACGTGAAAAGTATTCCCCTTTCTGTACGTATAATTAGCCAGCAGTAAAAAAACGATTCTCGTGCAAGTAGCGTGATTCATGCATCCGGAATTGGAAGGATCTTCTTGAAATCTTAAAACTAAAATAACAACAGCTTTTTTTTTTATATAATGAAATTTTTGTAGCCAGAAAGGAAAATACTTTAGAATACTGACTTTAAAATATTTTAGAAATGACGAATTGTTTCCAATAGATTTTTAAAAATCGAATCTTTTCGGTAAATTTTTTAAATTTTACAGTTTTTATACGGCGTTGTTAGTATATATGCACTTCGTTGAGAAACACAGTCATCTTTTGGTAAAATCGTTCGGAGCCTATTTATAATCATAAAAAAGAATAATCGAAGTAAATACAGTATAGCGAAAATAGCAACTCGAGAAGGGTGGAGAGTTGAGCATGAATAAAAGACCAGACGGTGCCATTTAAACCGGTTTGACAACTAAAACGCACAGCTCATAATTGAAGATTCTATGCTCGCAAATAAAAGAAGCACTCGAATTGCATTGTACTTACATACATTTTTTTCCTCGGACAATGCGAATTAACTGCCACATAAACGTATTTCATAAAATAATAAAATTCATTTTATTTAAAGAAATTTATTTACCATAAAATTACACTCTATAAATATTCTAATAAATTAAAAAAAAATTTTAAAAGGCGAGATAAAACCATAAATTATCTCTTAACTACGCCCATTACTAAAGATTTTTGAAACAATAAACAGAGTTAAAGAACCGCATCGTAACTCTTTCCCATCTCACATTAGAAGAGGCAGACATAATCGCGCCTTCGCCAAGTAAAAATAACCCATACTTGACATAACGAAAACACAGAGGAGCCCTTATGGTTAACATGTGTTTTCAATGACTCTTCTGCAGCATAAAAAGCGAATCGTCTCCGTAACGAGATTGATTTTAGGTCAGTAACGCCATTTTTCATACATTACTTAAATCCATTATTCTAATACTATAATATTCAGAAATTACTTTTAGTATACTTAAATACATTTCTCTTTCATTTAAATAAAACAGAATAGAATAGAATGTATTTTTAACAAAAAAGCTTATTTACGTGGCCGTGAATCAGATCCTAAAAAAATCTATCTCGATTAGTCAGCAGAAGCAACCAGGTACAAGACAAATGGATGCGCGTCAATAAGATGATGAGCGACAGTGCTTAGGTGCACTGGTAGGCACGACGACCTTCGATGGTAGAGACGATACGAGGTGGTCGTAAGAGCGGTTTTCCTGCCTGCGACAATCACCCGAGAATGTCAATGATGAAGTTTTCTTTTCGAAGGATACTCGACTGAAAAAAAATTCCTCTCACTTCTTTCGTGACGAATAACGCGTTACTATATATATTTTTTTTCACAGTGATTTTCTTCACAATGGGATATGCAAATTTTTGTGCAAATGCGTGCCGTTTCCGAATTATTATATAAAGTTTACGTAAGTATTAAAAAATCTTGCTGGGAAAAATCATAATGGACGATTGTAAGGATTTCACTGGAAGGAATGTTAACTAAAGCGATAAGCGCCTTAGTAATTCTTTTCAAATGATAAAAATAATTTTAAATTTAAAAGAGAAATTCCCGCAAAACGAGCAAACTAAAATTCTTCCCCGAAAATTTAAATTATTAAAGAACATTTTCCAAGAACACTGCACGCTCCGTCTCGTAAGGAAAACGCCTCATTGTCGCTAGAGGCCCTTAAAATTTCGGCCGTTAAAAGCTCGTCGGCCCATCGCAAGCCGGGCGCGTCCTCTCAAAAGACACTGCAACATGTAGGTATGTAGCTTCCGCGGTGAGCAGTCGACGCGCACACGAGGTCGTAAAAAAACGTATTACAAAAATTTATCGCCGCAGCCGGCGGAGGAGCAAGGCCGCGTTCCGTTTCATCGTTAAACTGGAATGGAAGCGAGCGAACGATAATCACGCGACGTCCGGCGCATCAACGCGCGGCGCGTTCTGATTCCGAGCGGAATCTATTCGGCTTCCGGCGCCGAGTTTCCGTAGCGCGCGACGAAGAGAAAGAAGTATATAAAGCGCGCTGAACGGGATGCGAGGGAAATCTATATATGAGCGCGAGGTTACCAGACGCAGGCATCATCCCGGAGTTCGAGCCGTTATCGCGTGTCCATTAAGGAACAATGGATTCTCGCTGCCTTTATTTTGAGCTATTATTCTAATGGTAATTCGGAGCAGTGTAGGACGGTAATTAAGGGATTGATGCGTCGATTGATTTCTGATTGCGAATTAGCGTGTGGATGATGGCTGCTCGCGAGATTATTGAACTTCGTATGAATGAAGCGGTTGTAATAAACGGTTATTGCAGCCCGGTATTAACCGTAAAAGTCTATTTCCTTTATCTCTAAGTGGAGCAGGTAATTATTTCATCGCGTTAAAAATGTCAGTTTTTTTTCTTTATTCAACGACGAGGTAAAGTCGGCTAGCGAGGGAACACGATAAAATGTTAACCCGAATGACTGTTATTCTGTAGAAATTACGTAATGTACGGAGTAGTGCCATCACCTCTTGCGGCGCATCAGAATTTCTTTTTTTAAATTTTTACTACTTCCTCCAATTGCCGGCACTTGGCACGTAATTAACTTAATCAGGTCACTGCTTCTTATGTCAGAAAAGAATAACTTTATTAAATTTCACGAAAGCCGCGGCGCCGATTGGCCGGAATCAACGAAAATTTCATACAGAGACAAAACTCGATATATTTTTTTTTTTCAAGCACCCAATTACAGCTTTTACGTCTTTATGTGTACCAATTTGCTTGAAAAACGCGAGTTCGCTAAAGCTGCAGAAACCATCTCCTCGGCGCCCTCGAGCCAAAAGGCTCCTTGTAAAAATGAAGCTCGAACCTATATATATACGATCGTGGCTGAAAGTCGGGGCGGGCGGAAGCCACTCGAAACAACGGCGATAAGGCACAAAGAGACGCGTAGTAAAACAAGGAAAGGCTGTTTCAGCGGCTCCGTCGAGAGCCCAACGTTATATACTCGCGGCCAATATGCGCCCGTTCGCGCATATAGACACACAGACACACGGCGCGTATAATGGAGCGAAATTTCGTCTCGCGCACCTCGCGACTTTCGAGAGAGTATACATATACGTGTGTGTATCCCCCCTTGGCATCGTTTTCCGCGCTTACGGCAGCAGCAGCGCGGTCGGCCGCGGAGAGAGAGAACGGCGCGCACTCCATTGAAAAGACCATTGCCACAGTTGATAATAAGCGACAAATATGTGGGTCATGCCGTGCGTTCGGCTGCTCGCTTCGCTTCCCCATTGACGAGGACGGCGCTTTTGTAACGTCGATAATGGCGCGCCGATGAAAGCGCGCTTTAGATTTTCAGAGCCGCGCCGCGCACCATGAGTTCCGAGTTCCGAGTCCTTTTCAAGCGCGCCGCTCTCGATCTACAACGCTCTCTCGCGGTCCTTCCAATTTCCCTTTTGATATTGGCCAGTGTTAAGGACTTTATACGGCTCGCGTTGCGCAATCGAGAATTGAATTTTAAACGCTGACCGGTGAATGCGTAAGTTTGGCGCCGAGAGAGCGTCGAAAAAAAGGCGATTACGAGAGAGTAGGTAGCGGCGATAATTCCACTGCGCAACTCTGTATAATACGTGAAAAATACTTCTGTCCCCTCCGCGGAGCGTCGAAGGAAAAAGGAGCGAGAGGAAAAAGGCAGAAAGTTGCATAAGAAAAATAGACGAGTCGCGGGGACGAGTTTGCCCGGCAATGTCGGGCCAGCAGTCGTAGCCTCCCCTTCGAGGATCTGGTTTGCCGACGCGTCGCCCGATGGGCTACCGGCCGCACCGTCTTTTTCAGCTGCTGTGCTTCCCGGGAAAAGCCGACGGTCGCTTCTTGCGCGAACTTTGCCATTCCTCGGACACACACATATATATATATGTATATATCATCTGTGATCGCGACGAATTCCGCCGCTTCCTCGGCAATCGGTTTTGTGATATGAGATTGCGGGTTTTCGAAATTGTTTTTCTCATTTCCGTTTAATAATAAAAGATAAGTCAGGCTTGTGCATTGCTCGTCGATCGCGATGATTCACGAGGATACATAAAAACCTCTGCACACAGGCACTAATCGCCAATCAATAAACATTGATTTCGAATCGCCAGCAATTGTCCGACAGTTGAATCAATGTACACACAGTGAACAGATCCCCGGTCAATCGCCGCCTCGATAAAAGGCCATCCTCGCGTTATAAACAAAACAAGACCGATCGCGAGAGAGAGAGAGAGACCCGCTAGTCTTTCCCACAATACACCGGGCGAAAAAATCTCCGCGCGTCCCGCGCACGAGACACATTTAGGCCGCAGCAGCCGCAAAAGTCGAAGCCCGCGTCGCGCCGCCTCATTACGCAATCTCACGACGAGTCACGTCGCTCGGCGCGCGCGACACGCGAACGTGCGAAGGGCGTGCCGCGCGGCTATCTCGCGCGATAACACGGACGCGGAGGGAGGGAGGGTGGGGGAGAGAAAAAAAGCAGCCGAAGAAGGCAGAAGACGAGACTCCTCGCGAGAGAACGTTAGACGCGAGGTTAACCACCTGCCGCCGCCGCCGCCGACGTATAATGCGATCTCCCGTACGTGTGTACTTGCGCCGCTGCCGCGCCGGCTTCCGCAAGGCGCATTGCGCAAACTTTTGCCGCACTCTCCGGCCGGCGCGCGGCGGCGGTGGCGTCGATTCGAGCGCCGGGGATGAGGGACCGCCCCCCGCTTTTCGGCCGCCAAGACCGGCAGACACGGGCCGATCGGTTTGTCGGGCTGCGAGAGAAGGAGGATTAACGCCGGGCTGGTAAAGGGATAAGGAGGATGGTGAATTTCGAGGAATAGTCGGCTGGGCGCTTCGCGTAAATTTCGTTCACGTGGCTCTGCTGAGTGCAAACGATCCAATTACTTATGTCTGCACTTGAAGTGGTTTTCATTCCGTCGGGCTGGCAAGGAGTCGGTCGGGTTTTAGTCGAGGAAAGATAGCTTTGTTACGAATAAACTCTCGTTGGATGCTACGGATGTTGACAAGCGCGTTATCGGTGTTAAGAAAAAGTTACTCGATACGTCGCAGTCCCGTAACAGTTTCGTTCTGAGAACGTACAACAGATATTTTATGATCTAACAATGCCGTCTTTTGTGTTATGTACACAGGAGGCAAAGGAATGCAAAGATTCACAATCGTATTAGAAACAGTAACTTTTTTATATACTTTCGTAAACACATTTTTTTACTCTCCTTCTCATTTTTCAATGAAAAAATAGCCGACTACGAGTAATTTCGAGATAAGCCACTTTTATATTATCCTCTTGCTCGCGCGAGCCGAAGTAAGCGACTCTCTTAGCACAGCGAGCGAAGCGACAAGCCAGAGCTACTTAAAATGCAGTGGCAAAAAAAGTCGTTCCGCCCCGTTATCATAAATCCTCCAATTGTGCTGCTACGCGGCTCTTCTCACAGAACCCGATCGCTTTATTATCCATTCTTTATCCGCTTTCACTCCGCGGCGCTTCGCGCAAAAATCAGCGGCAAACTAACTTATCAGCGGCTCCCCTTCTCCTGCATAATCCTCTTGCGATTTCGTCGTGCGCTCGAACGTTATTATACATACATTTTTCGACGTACAAAATCCTCCTCGGAGAAATCCATCGGGCCGTAATCCCCTTCGAAGTCTACATACATATATATACGTTATACCCGGCGGCTTTGCGCAAGTCGGAATTTCGCGAAATCAGCGGCCGTCATCGTTCCAGCATTTGCATCCCGCTTACGCGCGTATATATGAGAAAGCGGAAACGCGCGCCGCGCAACCGGAAGAGCGCCGCCGGAAAATGTTCTCAAGCCGGCGGTGCCTGCGCGGTAAGCGAGGGGCGCCGCCTCTCTGGCTCTTTGTCTTACGTATATACTACCGGAGTAGCGCATGTTTTTACACGGCCGAGAGAGCGCCGCGTCTTAATTTTTAGCCGCCGTTTTATTAAACTGCCTTTTGCTCGGCTTGTACTGTCTTAAGTGCCGTGAGAAGTCGTTACACGTCGAATCGAGTATATATACCTTTCGGGGGGAAGCTTCTTACGAGTTCCGTATCGATCGGCAATACAAGCGATTTTTTCATAAGCGAACCAGATGTGGATCGATATATAGAGTTCCGTTAAAAAAAATACTGCGCGTAGAATTAAAAATGCGCACTTTTATGGTTACAGATACCGCTGCGGATATATATCGCGCTCGAAAGATTCAGTTAATTCGCTCACGAAAGTTGCACCTCGAAGCTCTGCATACTCCTTAAAAGAGCCCCGACGTGTTAATATCAGTCCGTAGATATAAAACTCCTCGGAGCGCGTAAATCTAGTTTACAATACAAGATTTATTTATAAGTCCATAACCGCGCCTTTTACTATCCGCCCGATTCCTAAAGAAAGCGCGCCAGGTGCCGCTGTATCTTCGCTCTTCCGACCTATACGCCCGTAAAACCATAACGCCCATAAATTTCCCCCCCCCCCTCCTCTCCAGCTGGCACTATCGAGAATCGAAGGGGGGGAGGAAGCCTTCGAGTCGCCGACGACATTGTTCGCGGCGCAGCTTCCACATTCGCGAGTCGTTAGACACACTCTGGCGGGCGATACGATTTTCGCGAAATCGGGCGAGAGATACGGACTTTTCATTGAAAACTCGACGCGCAGAGCTCTGAATGAGCCGCCAGAAAGGAGTCGTCGCGCGCCCTGCAGAATCAGCAGCGCGGCGCCGCGGCCGATCATTTCCAATAATAGGAGGGAGATACGACTGTATTCTCTCTCGAGCAAAAGTGCGAGCCTTCGCGGAATGCCCCTCTGCGCCAGACTCTCTCGCCGGGAGGGAGAGGATAGAGACACTCGAATTACGCAGTTGTCTGGCGCGCCGCCAATGAATCGATGGGAATGCATCAAGTTCACGGTCGGAGGGAGCGGCAAAGAAGCCAAAGACCGGACGGATTCGTTGCGAGTCTTTGCGACGCGGCTAAACGGCCGGTATTTCATTTATTTCCTGGACGTAATGCAAAACTTGGGGCTGTAAAACAGCGGACGTCCAGAGCTCGGTAACTAACGCTCGTTAGTCGAGGTTCCCTTGGCCCGCCGAGTTGCATATCGAAAGTTTCTATTTCGCTGCGAAATCCGCGATTTCGAAAGGTCATTTTTCCGGCGCCGATCCGTTGATTGCGATGGTAATTCGCGGCGAGATCTTATTTAGGAAAATGAGCGTTACTACACTTTACCTCGTTTCATCTTTTATAAGACGTAATTTCGGAACAGAGCGCTGCGCAATCCGACCGAGAACAAAGGTTTTCGGAAATAGAAATTTTAGCGTAGCTCTGCACGTTACGTATATTCAAATGTATACTTGACAGCGTCGTTTTCACGCCCATCGGCAAAGTTAAAACGTGCCTTTCCACGCCCTTTTATCGCCTCGCCATCAATCTGAATTTTTCATCCGGGCGACTGCGGCAATTCTCGAATCTCTTCACGTACTTTTCTAACAAATCAGAAAATATTGTAAGCGCGTAGTAAAAACAGCAATAAGGACACGGGGAACGTGACCCGCGACTAATGCTCATTGATGCGAAAGTCTCTCGCCGAATCCATTATGAATTCGTGATGCGTTCCGCCAAACTTCCGCCTCGTTCTCCCCTCGATCGAACACACGCGGCGCGTGGAAAAGAATCGAGGGTCGGGATCAATTTGAGGGCAGATCAAAGCGATGTTTGCCAGGCGCAGGTACGCGTACAAAGTGTATTTGTATTGAAGTTAAATAAGCTCTGCAAGTCAGTTGTTAATTGTAATATAATCATGTGACGAAATTTTTTTTTAAGCAAATTTATTTCCACTGTTTAAATATAAAGTTTACACGTCCCGCTTCGGTAAACCAAAGCCCTTCTAACTCTAAACAATTAGTCACTCCCAAGTTTTTAGGCTGATATATGACAGCACTCGAGAGGCTCTGGAGTCGTAATTCTATTTACGCGTTTGAAAAATGAGCCAACTTTTCTTTAAGCATGAGTCTGCTCATTGATCGATCTCCTCGCAATAAGATATATGTATAACGACTGTGACTCAAGACGAAAATGAAAAAAACGCAGCCATCAGTCATCATCATAACCGAACCAAGAAGTAAGAATTCCATCAGCTATATATATATATATATATACTTTGATCTACACAAAGGCAAAGTCAATAGGCGGTAAAGGCCCCGATTCAACCGCCGAAAACGATAAAGGGTTTCAAGTCCCTCTCCCCCGAGAACACAGTCCTTTATTATCGAAGCTCTGGCCAAAGTTTATTAATACTCGCGGGAAAGTCTCCGATCACGTACGCACACAACATTAAACGTACTCGCGCGGGGGCGACTGCGGCCCGCCGCCAAAGGCTCTCCTCGCGTCGTGCTTTCGAAAAACAAAAAAAAAAACAAACAAACAATTCGCCGCACTCCAAAAGTAGACGCGCACTTTATGGATCCCGCACGCGCCCCGAGTGCGCGCGTACGCGCCGCCGGCTATTTGGATACGCGGCGCGGCGCGCGCGACGAGGGAAAAGGGCCTTTAAATAGCCGCGGCGGCGGCGGCGGCGGCGGCACGGAGAGAGGCATATGGCGCGTGGATTTACGCGCGGCGGCCACGTGCTCCGAGGACTAATTCGGGGAGGAAATCCGGACGGGAATCTCCTCTGAAAAAGCCCGGGGGAGGGAGGAAAAAGCGCGCAGCCGGCCGAGATTTCTGGCGCCTCGAGTGTCTTTCCCTCTCTCTGTCGGAGAGAGGTGACGGCTTTGAGAAACGGCGCGCGGCTGCGCGCGTAAGAGGGGCGGAAGAAAAAGGGGGTGCGCGCGCTCTCGAGTTCTGTGTGCTGCAAACAGAGACGCGATAAGAGATTAGATAGTCCTTAGCAAGCCTTTCTCCCCGCGCGGTTATCTTAATTTATTGGCTCGCGGACTCGATAAGGGGCGTAATCTCGGCCTGGTTCAATGTTCGAGGATGCGCGTACGTGTATATATACATATATACGTGCCGCATTGAATTTCACGATCGGTCGGATCGTTAAGTTTTCGCGATTTTTCGACGGGACTCTTTGCGCGGCTTCGAGAGCCGCGCGTATTTATAATGGAGTTCAACTTGCGGCTCGTAAAGGGAGAGTTATACTCGCCGCGGCGATCGACCGTTAGAGCGGCGAGCATCGACGGATTTACATATGCAAAGCTCGAGCTCGAAAGCGTTTATGAATCGGTAATAAGAAAGAACACGAGGCACTTGTGCGTAATTGCTAATTCATAAAATGTCGGCTTTCCGCCGTTTCGAGAGGCGGTTCGCATTATAAACGCTTTAATTGGACTTTACCGCGCATACAAGTAGGCGCTAACGATATTTCGAATGCCGTTCGACATAAATAAAATGCTTTTAAAAATCACGGTTCGAAACGAACGGCGCGTTGATAAATAAAACAAGAGGAATAAAACTTTGAGCAATAACAGTCGGCCCCGCGCGATCACTGCAATATTAAAAAATCTTTTATTCAACGTCTCTCTCGCGCGGATCTTCATTTATATATTGGCATTATCGAACTACATAACCCGAACGACGGTTAGTCGAGCGGCCTCAATACGCAGGGGGCGATAATCTCATATAGCAAATCCAGGCCTCGATCATCCCTGGCACCATCTCCCGGCGATAATCCAATAAAACTATCTAGCGCAGGGAATAATTACGGGTTACCAGTCCCTTCCCCCCCCTCGTCCATTGTTCCTTTGATTCCGATTCCGCGAAGAGAGCACGGCGAAACGAGCCTTCGTCAAGCGATCGCGGCGATTTTCGCGAAACCCCCCCCCCCGCGAATGTACAGCCCCGGCAGTCTTCCAGCTGCCGCTGCGGCGGCAGCATCGGTTATCCGAGGCTCGCTTTAAGTTTTATGTACCCCTAAGCAGTTCCGCAGAGAGAGAGAGAGGGACGCGCTCACCTCGTAAAAACTGGTTTGTTGTCGGGACTGATGGCTGCGCCCGCTGCCAGATGCTAGCCAGCGCCGATTATCGGTGGCTAATGTCGAGTTTTAACGACGCGAATGAAAAATCTCTCTCGCCGCTCGCCGGACCGCGAAGCTGCGCCTCTCTGTCTCTCTTCCCCTTTTTGCCGCGTTTTTCCAGCGCGGCGCACGCGATCGCCGAGCGACTCTCCCGTGCGCACAGGGCTTCTGCGCAAGGATACGCGCCGCAGTTTCCCGTTTCGATTTGAGTTTTACGGCAAACGCGCCGCTGCCGTAATACGCTTAGAAGTTAATTTACGGGCGAAGGAGCAATTTCACATTTAAATGGAAGAAGCTGCAGCTCCTCCGTGGAAATTAAAGTATCGGGGGTTGAGGTTTTAAAGGATAAATTTCGAGGGCAGTCCTGCCCGCGCGCCCCGGGTGACGACCGTTAATCCTTTGACGGCGAGCAGCTGACACCTGAGTGTGCCGTCGCGAGGGTACATGCTTGCCGTAGCATCTGCGCATGCGGGCCCATGTGCTAACTTTCCAGCCCCCCCTAAACACAAAACGGGTCAGGTTATCGCAATCAGTCGCTCGAGTTATCGATTGGCTGCCCAACGTATTTTCTCCCTTTTGTCCGTCGCTGACGTTTGCTTTTAACTTCCTGGAAACGCAAAGTTGGTTTCTTTGTTCAAAGTCGCGCCCGCGTTTTGGGCGTTGGGTTTCGGTGTGTCTTTATTTCGGTCCTATTATACAGAAGTACAATAATGTAGCTACATTTAACAGCGACGCCGTGGATCTTATAGAAATTATCGATTTTTACAGCTATATAGACTACAGTCCTGGGAAATCTCTCTCTAAACGGCGCATAAACATCTCACGGAGATCGGGATCGATTCCCCGAGCCAACTGGTCTCCCTCGTCTCGATTCCCGGGAGCAGCGCAACCTCTTCTTCTGCCCTCGGCATCCGGCGCTCTCCGACGCGCAGAGAGCCTTATAAAGCGTCGCTCGGTGATCCTTCGACGATCTCTCGCGCGTCCAGAGCCCCGCGACGAGCGCGGATTATACGCCGGAAGAAAAGTGCTGCGGCCAAAGAAGGCTCTCTCTCTCTCTCGGAGTCGTCTCGCTCGTTGGCTGCTGCTGCCGCTGTCCGAAGAGAGCCGCGGCCGGCCGGTAGCATCGTCCGCGGAAAATCCAATCGAGCGGAAACCCATTAGAGCCCCGGCGTTAACGTTCTTTTCTCTTTCCGTGTCTGTCGCAGTGCTCTTCGATGTAGCTCTGCTCTCGGATTACGATTTCATAGCCACCTCCCCCTCCCCCCCCTGCCGCCAATTGCCGCCGACTATGTCTGCATTACCTCTCTACGCGAGCGAAATGGCTTCGCTCGCACGCGCGATTTATGTGCGTGTCGCGCGCGCGCCTGATTTGTGGCGCAGTTTCGCGCCAAAGTGGATTTTTCCCTCTCCTCGCCCTCCTCCTCGATAACCAGGCTGGTTATGAAATTTAAGCCAGCTGGCCGATGCTGTTTTTCGAATAACGTTGGGTTTTAAGCAGAGGATTTCTGCTGTAAGGCAGTGCTAAAGTAGCGTGCAACTTTTAACCTTATTAGAGGCAGCCAAATGGTATTAGATAAAGTATGCAATAGGATCGTAGGTTTAATTGCATTAAGTATTAGCTAATTACCTTAAGGTAATCTACCGTGACGTCAAATTCAAAGAACAAAGGCCTCTCTCTGACCTTGGCAGTAGCTGTCCGATGAGTTTAACAAAAGAATTTACGAATTTTTTTCAGGTGCAATTAATAACGGAAAATTACTTCGTTTATTTGCGCAATAAAAATATTATAATATCCTTTCTTCGACTGCAAAAAAGTAGAACTGGAACAATGCTCGTTTTATTTATCGCGTAGCCTACATCTTGAAAAAAAAAAGAAAAAACTGATTTATGTCAACGATGAATTTAAAAAAAAAAGAAAGTGCTTCTGCAAAACAGCCGCGAGAAAACACACAAAGACAGGAAGCGGCGGATCGAAAACGAGTATTGATTCACGCGATCCTCCGCCGCGCGTCGAAGGACACGGAGTCTGAATTGAAAATCGTCGAAAAAAAAAAGAGAAGCGAGGAGGAGCACAAAGCGCCAAAGCCGCACGTACTTCCGGCGGTGAGAAACACCGACGGCGGGCTCTGCACGCGAACGCCGGGCAAACCCCGAGAGCGCGGCACCGCACCTATATATATACCTCTCCTGTATGTACCCTCGCATTATAAGGTAGCCGCTCTCCCGACACTTCATAAAAGCGTTGCCGCGGCGGCGTGTCGGGGGGGCGCCGAGTACAGCAGATGAACAAAAACGAGATCGCTGCGGTTTTCTGCCCCGAGGCGGAGGACAGAGAGAGAGAGAGAGGGTTTTAGGATCAGCCCCATAAATATACAATCGCGACAAATCGCCGCTGCAGCTGCCGCGTGTTTAGCTGCCTGCGCGCGATTTATGTAAATGACGTTAGTGCCGGTTTTCCCTCCGACGGGGGAAGGCCGGCCGAGCGCCTCGCGTGAGCATCGCATTCGAGGGGGTTGTTGCCTGGCACGCACGTCGCCGGTGAGCTTTCGCGGCTGCGATGGCTTTGATTTCCGGCCGATGGCAGAGAGAGGCTTTTTTTTAGCTCTAAGCTTGTTGTCGGGAGTGTGGAGTTGTTGCGCTCAAGCTGCAAGTCTCTCTGAGTGGATATGCCTGTGTTTTGATATCGGCCGGAAGGAAGCGATGACTTGAGCCGTTCACGACAGATATTAAGAGTTTTGCTTTAGGAGCCGCTTTGAAGGCTGATTCCAAACTTTTTGATTTAAGGCCATTCGAACTTTTAAGGAGCTAAATAAGGTTTATTATTTTGTTAGTCTTTAGATAGAAAGATTTTTTTGGTGAACTTCTCATTATGTTATGAGTGCCTCATGAAAATTTAATTATTGTTTCATAAAATATATTCTGCATGTATTATTACTTTGCACTACTTACGCTCGATGATTTGTTTAATTTAGAAAAACGATTGCAAAACTCACCTGAAACAGAAAAAAACACGAGAACATTAGTAAATTTTAAATATAAATATATTTAAAAACATAAAATTAAATTTCTACACTTTGCGCGGAGAACGAATAAAGACGTCGTTTGAAAATCGTTACAGATTACTTCGAGAGGGGGGGGGGGATCCGCAGCCGAGTAACTTACACAATAAAGGACGCATTTAACGCCAGCCGAGAGTAATTTAGTTGTGAAAAGCAGCTCGGCAGAAGAGAGCGCCAGAGCAAGGGGGAAGGTATATACACATTATACACGTGAAAGAAGCGCGCAGAGGGGGGAAAAAAGTAAAGTGCGCTCGCTCCGCAGATAGGAGGGTAGATCTCCGGGGTCGAAAGAGACACGGCCCTAAAAATGAGCACAAAGACATCGCCTCAGCGTTTGCACTTAAAGACATCCAGCCATAGAGTCGGCGCGAGTCCGATAAAAAATCTGAGGAATCTCGCGCTCGTTTTATCTGCCGCGCTGCGTCTGCGCACTGATAAACGAGTTTCCCTGGATGCGCGCCGTCCCGTTACCGGACGCCTGCTTAAAGTCCTGCATTGAAATAAACGTCGCGCGTGAGAGGATGCTAGCGATCGATTCGCCCTGAGTAACAGGTTTCTCCCGCGCTGCGTTACGCGGATTTGTCATGCTGGAGTTATTCTTATTCTTTCTGGCTTTATCGACGCTTTCGAGGAGGAAGCGTCGTTGGCTTGATTGAAGACAGTTTAGGAGCTACGAAAGCGTTTATTTATTTCTTGTGTCTTTAGTTGAATTATTATTGATTGGGAAAGAATTACCGTTGAAAGTTGGGTACTTTGGGAACAAGAACGTTTTAATTAAAGTAATTATTTCAACATTTTATGGAATTTTTATAACGACTGTGTGAAAAAATAAATATTGATTTCAAATAATCATAATTCATATTTACTTGTTGTAATTAGTGCACTCGATAATTCTAAAGTGAGATATGTAAAATAATAAAGTAACTTGTCGGATTCTCTTTTGCTACAAAATATTTCTCGTTTTTATAACTTTACGTTTAAAGTCAGCTACATTAATTGTCCCAAATTCATTCGTTTATAACGTTCATTTAAGTATTTTCTAGTCACTTTTCAGATTTCTCGTAAAGTTCGTTCTTTTTGTACAAGTGGACTGTGTTCTCTTAAGTTCACAAATCTTTTCAAATGCCTTACAACGCTCAAAGCAATCGCAAATCAATATTTAGAACCGGTTAATTAAGTTACACTTTCACGCTCTTCAATCCATATTATAACCTCAATAAGAACATATGTACACAAACATAATCGTAATTAGAAGCGTCGGTAAATTAATGGGCGCACAATATAGCCTTAGCTCGATTTTTAGAATCAGCTATAAATAAGCAGTTCGGCGTGTGCGAATCCCCGGTATAAGTATTACTGCTCGACACTAAGGAGGATCGTCGCCGCTGAAAAGTCCTCTAGATTTTTGAGTAATTACGCGACTTGAGATACCGGTTATGGCCGACTTTTTAATGCATGCACTTATTTAGGAGAAGCTCAAAGCTCGAGGAGGACTTTAAAGAAGAAAGTACGCGGAAAAGTGTCTTGCTTCCTTGTAAGCGGACATGCCATTTATAATTGAAAGTGATTTTAATTTAAAGGAATGTTTGCTGTTGCTTTTTCCTGGATTAAAGTTTACGAGGCCTGATATAAATCGTAACACATCAATCATTTACGATTTTATGAAAAGCTCTATGCAAAGCATCTAAGAAAGTGTCTAACTTAGACAATAAAGGTCGTTTTTAACCTATATTTCTAATAAAAACTATACTGTCTTTATTGAAAAAAAGAAAGTTTTTTAAATCTCGTGTTTCAAAGCCTGAATTTCGCACTACACCGTACGCACATTGAAAATGGCAGGATCTTGCGAGCGAGTTGCCTCGTTTCGCAAAGTTAGCATGTGGCGCGAATATTCGATCGGCGCAGAGACTTACTCGGTCAGCGGGCACAACGCGTCAGCGATCAGAAAAATAATCGTAGCGATTGTATCGCAACCTATCCTGCATAATGTTGACACCTAGTTTTTCTCTCGCCACCACTTGCAAGCGCGGGAGTCCGTATCGGATTGCCGCGATACGCGAAACTGTGGGTGTGAAAGATAACGCTGGGAGGTGCTAAGAGAGCAAATGCTCGTGTTTAGAACATTCTTTATATTCTGCGTTTAAAATTGGACGTTAATGTACCTGCAGCAATGAATGCTTGTAAATATTGAAAATGGATTATTTGTAGTCCCTGGTAGAAATCTCAATCCAATTTTTCGGTAGTTAATAGGTATTTTGAATTAGAATTCATTAAAACTACAAAGAAAAAGATAGAAAAATCCTATTTCTTGTTCTGTAATACGGTATTTCCAAGCTTATATTAGCCAGTTTAGATACCTTAAAAAGATCTAAGAACTGGAGTAGGAAAATGACGACTAGTCGAAATTCACATTTTGCTTAATTTCTCACGGAGAAAAAGTTATTAACGTTTATTATAGTTTAAGCTGCTTGTCTGCATTTTTGTAAATTATTCACAGCATTTAAAAGCTTTTTAAAACATCACCAGATAAGTGAGAACAAAAACTGAAATTTAATAAAAATAAGTGAGGTTATGTTCATTCTATTAAATGATTCAAAATGACCGGAAAAAGCGTTTTACCACAGCCTAAGAACAAGCAACTTTTCATAGCTATTTTATGGATTTGAAAATCTACTGGGGCTGATTCTCATTCTATTATTAAATTCTTATTAATTTCAGAAAGATTTTTTAAAGATTTTTTTTACAAGAGAAGTTTCGACTTTTTTGGTAAAATATAGGTTTTGAACGTAATTCGATCTGTAATTTCTTCATTTATAAAATAATCCTCATATTTAGCATACGACTGATGAGGTGATGAGTAAAGTAATATGATTCTATTAATTCTTTAGAGTTTATAACAAATTTTGTGATCGAATTTTACTGTCAAGTTTTTAGAATAAGTTTTAGTCAACTACCAAATTTTGATTTGGAGGTTAGAGGAGTGTACATTTTTTTAATAGCTTACATTTTTTCAGGTCACGAATTTTATAAAATTTCATAATAGCAGAATTTCGCGTT
>JAWWEO010000045.1:7332867-7396180 GCA_035582975.1 Ormyrus labotus | reverse complement strand
TTTTATATTTACGGAAACTGCATCAATTATCAATTTAGAGGCTGTAAGTTGCCTTAGGCTAGGTTTTATATCAATTGTCAAAAATTTTTTTTTTCGATGAATTACAACGAGTGAAACTTAAGTTACATGAAAGAGAGGCCCACAGGGGAGGCGGTGGTCGCGGGGCAAATCTCCGGGGTGTATATAATAACGCCGCTCGGCCAGACAAACAAACGCGATCGAGGTCAGGAATAACGAGCGTGAAATTGCCGCCTAAAACGATGCAATCGGCGCGGCGGAGAGGATCAATGGACGATCCCGAGTAGCGTCGTCCGCCGCCGGTTTCGAGCGCGCGCACAGACGACAATTTGTTCTCTCTCGGCTTTTATTTTCCGTAGGAGAGAATCACGGTCTTGTTCGTCGCGTAGAACTGAATTGCTCTCGAGGGTTACCGTCCGCCTCTCTCTCCATCTCTCTGGGTCATTGCTGCGGCTTTATAGAGCGGCCTCGTTATACGCGCCCCGGCCGATTGCGCTTTTCATTGGGCTATTGGGACGCGATTCGTTTTCCACTCGGTGGCTCGCTTCCCGAAGCGCATAATCTTACAACCAGCTACATGAATTATACCAGGAAAACTTTATAATTAGAATTCCGCTGATTCGATAGAGCTTTACGGAGGAATCGGGAAGTGGGCGCATTTTTAACCGTCCACCCGATCCTCCGTCAGCCCGAAGAAACTGCAGAATCGCGCTCGAGACGGCGGGTCAAGTAAGTACGATCTCCGTCCAGAAAGAGGAAACGCAAGAGCGAGGAGAAAAAAAAGTGCAGGCAGGCAGGCAGGCAGGCGACGGTGTCTCTTGCAGACGAGCGTGTCGCGTTACGGAGCCTAGCTGAAAAACGGAGGAAAAAGCCAGGCCAAGGGGAAGAGAAGGGACGGCCGCGTTATACGGGACGCATAAAAACCGTCGCGGCGCCGCGACGCCGGAAAATCGAGCGGCTGCCGCGGCGGGCATCGCATCGACGCGTCAGCCAAGATTCGCGAAGCTGCCCACGTTATACTGTCAGATGTATACTTTACTTTCTCCCGCTCGTATTAGTCGAGTAGCTGCCGAGCGCACTTCGATGTATGCAAACTGTAAATTACGCGCTTAATTACCCGCGGCGCGGGGACTTGTCTCGAGAGGAGCAACAAGTCGACGAATGTCAATTTCGTTTAGGCCGTTTATTTAGAGAGTTTGATAAAGCTGCTACTTTCGTAGATTCGATTATGCGTTCTAGATAAGATAATGATATACGCTTTACGTTTAATTTATATACACACGTTTGACCGTGAAAGTGGAAGAAGGCCCCGCGAGTATTATCACTGTCGTCGTCGGCGTAAACCTGCGATATTTACATTCGCATAATTGCGACCGCGTTATATACATTATCGCGCGGCCGTCTCGAGATAAGACTAATTTTACGTCCGATACATCGACCAAACGTAGAAACGGAAAAGCCCGCGAGCTTGAAATAGAAACGGTCGGAGCAACAAACTCCGCTTAATTCTCCGGCTGCACTTGTAGATCGAAACCAAAGAGTGTAACGCGCGCGAGAGAGAGAGAGAGCCGATTGCGGGCAGCTGGAAAGTAAAAGCGAATTCGCCAATTAAAATCCGCGGCCGGAAGTGCGCCCCTCTCGGGATATCGCGCGAGGAAACGGTCGACGATCGTCTAGACTCGTAACGCACGTTAAAATGCGCGCGCTAAGTTCTAAGTTTAGCGAGGTATATAAAAGCGAGAGAGACGGCGAATAATGGACTGGCGGCGCTCGGGGGTGAAAATCGCCGAGATGGAAAGTCGCCGACTCGCGCGGGCTTCATTAGCCCCGGCTTCAGTGTATATAGGCTCTCTCTCTCTCTCTCTTGCTTTTTTACGCGTTCTTAGGGACGCATGAATACTCGAGTACGCGTCTCATTGAGGAGTCGCGCGCTTCCGCCTAAACAACACGCCGGGCGCTCTCTCTCTCTCTCTCTCTTCTAGGGCTTATTTTCCAAGCCTCAAAGACTCTCGGGGAACGCCTAGAGCAAGGCTTCCTCTTGCTCGAGAGAGAGAGAGAGAGCCGAGTAATACGTACTAAGTGCCGGCGGAGCGTAGGCGTTTTTCGCGCAGACTGGCGCACCAGTCCGGTGTGTGCGACGCGCGCGGATACGCCGCATTTTTTCAACTGCCCCTCGCGCGCTCGTTTGTTATGCTGCAAGCGGCAAACTCGCTTAAGTAATGATATGGGCCTTTTTTCCTTTTTGTCGCTTTGGGCTGCTTGTTTCCTTTGCCGTAATTCGCAGGGAAGATTGTCGCCGGGCGAAAGTGTCTAGTTTACTTGGAAACGACTGTTGCGTGATTGTTTATATTTTTTAGATGATATATATATATGGCTTGATGTAAAATATTGAGCGCAAAGTCCCTTTTGTTTGGCTCGTTATCTAAATTAGATTTTAACAAAGTAATATTCATAAATTTGTAATTAACTCTCTTATCTAAAGTGCACATAAATTAAATATTATTATGCGAAGCTACACTTTGCCGTTGGTGTTAATTGGCAATTAGAAATCTCATTTTTTTTTTCATTTCTAAAATGAATTTAACAGTAAATGATACTTCTACATTTTTTTTGTAAAATTACGAATTATGCAATCCCACAACAAAACTTTCTTCTCGCAAACAAAATAACCGCCTTGTAATTAATAACTCGTTACAGTTATTACGCCAATACAAATACACGTTAAGAAATCAAGATTCTCAGAACGACCTTTTATTTACGCTCCATTGATAACAATGACCGCAAGAAGATCAAGTCGGTAGCTAAGCGCCGACATTCATATATACGAAGCGCGCATTGCAAATTGGTTAACGACACTCCGTACCTTGCATTTTAATTTTCGCGACGACGCCTCTCTCTCCTCCCCGGGCATTGTTTTCAAAAGCACATTGAGCAACAGAGAGATTTTTTTTTTTTTGTTCGCTAATTCGCTTCACTTAGTGATCTAACCAACTTGCTCGGGTTAACGGTAACCGAAGGTAAACGTTGCGGCTTTCCTTTGATCGCACAAAAAAGAGCCCGACGAGCTTCGGATTACAGTTAGCGTGAAAATTAAAGATCCATTCGGCCGCACTTTTTCTGGAGGTTTTTCTCTAAGCGGCAGTAAAAACTTTTCCATTTCAATCGTAATAAAGGATATCGTAATGGCTTCCCAAAGTACATAAACATTCTACGGTATACTTTTCGAAATTGTTAAAAAAAAAAACTAATGTATAAAAAACAACTGACATTCCCAAAAATGCCGATTAACCTAATCGCCGTTCGAATTTCCCCTTCGAACTGACGTACCGTAAAAAAGTAATTCCTAGCATCCACTGACGTAATACCCATCCAGGTAAAAAGCACAAGCAAATAGTATAAGAAATCGTAAGCAGACCGAACGAAACGCGGCATAAATTAAGTATATAGCAATGCACGAACCTTCCCTTTTCACAGTCCGATCCAGTACATTAAGCAGCGAAGCCTATAATAAAGAGCACGCGGGCAAATGCGTTAGAGGGACGTATATTATATAGCAGCTCGGCGCACAAACACACACACACACACACACTTTCGCTGCAGCGCTCGGCGATCCGGTCGCTCTAATCTGTACCTCGCCGCGAGAGAGATCATCGTTCCCGGCAGTCCTCGGTCGCGCACACTTGCCTGTGCACGCCGCGCATTGAAATTCAAATGAGACGGCTCTCGGGGAGAGAGAGAGAGAGAGCGGATCAGGTGCGAGAGCCCGCGTCTCTCGGGAATAATAAACTGTGTCATCGTGATTACGTGCGTGAGAGGATCGGGTCGATGCCGAGTGATAAACCTCCCGTGCGAGTCGGGTGGTTACGATTATCGGGACTTGCGGCTGGAGAAGATTCTCTTTCGAGCAAAGCTGAAGGTCTGCCTGCGCATTGGGGGGGTAGTTATCGAGTTCGAGGGATTTTCTGGCTTGTTTTTAAA
Source organism: Ormyrus labotus (assembly GCA_035582975.1). Taxonomy (NCBI): domain Eukaryota; kingdom Metazoa; phylum Arthropoda; class Insecta; order Hymenoptera; family Ormyridae; genus Ormyrus; species Ormyrus labotus. The sequence goes on along the minus strand of JAWWEO010000045.1, from coordinate 7,392,184 downwards.
CAATTAAATGGTGATTATGGCATTGATTAGGAACAGTTAGCGCTAAAGTGTAAATTCGCGAACAAATTTTTATATCAATAATTCCTTGCAATTCGAATCTGATGCTTAATTTAATTTTAGAAAACGAATAATTCGTTTTACGAGCAGCCATGAAAATCGTCGTTATCAGTAAACCAAACCAAACCCAGTCGTTCATTTGTATTATTAGGTATTGAAAGGCAATGATCCAATAAATTCCGAAATGTGCGTCGGACTTTTGGCACACAAATTGCAAGTGTTAACTCGCGCGGCAAATTGCTCAAAATGTAAAAATCTTTGCTAATAAACTTGACTAAACCGCATTGACGAGGCTGCTGGCACTCTTCCAAGGCAATAGTCAGGGCAATAACTCGGCGCTGCTTTGTTTTGTTTTATTTGCAGCTTCTAACAATGCTTCAAATTTATTGGCCAATAGTCTTAAAACTTTATGAGATTAGTAATAACACTGTAAAAACTGAGAAAGCAAACGATATACGTTTTTGTTTTCAAGAGAAAAATGATGACCCACGAAAATATCGTTTGGCATTAAATGCTTGCAGGCTTTGATGCTTCTTCTTGGAAGCCATTCGCTTCGAAATAGATGAATTGGTATTTAAAATTTACAAGCTTGTTAATAAAAAAAGTAAGCATCATTCTATTTTATTTCAACTTAAAATCCAATTTTCACTTCCTCCCATTGTACGTTGATTTAAAATTGATTCCCCCGAATTTCCCGAGTTAAATTGTATATAGGTGTCCGAGGTCCAGTCGTAGACCTCTCCTAATGTATGCAGAGGAAACTAAAAAGCATGCCGAGGGGAGAGACCTCTCTCCGTACGACTCTCATACGCGAGCACGTATATATACGCATACACATACGAAGCGTTCGTGCGATAAAATACACCGTGGCGCCTTTTACGCGTCTTAACGCGCCCGAGGATGAAGGTACGTCGAAGCAGCGGCAGCGGCGGCAGCACCGCGGACTCGCGGTATAGAAGAAGAAGACGACGACGAGGAACAACAAGAAGTCGAGAGGAAGAAGAAGAAGAAGAAGCGAGAAAGAAGGTCGGGTCTTGGAAGTCTACTCGCTCTCTCGGCGTGCGCGAGAATGGAAGGGAGAGAGAGAGAACAGGCCTTGCCGGGGGCGGTCAGTGGCCCCAACAGCTCTCTCGCGAGCTGCCTTCTTCCTCTCTCGGGGGCCGATATATACACGGCGAACGTGTATACGTGCGTCGCCGAGATTCTTTAAGGCCGAGCTCGAAGGGGCCCCGAGAGTCGAAGATCGCCGCGCGCACCGAGCGACTCTTTGGGACCTAAAACGAGATTCTGCGGCTGCTCTCTAATTAGATGAGAGAGCTGCGAGATGGATTTTACGGACGGGGAACAATGAAATCATCGGGAGCTGAGTTTGGGTTCTATTTCGTTGTAGAAATGTTTGTTTGTTAACGGATCGTTAATGTTGATTCTCTTTTTCTCGGTAGAGCTCTTTGTTCTATTATTTAAAAGTGCTTTTTTTTTTACTTTTTAGGTACTCGGGTATTACATTTTTACTCCCTCTGCTGACAAAAAGCTTAGCTCGTTAACGATGGTTTCCGAGGTGTTTGCTCGATGGACCATATCTGAAAATTGAATAATCCTCGCGGACAACAAACTGTAACCGTTCGATGAAAAAAAAATACATTTAAATTTAAATATCGACAAAGACAACATTGTTACCAGAATTTTAAAATGCACTTTCGTCCGTCGCGGCTGAATCGCCGCGTTAAAAAGCAAAGGTCCTGCGGTTATACCAGCATTCAGTTTATTGCTCGAGAAAGGTGACGTTGGAGTTTAAGAATGCCTCCCAGCTGGAATGGACTTTTCGACGGACGTTTACTTTTTTTCTGAATCACGTCTTTGTTATGCACCACCCAGCATTTTTATTTTAACGTCTATGGAGTAACGGGAAGCGATAAGTATCGATTACTATATTCTTTTTTTTTTATAATACATATAACTTTACTTGATTAGGAAACTGAATTTACTATTCAAATAAAACCTTTTATTGCTCCATATGTTAAGATATTTGAAAATCGACACAAAGAAGAAATCTTATGTGAAGTAACGAATAATTACCCTCGTTTCGAAAAGCGATTACGCTTTACGTTATTAGTGCACAGATGATTGATTTACAAATCATAATCGATTTAATTTCGAATCCAGGCAGATTTCTACTGAATTAGTCATTCAACGAAAAAACCATGCAACTGAAACGAGTTTCTCCGCCAGCAATATACATAGGAAACCCCGTTCCCTCGATCTCCATATCCGCGCGCTTTACGAATCCACTCGCGATGCCGGAGATATCCGTTGAATTTCCCGTGTCAGCCAGGCAGCCGCGTCAAAAAAAAGGATTCCTCCTAATTACTCCGCGAAAGCATCAGCTCTCGGCTCGATTTCGCGATAAAAATTCGGCCCCCGCGGCCGCGGCTCTCGATCCCGTTTCCCAAGCCGCAGCTCCTCGCCGCGAGGAAGCGATAAGCGCAAATAAGAGTTCACGACGGGAGAATGACGATGAACTTGGCACCGGCGACAATTACTCGGCGAGAATCGAGAAAAGCCGCCGCCGCCGCCACAATGGCCGGAAAGTCGACATTATCCCGACAAAGGCGCTCTCCGAGAGTCTCGGCCGCTAATTACGAGGTCAGGCTCTCTCGATGTACACAGCCAAGGGCCTCGAGAAAATCGGCGAGGGTCGCCGCGCCAAAGCTGCGCCCTTCCGCGTAGCATCGCCGCACGAACGACCTGCAATGCGCAACTCGATTAATGGTGTATAAACCCTCGGAGTATTATACGCGATTTTCTCCCCCACTCTCCTGTCCTCTTCCCTCTCGCGTCGTGCGCGAACTGCTAATTCGGGGGGGGACTTTCGGCGCGAGGGGTCCCGGAGGCGAGAGGCGAGAGGCAGCAGCGATTGAAAAGAAGATTTGTGAGATGGGTCATTTAGGAGCTGAATTGGGAGCTGCGTGTGTCAGCCTCTATATTTAGAGGATCCACTGCATGATAACGACGTACTAATTTTTATTACTCACTTTGAATATTTCAAGTGTAGATAATAAAAAAAACGCTATTTAGAGTGTGTTTAAAAGCAGCAGGAGGACGTCATCGCAATTAGCAAAGCAGCCAAAGGTGTGTCACTATTGGCGCTCGATTGAATATCTTTTTTGCACTTTAATATAGAAGTTTTTCCAAATTCTTACACCAATAACCATTATACTCGACCGTATAAAAATACTCCCGAAGTAAAATATATATTTTATCGCCGCCATTTAGCAAATCCGCCGAGTACAACGAACTCGCTTGTTGCCCGCGAAGAAAACGGACCGATTCTGCTTGACAAAGGTTATCGTTCTCCAATAATACGCCGCGGCGTCGTGAGCGAGCCTCATTCACGCGATCTATCTGCACACTCCGCAGCCTCGCGGTGACTTGCCAACGACTTTCATTCATCGGAGAATTTAACCGCGCGCTCTCTTCGTTAACTCGCGCCGAGATAAAACTGAAATCGTAATTTACAGCCCCCGCAACGCGACGTTTCCCCGGTCCCGCGAGTAAAACGGAAAGCGGACGCTTACGGGAGGAGTAGGTGCGAGTTATTACGGAGCCGCGATGTATCCGCCGCGGGGAGGAGGAGGAGGGAAAATGCGGCGCGAGAGAGTCCTTGAAGCGGCTCTCCGCGATTACACATCGGCACGCGGCGATCGGAACGCCGCGAGAGTCTGTATATATAGTATATATCCTAGTGTGCGGCCTGGATGCGGGACGAGAGGATATCGGGAGGAAGCGGAGAGAGAGACCAAAAAGAAATTAATGACCGAGGCGCGCGGGGGGCGGATTCCCCGAACCGATTACGTTCGACGTTTTAGAGAGGAGTATATATCGGCAGGATGTCGGGAGTGTATCGCGGTGGAAAAGTGCGAGGTTATATATCGGGCGGATGAAAAGTGAAAATTCCGCTTGGGGATTGAGTAAGAGCGATCTTGAGTGGTTGCTGGAAACAATAGGATTACGCAAGTCATATCCGCAATTTTTCTCATAAACCCGTAAAATTCTGTTTCTCCACCGTAGCAGAAACACTGGGATACATGTAATTTTACAAACGGCGCAAAATCCTATTATACCAGAGTCGAATACAGATATCCGTCGCCGATTTGCCTAGTACCGATTTCAAGGATAAACATCGTCTGTTGACTCTTCGTCCGACTAACGAAGCGCGAAGCGCGTCGCAGCCGTGCGTCGCCCTTGGCACCGCGCCCGATTTTCGTGAGAAAATCGGCCCGCGGCGCCGACCGCTGCCAAGGAAGCCGGCCGGGAGAGAAGAAAATTGCAGTCGGCGTGTCGTCGCGCCCCGAGAGGGGAGGGAGGCGTATCCACGGCAATGAGGCGTGCGGTAGACTCGCGGAGGAAAAAGGCGAAAACCGAGAGAGAGAGGAGCATAATGAAGACGGCGCGGCTGCTGGAAATTACGAGGGGGGGAGCATCCGGTCGTCATCTCCCTCGCATGGATAAGACACGCGCGTGCAAATGCAGCCTCCGAGCGCAGTCGCGTGTCGAGGGAAAACGCAACGAGCCGAAAGCCCGAGGACGGCCTTTGCGCCGCTCGAAGGCGCGGCTTATTTCAGCTTTTTGCGAGCTCGACCTTTGGCTGGTAGTCTGTATGAGGCTTCTTTTTAGACTCGATGACACCTCTCTTATTAAGCTTGTATAACTCAATTGATAGAATTGAAAAAACAAAACCAGCATCCAGCAATGAATAAACGTTGTCCTCGGCAAAACAGCAGCGTCGACGTACAAACGGGAGTAAAAACACCTCGAGAGTTCAGCCGCGGTAGTCGAGAGGCGGCAGGTATAAGCCATTGTTCAACGCGGCGGTGCACTCTCCCTTTTTCCCGACTGCCGGCCGCAGCCCGATTCCGTCCTCCCGCGAGAGAGAGAGAGAGCAACGAGGCTCGAACAAGAGAATCTAAGCACATAGCCGTGCACTCCGGGAAGAGGGCAGCAGGCGTAGCTAATCGCCGGGGCCCCGATTCGCCTTTTTTCTCTCTGAGCGCGGGACAGGAAAAAGGCGCTTGTTCCAGAAAGCGCGCGCAGACGGGGACGGCTCGGGGGCATCGCCGCGCGTCTCGGGCCAGTGGCCACCGCTCTCTTTCCCCTGGCGCGGTGGCTCCTCCGAGATTAGAGAGCCGCTGCCTCGTGAATTTCGTCGATTCCGCCGTTCGCGAGGGTAAAAAAAAGGAGGGGAGACGAAAGGGGAGCCCCGCGGCCGGTGAAACCCGCGTCGAGCTGACGCCGGTAAACAGGCACGACTCGGCGCTCGGGTCACTTGTGCACGCGCCTCCAGCCACCGACGCACACACCTGGCGCGCGGAGAGGGCCGTCGCGTCGGCTGTCTTCTCTTCTCTCTCTCTCTCTCTCTCTCGGCCATCTGTTGTTATTGTGCGCGGCGCAGCGCTGGCGACGCCGAGCGTCGAAAGAGAGAGAGAGAGAGAGAGCCTAAAATACGTGCGAGGCGTATTGTATAATAATGCCTCCGAGGGAACGTCGCTCCCTTCTCTCGCTACGTGTCTGGCTGGCTTCTTTGGTGCGCAGGAGGAGACGATTTCCAGACGCGGCAGAGACCTTGCGCATGTTTTAGCTTCTTCGCACGTTGCTCTTTTCCCCTCTCTCTCACTCTCTCTACTCTCTTTTGGCTCGAGTCGCTCTCTCCTCCTCCTCGCCGACTCTCGACGGATTATTCTTCTCGAGGGCCGAGGGTGGGCTTATCGCTCGGCTTTGATTTACTTTTCGAACTAGGAATTTATGGAGGCGCCTTTTATGAAAGCTAATCGAGATAAATGATATTCAGTTTTCGACCCCCTGACTTTTATCAATTTTGTTCGAGTTTTTTCTTTTTTTTGGCGATCGGTGCCCGTTGAAATTAATCTATATACCCACATGTGTATCGGTGACGAAGCAGTATGTCTGTGTGCGTGTTTAAGCGCATTTGAAATGCCACTTAATACCCAATCGACTAGAGTGAAAAGGTCACTTATTAAGAATTTTACGACTTTCATTGGGCGCATCATCGCACCGTAACGGATCTCTGTAGAAAGTATCTTTATGTAACAGTAATTTCGTATAATAGCAGCGTGCAGGAAAACGCAAATAAAGAAAATAATTTTGAATTCTATGCCGATAACGAAGTTGTGTAATATTTAATCTCATTAAATGCATAAAATCTTATAGGCGTTCAATCTTTTTACGCAACCCGAACGCGTGCCTTGTATCCCAACAGTATTATAACTGTTCCCGAAAAAAAATCCCAAACTCCCGAGCATTCCGATTCATGAGATTCATCAGTCGCGCAACGAAGCCGATTTCAATATCACGAACCGGCACAGCATTAGCCAGCTACTACATATATACAAGACCCGCTCGGTAAAGGGCCCCCGCACGTACATAAACGTACAACCGCGACTCAGCGGCGCGGCGGCGTGAGCGTTTTCTCTTATCGGCGCGCTCCTCGCGCCGATCGAGAAACGAGACGGCCGCGCGGCCTTTCACGGGGCTGGCTGGCCGCTCTCGAGCTTATATACGCGAGAGTATTCGAGGCGGGCGCGGCGAGTGTTTTAATCGCGTAAGCACGTGACCTCTTTGTCCATTGAGGAAGAAGCTGCGGGAGCCGCGGACTGTAGCGCATGAGTTTTTCGATCTCTCTCTCTCTCTTTCTTTGAAAAGCGGGGGCTATTCTACCGAGAGGCCATTATTAATCTCTGAATGCAAGCACCGCTTCTTTCAGCGTTTGTATTGGGTGCTTTTTTTCCTCCGAGCCCGGCAGGGAAAAGCGTATTCCTTGTTATTATTGGCTCGAAGAGGGTGGGTGGATATACTTTTTTCTGCATCGTCAATATAATATATCTCATTGAACCGACGAGGCGATCGGGAAGTTTAAAACTCTACCTGAAACGCTACACTTCCTATAAGGTTCTTATACCTGATACGAAAAGCGATCGCTTCATTTCTGTGTTACCGGACGAAAAATTTCATTGAAATTTCCCGAAACGAGAGGGGAACATCTGCCGCGACGTTAAAGGTCTCGAGTGGAAATAAGCTTCCGCAGCACGAACCGGCGCACTTCAGCTCTGAACTGCAATTTCGCATCCCAGGAGGGGGTGTGTGCTCCATCGAAAGTACAAATAGCGCAGTCGAGAGTCGAGGACTTTGTAGGCGCGAAGATCCTCGCGCGGCACTTGGCGCTCGACTGACCGCTCATTGTTTTCTTTTTTTCCCCCGGCCCTCGGCTTTGCAATCAGTGCAATTACGCGCGCCGCGCGCGTAATTAATCCCACTGCACTTGTCTCCCGGCTGTGAGCGCGCGAGCGCATGCAGATCAGCCGCGACAAAGAACCGATGCCAAGGCGCATCGGACGAGGAGGCGGGAGGAAGCCTGGCGGATGGGAGACGCCAGGATGCGTCGGCTACTGGCACTGTCTTAGACCCGTCGACTATTTACTCGATCAATGCTCGATCGAAATAGTTTTCGATCGTCGGCGGCAAAGAGATCCTTTATTTATACCCTCGTTTGTTTCGTCGAAAGTCGCTCGAGCGAATAAAGAGATTTTGATTCAGTAAATTAGCCACGAATTGATCGGCTCATTAAGAGCGCTTCTCACGGCAGATTAACTCCGAATGAAATCACGCATGCAACAATAACACATCTTCAATTTCGCCACTTAGAGGAGGGGCCGGGACTGGATTCGAAGCAGCAGCAGCAGCAGCAGCCGACGACGAGGCACTCGAACTCTCCCCATCGGCGCTGCTTAGCATGACGGGACGACGGCGGGGAACGTCGTATATCGGGTTGCCGGTTCCTCTTCTCCTCCGGTTCGCCTGTCAATTTTCGCCTCCGCCGGCAGACGACGAGTGCCACTTTTCGAATTGAGTCTCCGAAACTCGAGAACCTCTCGATTGTCGCTCAATTTTCCCGTCGCGTACGCGCATTTCTTCGTAAGGCCGCGCAGTTTTCGAATCAATTGCCTCCTCGGTGTATTGGTTGAATTAAAAATGATTTAACGACGATTCGAGCGTCGCGCTTTTATTTTTTTTTCTTTCTCTCGGACACGCGCGCTTCTTCCAGCTACGGGACTTTTACTTCGCGCGCGTTATTACGTCATTTTACGATCTCGGCTTTATTCGCGTTGATTGAATGTAATTTTGAGCAACTCGGCTAGACTTGGAAGCGCTGAGCAATGATTTATCGCATTCGAATGGAGCGAGGAATAAACAATATCTTTCTAATGTAAAATCTTCTCTTTTTTCATTCATTGATTTTCGATCGATCCGATTTACTGTAGTAACATTAGTTTGCGAGATCGTTCTTTTTACCGAATACTGTGTTAAATTCATATTTAGCCAAGTACAGTTATTCAGTAGTAATTAAGATAAAGCGTAAGCATATAAGATAAGGTATAAGAATTTTTTGAATGAGTCAGGTAATACGTTACATTTTAATAAATGCGTATAGGAAAAAACTGCAAGATTATAAAAACGTGATTTTGTACCGGCTAACGTTGAAAAAACCAGTTTCATTCATCTCTTGCAAGTGCGTATAAAATTTATACTTTAACTTGTTTTGCGCGTCTATATTTATAGCGATCTAATAAAGATAAATAGTGAGAAAAAAAGTATAGTATAGGTGTAAATTGAATGGAAATAAATACTAACCGGTGGCAAAGGCATTTCCGACGAGGCAGCAGGCAATGCCAACGAGGACGAAGATCGCTCCGAAGGACTTTCTTCCGCTGTTCGTCCTGGCCATTCTGGTATCATTTTTCGGCAAAAGTCCGCGCCTCTTCCCCATCTTCACACCTCGCACTCACACATTCACTCACACCTCTCCCGATAACCTTTCTTCTGTCAATCCGTTTTTTTTCACGGGCAGCCTCTTCTCGGGAAAGAGCACACTGGTCGTAAAACAGTTTTTCGGTGAATTTCACGTCGCACTGCGAGCCGCGCACAGCAGGAAGCTACCGATCTCTGAGCCTCCGAGGCGCTCCGGACTGGAGAGCTGCAGCATCTTCAACTTTTCCGCCGAAGAACCCGTCGAGATCGGTGGTCCTTACCGCGGCCGAGCACTCGGGAGGTTCGCCAGGAATGCAAAGGTTGCTCCTTTTAAACGCCCGTTTACATCGACACCGTCGGGCGCGCGCAAAAATCGAATCGCGTTCAGTCGGCCGCCAGGAGCTCGCTCGCGTCTTGGTTACCTTTACCAGCGCGAAGGTACGAAGGTACTGGCGCTGCCTGCGGAGGCAAACAGGTAAGCGAAAGGCGAGAGCGCCTCACCTGGGAGCTGCAACCTGGCAACCCTGCGGCCGCCGCCGTTATATTGCCTTTCCCCCGAAGTCGCGAGCACGACACGCTCCTCTTTTTGAAAATCTCGCGACACGGAGCGTCGACTGGTCGTTCGGATGCTCCTCCTCGACAGCAGGCCGCGGATCTTTTAGTTTCACGCTGGAAAGAGGCACACGCGAGCAACTCACTCTCGGTCGCGCGCGCGCCTTGTGTATGTCACAACGGTTCGAGCACACCGCGTCGAGCTGCCTGTGGAATGCAACACTCGAAATCGGGCCTGCGCGCATGACCGGACGCGGGGCCGCGAGATCGGGCCAATCGCGATACGACTTACCTTAGAGCGAGCCGCGAGGGTGGGGGAACATTTTTCCTGACGGTCGCGATACATTTTCCTTCTCTTTTTTATGCACGCCGGAGCATTGGATTCAGCGAGACGGACGGGCAGTGCCGTTCTTGACGAGCAATTACGGTCTTCGAGTAGCAACAGTTTGTATCGAGTGTGCAACGAATGAACGGCAAAGTAGTAATGGTGCTGCCACCTCATGAACGAACGAATGTATACCCGTTAACTGATAATAAAGATATCTAGAATTTTTTGTAAAACTTCATTTAAAGTTTAACAAACTATTTACTTTTAATTGTGTAGGATAAATTTAACGGGAAAGACTTTTAATTTTACTTAAACGTTAAATATACACATATAAACAACTATTCTTTAACAATTTATGCGATTGAATTTATTTCTAATATTCAGGTCTAGATCTTTTAAAATAAATACTAATTGCGATAAAATGCATACGTCAATCCTATTAGTTGGCTAGTTTTTAGTTATGATTAATATGTTAAATCTAAATTAAAAAATATAGTCAGATTTATTTGGTTCTATAAATAAAAGACAATTTTGCTGCATTGACACTTATTTATTGCCAATACTGTTTTTTTTTCTTTTTTTAATAGAAGACATTAACTTAAAAGAAGAAACCAAGGATTTTGCCTCCCAAGTGTTTCCTCCTGGCTTCTTCGTGATCCATGATTCCTCCACTTGTGGTCAACACAACATATCTAAACATAACAAAATAAAATTATAAAAATGTTGTATTGGACAAAAAGATTCATTCTGAAATAATCAATGTTTATAGAATAATTATTTAACTGACCCAAACTGACGGGATGGAAGAAGGTTATTAGTCCACTTTTCGATGTCTGTGATTGGAACATCGAACCTTGGTGAGATGACACCACATTTGTTTAACCTTCCAGTAAGGTTTACAACTACTTTACCACTTCTATGGTCATCAACGATTTCGAATTCCCCAATGTAACCTAAAAATAAAAATATAATTTAATAAATATTTTCTATTAAATTAAATTGTAAAATATGTAAAATTAATTAAACTTAATCTAAGTAGTCAACAAAAACTTAAAGAAAATAAAATAATATTTTTTATAATCTTATTTGTATCTCATAATAGATGCAAATAATAATAATTCCAGCACTGTAATAAAGCTGTATACTAATATAACCCTACAGTACTGTATTTGTTTATGTAGTTTCAAAATAAACTGTAAATTTAAAACCATTAAATTAACTCAGTAAAAATCTCTATTTTCCTTTTTCAAAATGTAAAATTAGCATAAATTTCTATCAATTAATTCTATTACTTAATAGCATAACATAATTTTTTTAGATAAGAACGAACAAAATTTAAGTTAATAAAGAATTATAAACAGTATTCTTAAATGAAAGTACTTTAGAAAAAATAAACAAATATAGTGATCGTTAAAAACTCACCATGCTTCATCATTACTGTGAGGAATTTGACAATAACTTTGGAGCAGGGACGAAGCAGTACCTGCCTCTTTCCTCGCTTCTCAGCATTGTTGATAGATTTTAGAGCATCACTTAAAACGTTCATACGCACCATGGCTATAAAAATAAACAATTATAATTATTTTTATATAATATCCATATACGTACCTAAACAATAATGCATTTAAAAAATAGTGTGAAATCAGTATTGGTGCCAAGAACATAACCTTTCAATGCTTGTCAACTATTAATAATGAAGAGTATAAAATAAAAAGGAAAAACAAATTGCTCAAAAGGACATTGTAATTGGATTTAATGTAAACAAATACAATTCTAAAATTGTCCTAAAAAAGCACTGTTTGTACCGCAATAACCTTACTTTTACAACAATGATATGTCACAAATAAATGAAAAATTGTAAAAAATAAACGTATCACACTATAATTATAGGTTCAGCACTTTCTTAAATGCAGTAATATTCTTTGTAAAATTGTTGATTTCGCGGATTACCTGCGATATGAAAATTTACTAACGACACACGTCGAATGTCGCGATTAAAAGAGAAAGAGAGAGGAACAGCTTGGGCTCTTGCATTAGGCTCTTGTACACATTGTACTGTATACCGCGTAAGATGGACTCGAAACGATACGGCCATTGGCTGTTTCTGCGGGTACAAAGGAAATTCATTCTGTCAATGGTTGAGTTCAGTTCACGCTATAGGCAAGTTCACTCACTCAAAAGGTTTTCTCACAACATAAAAGATTTCTATTTCGCCGCTGTTGGCGCTCGAAATTTCAATTTGAGACCTCTGCGATTTCTAATATCTCAAGGAAATTATTTTTAGTTATGAAATTGCTATTTTTTGGTTACTTTATTCAATTGCGTTGATAAAATGTTTCTATTTCTGGAGAATCAGACGAAAAAAAATTACATAAATTACAATTGCGAATTCAAGGCAATAAACGGAAGATAAGAAATAAAAAATTATTTATCTTCCTTTTTTTAAAATAATGGGGCTGCCCCAAACTACATGATATTAAAATTTAAACTTTTAATACATTTTTCTCCACTTAATTAGATTGAAAATATAAAACTAACATATATAAATAATCAATTATAAAACAAATAAGCTCTGTACAATTTTTTAAAATAAAAATAAATTTATTTGACTGTAAATTTTTATCTAGAGTATATATCTCTTCAATTTTTTTTGAGAATCTCATTCTGCCACAGAATGAGGTAAATTTTTTTCAGTAATTCTAGAGAAACTTGAAATTACAAAACTTTTAATTCTAATTAATGCACTGAAAACAAATCTGTAATTTGTGAAATTAATTCCCAGATTTTTTTTTCTGCATCTTTATTGAAAAAAAAAATTACATACACACACACACACGCACACACGCACGCACGCACACACACACACACACATCCTTGATTCATCGTACTGTTGACTGAAGAATACCGATTACGAGATATGTAATCCATATGGCGATCAATCAAGTGCTATAATAATTTTCAACGAAAGGTTCAATAATTTTTATTAAATTTATTTGTGAAGGAAAAAATATTTATAAGAATTTATTCGACAACTTCATTGAAAAACGCGATTGAAATATTAGCAGTGGGTCTAGCTCATCATAATTCAGTAATGCCCATGAAATTTGACGAACAATAAAACCTTTTCTAAATCTCATGCGCAAGATGCATATTCGTGGTCAGGAGATCTTTGGAAATTGGGCTAAAATGGACCACTTGCGCACCAGCAGGGGCAGTGGAGTGGCGCACGCACCTTGACCCTCCAAAATACCTGCGAGCGCCGGTGCGCGCATAAAAGGTCTGCATTCTTCCTCAAGCGGCAGAGACGGACACGGATAGTACTGCGGCGCTATTATATAGAGGCCGAGTCGGTAAGACAGATCGTGACCTTGAGGCTACGCAATCGCAACTTGGCATCGCTTTGGCGAATCGGACGAGTCACCTGTCGAGCTACCCCTCGCGCGCCTGGGAACAACCCCACCGCGCCTTCCCGTCGCAAGCGACACGCAGTGGCCCCCAAAATTGCAATCGCGAGCACGCGGATGCGACGCATCTACGCCACTGCTCCCAAGGTAAGGCAGGCTGACGCACACACACATACACGCTCCGCTGCTGGCGAGTCGCTGTACGTCGACCGTCGACAGCAGCCTGCGACTTAGCGCGAGCCAGAGCAAGAGAAAAGAGGCATCGGCTCCGCGAGAGCGAGAGAGACAGCGAGCGAGCACCGCCAGAGAGGAACGAACTGAAGAGGCTCGGATCGCTCCGCGTTTCCGTGCTCGCAGCTCCGTGAACCGTGCCTACGATCGTTCGCCGTGTGTACATTAATAATCGTCGAGTGTCGTGTGTGCGCGCGATGCGCCGTCATCGCTGATCGCCTTGTTCTCCGTGAGCGCTTTCTCCGTGTAAAGCTCGCAGAGGAAATTCGTGCAGGGCAGCAGTATACACGTAGACAGTGTGGGACCAGCAGCTTTGTAGCCGAGAGAGCGAGATAGCGCCGAAGAGGGAGCCCTGCAGCTCGCAGCTCCCGGGAGAGGAGTTCGGCCAGTGGGCCGACGACGAAGTGCGTGCAGTGCAGTCGAAGGTGAGATAAGCGCCCCTGAGATCAGCATTACCTACTTGGATCGGGCGTGCGAGCGCGCGTGGAAGTTGAGCCGCGCAGAGGACCGAGGGAGAGACAAGCAGAGAAGAGAGAGCAACGTCCAGTCGTCGTCGCAGTCAAGACGTCATGCCCGCGCCGCTGGTGCTGCCGAGCAGTAGCTCGCAAGGGACGAGGACGGCCGATGACCTTCATTGACATGGAGCTCGCAGAGACTCCTCTGCTCCGCGGGCTGACGGCGCCGTTCCCGGGAGTCTGCTAGCTTTTCTCTCTGACCAAAAAAGGTTCATTCACCTCTCTCTCTTTCGCGCTCGGTCCGACCGAGTGGCTTTATTTGTCTCTATACCGGATCGCCTTCCCGAGCCGAGAGCTGAGAAGTCAAGGTCCTTCGCATAAGGCGGCTCGAGCGAGGCACGATGGCGTCAACGACCGAGATCACCTCGGCCCAGGTGCTGATGAACAAGGGCAAGCGGGGCGCAGCCGCCTACATTCACGCCGAGTGCAGCAATGCCGACTTGGGCACGGATTCGCCCCGTCATCTCAACGAGCTTCTGGACATACTACTCGACCCCAGAAACCCCATCAATGACTGGGAGACCATTGACTGGTGCAAGTGGCTCATGGCTGGTGGCCGCACTCCTGATGAGTTCTCCAATACAGGTGGGTATCTTTATTACCTTTGCATTTGTTCTTTAACTTAGCAATATGGACAAGTTTTATCAATAATGCTTCTTCGCTATCTGAGATCATAGTTTGGTTAGGAAAAATTTATCAATTTTGGTACTACTCCAAAATTTTTAAATGTTGGTTATACTGCTTTAAATGATGTTTTCTTTGTTTTCAAAACATAGTGAAATATGGAGTTCATATGGTGCAACGTTATATTCTGTTTTAAAGGTAGTGAAAAAATTAAATTGTGTTTCTTTATTTTGTTTTAGTGAGAATCTATGATAATGCCACAACTTGTGGTTTAGTATGGACACCAAATTTTGTGGCATATCGATGTCGTACTTGTGGAATCTCTCCATGTATGTCCCTGTGCACTGAATGCTTTAAGAAAGGAAATCATCACAGACATGATTTTAACATGTTTTTGAGTCAAGCTGGTGGAGCTTGTGATTGTGGCGATACTTCAGTTATGAAAGAGACAGGGTGAGAATTATGATTTTAATCTGTATTAGCTACCACAGTTAAATGTAACTTTTTTTGACGCTGTATTTTTTTTTACAGATTTTGTGACAGGCATGGTCCTAAAGCTGCTGTTAACAAATCAGCAGCTCCATCTGACTTGATGTGTGTTGCTGAAGCAATGATGCCAAGAATCATATTAAGACTTATTCAACATTTAAGAGAAAACAAGTAAAGTTCTTATTTTTTTCTTTAAAAAATCAAAAATTTGTTTTTAACTTTATGATTAAAAAATAGCAATTTTTACATTTTTCTTTAAGAAACTGCAAACTTAGACTGTAAAAGATTGTCTGCTTTTATTAATGTGGGTTACTGACTGATATGTATGTCTTGTTTGATGTTTTTAAAAGAGTTAATCACTCTAAAGATAATATTTAAAATAAGGTTAAAACAATTCTTTTACTGTACTAATCTTTCATCAAATTAAATTTTCTAAAGCATATAAAGTACTAATTAGAATATAAATTTTAATTAAGGCATAAAGAAATATTTAAAAAATAGTATAAAAAGATATAAACTGATAAGATGTTTTTATCAGTATTAAATATGTCTATTACTATAAATTCCGTCATTAATTACAATAATACATGAAAAGAAGTGTTAAAGCTGTCATAAAATATTTTTATTACAGCAAAGTCCCGCCTTCCGATTTGATAGGTGCAATTCAAGAAGCGGCTCCTTTCTTAAATTTTTTGCGTGATCTTAACAATATGGGAGGTTTAATGAGACATGTAATGACAACAGCTCTAACAAATCCACAAAAATATCGAGGTCTCATGGGTCCTTCATTTATGAACAAAATTTATTTAGATGCTATTAAAGCTTTACCTAATCCAGAACCTCCAGATGAGTATAAAGGTATAATATATTTCTAAATATATTACATAACAATATTTTTAATTGTATGTATCTTAAAAATTATTATTTAGGAGAGACCGCTATAAATGTTGATTTATTGTCGTGCATGTTCCACTACAATAGTGTGTCAAGTAAAAATTAAAAATATTGTTGACTAAAATTTTAGTCAGATTTAACTCTGTTTTTGTTATAGAAAAAGATTTAAATTTTACATATTAAAAAATATAAACTTTCACGGGAAGAATTACATTTGATTAAACATAAAAGTTGTATCACGCCAAATAATAACCAATGTATATTTTCAATTTTTCATTTATAATTTAAAATATTTCATTCATTCTATATTTCAAAAGGATGACAATCATTTTTTTATTAACTACAATGTTCGTTTTACTCTGTTCAACTCGAGCAAATTATTTCTTTTTTTTTTTTTTTTTTTTTTTTGTGAAAAATACCCACGAGAAACTTCAGTTTTTAATAACACAGTCTTGCCTTTTAAATAAAATAACATTATCTAAATTAATATTATGGACTTAAATTTCCAGAATGTGCATCACTTCAAGAACATTTAGAACACACGACATTCTTAGAAGAATTAGTATTTTGGACAGTGGCTTACGAATTTCCTCAAAAACTTGTATGTTTATTACTAAATATGCTACCTGATCCAGATTATAAAGAAGCTCTTACTCGTGCTTTTGTGTTACACTACATAAGAATTTCAATGATGTTAGAACGTTCTACTGATCCAGATACTTTGAGCAATAGAGTCGTTCACGTTAGTGTACAGGTAAGAATATTTTAATATTATAATAAATAAAATTAAAATAAAATTATTAAGACTTGATATTTCAAAGTTTTTTAATACAATAACAGGCAAAAACAAATAATTTTATTATTAAACTTATGCTCATAATTGCATTTTTAATAAAGTTTTAATTCATTATAAATAATAAATTCCAAAATTTTAATTATGGAGTTTTTTAAAGACAAATTAGATAAATTGAATCTAAAAACGGCATATTTATTTCGTGTTTTTTTTTTAATTTTATATAACGGCGCTCCTTCGTGATGTCAATCCTTGATGGACGGAGATTAACGGCATGTTTTGATAAAATAACCCATCAAACTGGAATTTCAATGCCAATTGGCCAATGCAAATCTTTTGCTGTTTTAACCAAGCTCCTGATCACTTAACAATAATTAATTCAAATGAATATATTCAAATATAGATTTGCCTTTGATATGCATATTGCAATTGAAAAAAATTTAATTGTGCTGTCGAAGTTATTACATTCAAATTAATCGCGAGTACGTTCTAGATTTGCAAATTATTTATCTATAAGCCTTTCTTAAAGCCAACAGGTTTTTAAAAAGAATATAGATTTGTATTTTGTATTATAATATATTTGAATAAATTTCTTTTAGTGTTGATTGTAGAGCATATGTAAACTTAAAATAATTTTGAATGAATGCCAATACTTGCAAACGTTAAATCAGTATTTTAAAAATAAGTTTGTTATTCCTATGCAAATTATATAGCTCTTAGATCTTGCAATTTTTTATGGTTTTATTAATTATTAAAAACAGGTATTTCATTTTTCGTTATCTTTTACGCTATAAACATTCGTTTCGCATTGGAAAAATGCTTTATTAACAATATCAAATGTGCGGATCTTTTGGTCGTAAAAAATAGTAAGACGACGAATTACAAATACTTAATAATAAATTTAGTTATTGTAACTAAAGTTTGCTTATAATGATAAGAGCTGTGATGGTACCGTTAACGATTTTTAGACTTTGCTACTTTTTTATACAGATGCTATAATTGAAAGCATCAATTATCTTATGACAAGACTATACAATGAATGAACTAAATAGATACATATTAAGTTAGGAATAAAAACTGTTAAAAATTATAAATTAATATACTAAATCACATACTACATATTCTACAAATGTTTTAGAAATTTCTTAAATTATTCGAACCGTTTAATTTAAAATCGTAAAGTTTTTAAGTTGGTTAAGATTGTTTTATATTATAAATATTCCTAGAATAGTGAAAATTCTAAGATTTTTTCAATTTTACATATGTCAACATTTGCTAATTTTATTAACGATTCGTCATAAATGAAAGTAAAGTTTGGTAAAAGCATATAGCGCTATAGCGTCTTATAGCACTATATCTGAGTAATCTGAGACGCATAAAAATGTTATTAGTGTTGGTGAAATCTTTCAAAAATTTTTTAAAATAGTTTTGTAATTTTCCATACTTTATTAAATAAATTTTTCCACAAACAATTTTCACCAAGCTATTAAAATTTAATAAATATTACTTAATTACTATTTTTTTGTCATTTATTCATTTTGTCTTTTTTGTACAGCTATTTAGCAATGAAAGTCTCGCAGTAAAAATGGTTGATCAGTTAAAATTGCTTCATGTAATGGTTATAAGTTTAAAGTACATGACAAGCAAGATACTTATTCAAAACACTCTTCACGGTAAAATTAAATTTTGTTTTAATGTAAAATTTATTACTGCAAAAATTCTAACATTTTTTGTTTTTCCAGATCCAGATAAGAATTTTCATTATGTAGTAGACTGTGGCCGACAAGTAATGAAAGAGCATTGTTATTGGCCTCTTGTGTCTGATCTTAATAATGTTCTGTCACACAAACCAGTTGCTCAAAGATTTATGAGCGATGATTCATTACTAGAAATGTGGTTTGATTTCCTATCAATGTTCCAAGGTAATTAAATTTGAACCTATAGTAACTTTTATCTTTCTTTTTTTTTTCAAATTATTATTCAAAGACAGTCTTTTGATAATTTTTAAAAATAAATGTTTTAAATTAATTTTATTTTCTCAATTTTAGGTATGAATGTTAATCAAAGAGAGTTAAATCAACACGTCGAATTTGAACCTAATACATATTATGCGGCGTTCAGTGCTGAGTTAGAAGCTAGTGCTTATCCAATGTGGGCTCTTGTTTCACATCTTAGAGGACCTGAAAGTGCAGTTCTCAGTCGCAGAGTTCTAAATTTTTGTCTTAATGCATTGCAAGATTGGTTAGATGCAGTTAATTACACACATCCTCTGGTTGTAAGTATTATATCATTTTCAAAAAAAAAATACATTTTTATTTTATTCTATTTTATATATTTTACCCCTTTTACAAATAATACAGATATTAATAAATAGGTATAGCGGAATTTGAAAATAAACAACTCTAATAAATTAAGGTTTAAATAATTTAGAAGTTTTTTTAAATGTGTTCAATATACTAGAAAGAAAACAGATTTTTTTAAATGTTTTTTTATATAGTTAGGAAATTAATTTATATTAACAATAAATTCAAAGAAAATTTTTGATAAAAAATATTATTCTTGTTTAAAATATTAAATGTAAAAAATGAATCGGTAAAAAAGTAAGCAGGATGAGTACGATTCTTACAGCTTCTGTACATTTTATGTTTTATTATTATTTCTTGAAGTATTAAAAATGTATTACTGTACCACCGTTTATTAAAATATGTTATTACGGTGTGTTTAACAACTCGAATCTTGAAGGCATTCCATATTAAAATTAAATTTTACGGCAATAATTTCTAAACATAATAATTTTATAAGCTATTACTAAATTCATTAAAATTTTGTTACTAATATAATGGTATATAATGGTATATACAAGTAATTCTTTAAAATCTGGAAATTTAATACATTATTAATTCGTAAGTTGAGCATCTCTTTAAGTCTCCATAATTTAAATTTAAAAAATTGCTTGTTTGTACTATTAGTATCAAAATTTTAATTTATCTGCAATGGCAAGCATTAGGAACATTTGAATTAAAAAACTATGATTAAAGTTTAATGCAGTTTTCGAATTTGCAGAGTGACAGTCTTCAAGTATCTTTTCATCTCCCGCTTCACCGATATTTTGCGGTGTTTTTATGTCAAGCAGTGCGGCAACAAGGTGCAACACTAAATGAGCTACTGCCTCCCACAGATATGCTGCATTTGTTGATGATGCATCCACTACGAGTTCAGGTAAGAAATTCTACTTTCATTAGCTTAATTATCTAACTAACTAGTAAAAATTATTGTTTTTTTTTTGTTCATATATTTTATTGGCATATTTGAAAGCTATGGTTTTAAGATGTTTAAAGGAAAAGGCATTTTTTTTCTATTACAAAAGATTTATTCACATAGTATAAATGTAACGTATATCATGTTTCCGCCAAACAAAAGTGGCACTGCATGTATATATATTTTTAAAGTAAAATCACAGTAGTCAAATGTTTTTCGCAGAAACAAAACGTCTGGTTCAAAGAAATGCACATACGACTATATGTGTGATCGATATTAAAAAAATCAAATTCACTTTTTTGCTTGCTAATTAATCCTAATAAATTAAAAAAAACTTATTTAGAGAAATAACTTTTTTGAGAAAAAAAAAAAGTAATGTGCTTTTTCTTTATGACAACACATAGAAATATTTTTACTTGTAGCAAATTGTCCGTTTTGAATATGAATTCGAATATAATCTCTATGTAAACACTAGAGCACCGTTCTAAGGTGGAGGACGATTATCGTTTTTCTTTGGATCGATGGATTATCGCAATAATCGAAGTTTTGTCATAGACTGCTTTACATTGAGTTAACGTCGTTGCTTATGACTGGTGGTGCAGTTGGCAATTCAGATCGCAATTGCGGCTCGAAGTTGTATGTGATGAGTTTAAGAGCGAGGAAACCGCCGTAACCATCTCGACCCTTGTGGAAAATTCCGGCTCCAGATATGGGTACAGGTGGTTTAGGTTCAAGACCCTGCGTGTCAATGAATGGGACAGTACTCTGTGCTGCGTCTTTTCCTAAATCTGTGGGCGTGAATAGCAAATACTGACGGGTTTTCGAGTCGGGTACGGCTTGAACCAAAGATCGCGTTGGAATGTCAGGCTTATTAAATTTCAATTCAGTCCTGCAAAAAAAAAAATGTTAGATGACGCTTAGAAGATTTCCTCTATTGAAAGTTCCATCAGAAATACTGAGATTCTCTTACCTTTTTGTTCCTTTGCGAATTTCGCCATTGAGATCATAAATTTCACTGGCCTCGGTGGTGTCATCCGAATGCCAAAAGCTCTTTTCCTTCATGAGCATTCCCGAAGTAAAATTGAAAGGTGTCGTGCGAATCTCAAGGTTCAAGTGTGAGCCAACCATTCGGAATCTGAGTCCGGTGAGTAAATGGCCATCGGGAGAGTCAAGGTCGTCTAGATCCACTGCTCTCTTCTCCCACATGATAGTGTGGTAATCAATGCCGGCTCTAACGTTTCCGTCGAAAATTGTGTAGTTGTCAATCTTCTTCCAAGCAACGCTCTTGGCGTCGATTTGGCCTCGCGGGAGCAGTGTACCTTGTTGAATTTGAATATGTATAATCTGATTCTCCTTCTTCATTCTGACTCCGGTTACGACTCTGAAAATAATTAAAAAGAATTGTGATTTCCGCAGTACAGGCGGGAGGTAATAAAAGCGGCCGACAAGGGCCGGTGACTCACTTGTTATTATCAATGTCGGAGGTAACGTCGCGCAAATTGAAGTAACGGTCTGAACTGGAATTATGATCGTCGCAGTAGCACATGCAGTAGCTGCAGTGCCAGAAGAGCCAACGCCACCAGCTGTCGACTTTGCTCGTTTCGCGCTTGCACGTGCTCTTCTGTCCGAACACCTGACCGTTCTCGTACTCTATGTACTCGTAACGACGGCTGCTGCTCTTGTCCTTTTTAGCGAGGGAATATAGGAATCGTTAAAAGGTCCTTAAAATTCTGAGTAATCAAAGTTCAGTACAATGAACGTTTCACTTACCGAAGGGCAGATCCACATGTCTGAGTCAATGTATTGACAGTTTAGCAGTTTTCCATTGCAACGGCGTTGTTGGGCGCAGAACTGATTTTGGTAGCAGCCGTAAACTTTGGAATAGCTATAATAGCCACAGTTTTCCTTGCAAGTTCCTTGAGGATTCATGTCGACTTCATTGATGATGTATCCTTGGAATACTTGTTTTAATTCTGTGTAAGTAACATCTACAAGAGAAGGAAAACGATTTAGTGGCTCTGTTTGACTGCAGTAATCTAAAAAAACTTTAATTAGTTTTCATTTTACCAGGCTTGTGTTTGCTAGGGTCGCACTTCCAGATATCCCGAGGAGCAAAGACCATAGCTGTCTTGACGGCCCTTATAGTTTCAGATGTCCTTATTGCGTACTCTTGTTTTAATTGTTCCATTTCTTCGGTGAAATTACCTGTGGCGTAATAAGAGTAATGTATTAATTTGTAAAAAGTAAAAAAATTCTAAATTCAAACGAGTGGTTCGTAGCGTTCAAATATTTTACCTATGTTGTAAAGCTTGAGCAGAGTGAAAGAGAATTGCATCATTGTGTAGGCTTTGATTTCAGTCAGGGCAATTGTGTTGTAAAGATTGTAGAGCAGCTGTTGTGGAGACTGCAGAGTATTGCATATCTGCGTTGACGCTTCCTGGTGAAACAAAAAGAATTTTCTTTGTTTATCATTCTTAATTTTATCAATGTATCGTTTTTGAATACTTTGCAAGAAGGATTTAAAATAATCAAATGTGTAAATAGGTAATAACTTTGACGTAAATTAATAGAGTATTCGTCTTTGGAGTGCGAGTCTACCTGATAAGCTGACACGAACAACCTTTGATTAACAATAAAATCGGCGATGCGCTTAAGTGCTTCGGGAATCGATGCCTGAGCATCGGTCAGAACTGTCATAGCGAAATTGCTCCAATCCTTGACGTTCACTGGCTCATTTTTCTCGAGCACATCCGACTGCATCTTGCGGAAGGTCATATAAATACCGTCAATTCCTCGCAATTCAGACTGCGTACGCGCCCACAACCACAGCATGTTCAACACTTCGAGATGCTGTTCCAAGTTGTCCGGGAACTGACTGTCGATAGCGTCGCCCAGATTTTTGTACAACTTGATCAGGTCCAGGTAGGACAGATCCTTTTTCCAGGAATTCGAGCGCGCGTGATCCTTATTGTCAAGGTCCAAACTCAGCACCGTCTGACGCAGTTGGTCGATCGGCGTAAACTCCTTCGTGCGCTTCGCCGATAAGACCGCTAAGATCAAGGAGAGCAGCGACAGAGCCGCGAGGAGTTTTCGATTCATCGTAGAAGCTTCCTTTTTACGGGCTTATCTTTATCCTTGAATCTGTTGGAAACTCTCGCTACTAATTATTCGTGCAAATCGTTTCGTTTCTTTTTATTTATCCTTCTTTAGTTTCAATCTTTACGATAAGTAGTAACTGAAGAAAGATAAATAAAGAATGTAAAGGTGTTGTCGCCGACGTTTTTTCCGAGTTTCTTATTATTTCTTTGTCGTCCGCACAATCGTTTATTACTCATTGGAAATATATTTGAGGGTTTTCTGTTTATTGTTATCGAAAAGAAAATATCTGTGAAATCTCTGCCGTCAGTGCAAACAAATGACTATCGAACGAGCCGATATGCTATGACAGGGTGCTGCTCTAATTTGGAAAGTGTGTCCTAGAACTTTACTAGAAATGGGCAGCATTTGCGTTCTTCAACTGCGATGCAGAACAGTTTTAACCGAATTTTTAAGGATTCGAGAGAATTCAATGCTTCGTTGGCCTAATTATTCAATGACGTTCCACATTTAATAATTTAATAATTAAAGTATATAAGCTTTAAAAAAAGCCCAAGGAATTGAGGATTTCAAGAATTTGAGAAATATAAAATAATTAGTGTCAATTCTGCAGAAGATGTTGTGGGAAAAAAGAGCAAGTAATTATCGCGATATTACAGCCAATTTTTTCAACGTCGACTAGAGGCGCAAAGCGCGTTTAATTGGCGCAGGAATTCTCTCGGGTGTAAAGTTTACTCGAGGAATTTCTCGAACAAGCAGAAAAATTAGTGCGTTGTTAAAAAACAAAAAGAAACGAAATCGATACGCTTGACCTCCAAGTGTTAATAGCGCCTGAATCAGCTGTGTGTCAAACGTCGAAAATCGACTCTTCCTCGAGTGTCTTTACACAGAGCATCGCACAGCGACAGCTGCACTTGACCCGCGGGGGGGCCGCCCCGCTGCTTATTTTCGACCAGCCGAACAACGCAACAACGGAACGTTCTCACTCGCGGACGTGCAGCGGACGCTGCGCCGCGCGGGGTGAGAGAGAAGAAACTTGGCCGACTCGGCGACAACAACTTTTACTCGCGGGATTCGGACCTCCGGCTTGCGACAGAGAGTCTGCGGGGTCGGCTCGAAAAATCGGGGCACTGACCGCGCTCGGTGCACATGAGAGAGCGAGAGAGAGAGAGCGAGAGCTGCACCACCCACGCGGGTGCCGCGCAAGATGTCGCGAGTCCACCCCGCGATTCCAGACGCGCACGAAAAACGAAGGAACTCGGCCCGCGACCACTGTACTCGTCCGTCCGAGTGTTGTCGTGAGCGGCAACTGGAGCCGATTCCACTACTCTCTTTTTCGCTACGCACACGTATGCCGCGCCACCTCCACCACCTCTTTTTCTCCTCGGGCCGAGGCGACGGCGGTGACGGTTGCTGGTGTGCCAGGCAAGGCGCATGTCTCTTTACGCTTCGGCTCTCTCCCTCTCTCCCGCGCCAAAGCCGTCGCTCTCTCTCTCTCTCTCTCTCTCGCTCTCTCTTTCTCCTTCGAGTCCTCTCCTAAATCCAATTTACATGCGTAGTTCCCTGGTTGCTCTGTCTTTTCTGCCTCCACGGTTTTTGGCACTTTGTTCGCTCTTATACGGTTACTCGATGACTGGGTGGGAATTTTTTTGGCTCGGTGTCACGTCGCTTTGGCTGTACGATATACGTCGTAGATTTCCCGTTAGCGGGTGCTTCCTTCGAGGAGAACCTTCCAGGCTCGACGCTAATTTCCGGAGCTTCGACTTGCGTTCTTGGGCGTGAATAAACTCTTGCTTATGGCAGACTTTTTGTTGTAACCGTTGAGAAACATATGTGCAACTTTGCAATGTACAGTTGAAAGTACGCTTTTTATAGATTAATAAATCAGGCGCGTGAACGAGTCGATGCTTTGTAATTAAATTTATAATTTAAGTATTTCAGTGTTAAAACGTTACAGTCATGTTATGCTTTAAGAAAGATTTTAAAATTGTATTAAAATTGAACTCGTATTTGCTTCTGTTTACGTAAATCTATTTACATAATATTAAGATCAACAATAATTTTTTACAGATAAAAGCACGGAGATTGTAAATTTTCATATCTAATTTTTTTTTGTTAATTTAAAAATTGTTTTAGAATCTGTCCCGGATAACAAAAACATCTCTGTCTTGGGTTATCAGCGAATCGAACTCGTGTCGAAATGAACGAAATATCTCATCTTTCAAAGTAACAAAAAAAAAATAATCTCAGTAAGCAAGTTTACAACTTCGTCAATGCCTACGTTGTAAGAATATAATCTGCGCCTCACGAGTATACGTAAAACGGCTGTAGCTGCTATTGAATAACGATGCGCGATTCTTACTTTTGCTCGCGTAAACATTATCGCGAAAGCTAAATTATTTGCTTTCGTCGAATTTAATAATTAACAGGGTCTATAGCAAAGCTATCGTATTTAATACAAATTCTTAAATTACATCTATAAAATTTTCTTTGTTACAAAAATGTACTTTTTGTACGATATTCTGCTTCTAGCGTGCAAAGTGTTCTCGAGAATGTGAAAAATGAGGTTACTCATCCATTAACAAACAAAAGATTTGTGTCAGTGCAGCTGTTTGCTACAAATTTTAAATCAACAATAAACTTTCATTTCAAGAGCAGATTTTTAGGAATTGTTAATTAAACATGTCTTTGCTTATGATGACAATTATTTAATATAAAATAAAAACGGATTTTCCCACCTTAAGTAGTAAAACGTTACTTATTTAAGGAGGTGGATAACGAGTTACTGGTACAACTTTTTATTTCCGTCGTAAATGTCTGAGTCATTTAAAAACTTCTATAGAAACACTAAGTTTTAACCTTTTATTTAAACAGTATAGTTGCTGTTAACATTGAAATCAAAAATAAAATTTAATAGGTGCAGAATAATATTTCTATATTTTCGTGCCTTATCCTTGCCGAATAAACTATCGAATTTCATCGATAGTATCGAGATGATATGGAGTCTACCTTTTATCTTCTAACGATATGTTAACAAAAATCTGCTGCAAGTGCTTTTCTTAAGAATTGTTTAAATTATACAAACCGGAAATCTTTATTTCTACTTATTAGTTTTGAAAGCTTGAATGAATAATGCAGTGAAATACGCAAGTAATCACGTAACATTTTTCAAATTCAAATTGAAAAATCAAATTCCACGGCAAAGATGTTCATTACTATCATTAGCAACGCCGAAGAGATGGGATCTCTGCTCAGACTGTAGTTAACTTCCGTAATGAGATAATAGTTACGGAATAATCGATGTCATTAAGCTTATTAAGCCAGGGGGGAAACAAACAATTTTCCCGGAAACTACTCACCGGAGACAAAACATCTTGATATCATCGTGTCAGCGTACCAAAATTGACAAACATTATTAATTCATCGCGGTTCAATTCTGTTTACGATCGCTGCTCTCCCAAGCTGAAACTTGTCATCGGATTCAGCAACGATGCTAGAGCGTTCAAAAACACTCTGCCAGCATCAAAATATCACGAAACAAAGTCGAGGCTCGCCTTCAGCAGCCCGACGAACCGCTCGACTCAGCTGTCTCGCCAGCCGCAATCCGTCCGGAGAGCGCCTAAAAATCCCGTTAGATTCTCGTGCAGCTCGAGAGCACGTGTGCAGTGAGTGAGAGAGAGAGAGAGAGAGAGCTTCTAACTCATCGGCGCATGTCTCGAGAAAACAAAAAAAAAAAGAGTGCGCATTTTCAGAATTTTTTTCCCTCGCTCTCCTCTCTCGGCGTCGCGTTACCGTCGACGACCGGATGGGTGTCTTGTGATTCGAGATATATGCAAGTGCCATTGTGCGGTACTGCTATTAGGTTCCTCTCTCGCTGATAACGCCGACGTTTATTCGCTTTGCACTCGTTGCTATATTATACGCCGCGCGAGGAGTATCAGAATTATACGCAGTCATTGTTTCCCCGACAATGAAGCGAAAAATTTCTCGCGCTCCAGGCCGACTTCCCGAAAAAATATCAACTGCTCTTCTCGCTCTCTCTCTCCTCTTGAATGAACCGCGCTTGATAAATCCGATAAATCGAGCTCCGCCACGCGAGGGGTCAAGAAGACTTCGGGCTGCTCTCGGTCGCCTTGATAAAGCTGCGGAATGAAAGAACGGAAGGGGGAGGCGAGAAGGAGGCTCATCGTTACCTGCATCTGCTTGGCGAGGAGATCGAGGATGCTCCTGTGAAAGACGTCGGTGTCCTGGGTGTCCGGCACCACCAGCCGATGAATCATGTTGATCACGTCGCCGAGAGCGTTGAAGCTCGTGCTGACGGCGTTGCGGGCAAAGTCCTCCATGGTGACGCGCTCGAATCGCTCGGGCTTCTCGGCGTAGGCGAGGAAGTTCTTGTAGAGATTGTTCACCTGCCCGAGGTACTTCCACAGGTCGTGCATGCTCTTCTCGAGCTTCTCGCTCTCGGGCAGCTTGTCGAGGATGGCGTCGAGCAGGCGCTCCGAGTGGTGCTCCATCCGGCCCTCGAACGCGTCGATCTTCTTCGAGACCTGATTGATCTGCGACATCAGCCGCCTCTCCATCTTCCTGACGAAGGGAAAGTCGTTCTCCATGTCGCCGGGCTTCGCCGGCTTTATCAGGTGGTAAGACTCGAGGGCGTCGGTGACGAGCTCCCGGCCGAATTTCAGCACCTCCGTCACGTCGCCGAGGGACAGGTCGATCGAGTCGACGCCGCGGCCGCCGGCGAGCAGCAGCAGAAACCCGAGAACAAAGCCGAGCCGCGATGCTGCTCCAGCCATGTCGTCGGTTGGAGTCGAAGGAATGCGTGGACTAAACTGCCGCCGAGTCGCCGCTCATCAAGGTCGCGGGAATTAAGGCGCCCGTTCCTCGCTTCGTACACTGGGATGTAAACAAAGGCAGACAGACAGGCAGGCACGGCGTGTCGCTCCGCTGGCAAGTCCTCTCCGCCACTGTCGGGGGGCCCGCGTCGACTGCCGTTGCCGCTCCGATGGGGGAGTAACTGCTGCCGCGGCGGAGAAAGAGACGGAGGAGAGAGACAGGACGCGAGAGCCCTTGTGGTATGCTGCCAAGCTGGCCAAGCAAGCA
This sequence comes from Ormyrus labotus, assembly GCA_035582975.1. Taxonomy (NCBI): domain Eukaryota; kingdom Metazoa; phylum Arthropoda; class Insecta; order Hymenoptera; family Ormyridae; genus Ormyrus; species Ormyrus labotus. Next base: position 7,364,020 of record JAWWEO010000045.1, on the reverse strand, counting down.
AACGATCAGTTATACGGCCTTCTCTCTTTCTCTCTCTCTCTCTGTCTCTCTCGCTCCCTCTCCCAGCTGCGTAGCTTCGGAGAAAGACGCGCCGAGAGACAGCTTGTTTTGACGCGACGAGCGGCCTGCACAGTTGGCAATCTGCGCCGCAAGGCCGGATTGGGTGAGCAGCGGCCCCGGAGTCGATCCCCATTCCGCTAGACCGCCAATCGCGGGGAATCCCTGCGTTTCCTGCCCGATTCCAGATCTAAAAATATCGCACGTGGCCGCGATTATCGTCCAACCCTTCTGCTTTACTCGATACCAGAGGTGATCGCGGCTCGGTTTACTCCTCGACGCTCCGAATGCATTACGAGTTCGTTACCGAACGAGTTACGAATTACGAATAACGAGCCGTGGATTGCGCACTAATGACGAGATCATTATGTAATGAACCTCCTCCTCTATTGTAGAGCTGAATGACCTGCAAACTTTTCGTTCGGTGCAAAAATGCTCCGATCTTTAAATAAAGAACGCTTTGCCTGCAGTGAAACTGCGTTTTTGTAAAACTTCTGGAGTAAAATAATTTTTGAATAGGAAAGAAATTCTTCACGTGTTATGAATGTTCAAACAAAAGAATATCCATTTAAATTGCATAACTTAAATATATTGTTGGAACAGGATAATTCAACGATCACCGACGAATAAATCTTTTTAAAATTTTATTTTAATGAGCTGAAGTTTCAACACCAGTCCAATGTGGTACCTGGTTAAAATCAAACTTATTATTAGACAAAAGGCAGTTGCGGCCGCTTAACTTCTCTTAAAATGTGAATTTTTTAAATTTAACATTACCAAAGCCTTGAAAAAGTCATTACGATGAGTATCGAAACGTCGGCTCTTTAAAATCAAATTTTAAAGATTTTTAAAGTTTAACAGTCAATTACATATATTGCCAAATTAATTGCAGTTTTCTTTGCATTTCATATCGGTTCCTTGTTCGTTATTTTAGTCCAAAAACTAGTTAACGATAAAAGTAATAATTTAAAAAATTAAACAAACAATTATTTTATGTTATTATAGGTGGCATTTTACGAAATCCTTAATAATTTGTGGGTTCGTAATGGACTACAAATTAGGGGACAAGCAATGACATACATCCAGTGCAATTTTTGCAATTCAATGGTCGACGCTGATCTATACTTGCTCCAAATATGTGCTACCAAACTGCAGCCAGATGTCTTTTTAACAACTATAATCGAAAAGTAACAATCAGTTGAAAAACTATCACAATTTTCCGTAATAACATTGAACTCTAAATTTATTACCCTTCTGAAAATCATCTTGCAGATTCCACGTGAAAGAATGGATGAGCTTGAGTCGCTTTCATGCGCCGCAAAACGAGTACCTCGAAGGCGAACATGACACTTCGATGTTGGAGAGTTGCTTGACCTTTTTGGCAACATTGGTGAATGTGCGAACCAATTTAGGTAAGATTTACATTACATTAAAGGAAAGAAATTTACTTACGTTTTTATGATTAATAAATGAAATGATTTTCGAAATAGGTTTATCTGACCCTGAAATATCGCGATTGGAAATGGTTACTTTATTATGCATGGGAGACAAAACCCACAGTCAGCTTATGGAATTCATGCCTGAACATTGCGGCACTACGCAGAATCGTGACTTTGAGTCCGTATTAGCTGAGGTTTGTTCTCACTAATATGAAATTTGTTCTACCTTTGCTCAAGTAATTTCAAAATTTAAGTAAAATATTGTTTTCGAAAATTAGGTAGCACATTACAGAGCGCCAAATCTAGAAGCCAGCGGAAATATGCAGCAGGGTATGTACGGCCCGAAACCAAAAGTCTGGGACGAATTATTCGATCCACTTCACGTCCTTTTGAGAGCTGTGCAAAGAAAAGATTTCCAAATATCAATGGATAGATTTACCGCATAGTAAGATATCATTGATGCATTCTACAAAACGACTTTTTGCGCCAAACTTAACATCTTTAATGTTTTAGCGTTAAACAATCAGGAAAATTAAAATCCAATGCTACACCGTGGCCTCCTTTTCGACATCCTGCTCCTGTATCACCTGATTACGAGGATCCTCGACTTGTGCTGCGTTCGAAAGTTTTTCATGCGATGATTTTTGTTATCCTTTATAAAGCAGCTACTGGGCAAAATATATCCGAACAAATAATGGCACTGGCTGTCTATTTATTAGAAATGGCTGTCGTTACTGCTGAAGTCCCTGATAACTCAGTGAGTGACACACTTCTTTTAACACAATTGCTTTGATATGCCCAATTTAACCTAATTTTATTTAATTATCAGAATCATCATGTTCGCCAATATAATAGCGGAGCATCACAGCACATATTCAAAGATATGGACCTGGGTGGCTGGTTTTACAGCAATAATCTGTCTGAGAATTTGAGAACTCTTATACCCAGAGTTGTTTTGGTGCAGGAAACCGAGCAAAGCAGTTCAGACAGTAAGATTTGTTATATTTAATTTCACTTCAATTTTTGTTTAATCTTCGATTTTTTTTTAAAGCTTGGGTCGAAAATCGACTTTCTTTTTTTACAGGCGAATTCGAGTGGGAAATTCAAGGCGAAATGACCGAAGTAGCTATGTTAAATGATAGTGCAGATGAAAGTTCAAGTGGAATACTAGCTCTTCCCTCATCGGCAGAAAACACAGAAGTATCCGATGAAATGAACGCTGCATCATTACCAGCTCTGCCAACGACTAGTGATGGTAAGCATTTTCCTACGTTTCCTAATATCCTCAAATTTCTGTGATAAAGCGCGTTAATTTAAAGTACAAACACATTTTGTTGAATCTATTATCTCCGGAGTCCCAGGTAACAGGTTGGAAGACATGCAAGTTTGATTTTTGTATTACTAATGTTTTATAGGTCAATATGAAATGAGTTTAGTACCTGAAGAGGGGGTAGTTGCCATCCCGCGCAGTGATAGCGAAGATGAAATATTACCTCTGACAAGAGCATTACCACCGTCCATTGAAGACTCTACGATTCTTGCCCTCGAATCGCACCCTACACCAAATAGTACGTTTACAATTTATTTTTCTTTTCTAAGCTATAATTTATTAGTTAAAGTGGTTGATTTACTCATTCACTCCATGTCTTTCCATTTGTATTTAATTTAATTAAAACTAAAAATGGAAAATTCTTCATTTGTAGCAGACGAAATGACCACAGTCAATACTCAACCTGCTCTTCCGCCAACAGTTCCCCGTCCTGCCGTGATGGCTGGTAATGAAGTGGTACACGTGAATTCTATTATTCCACGAATTAATAATACTGGTTCAGAAATTGTCCCATCAACGTCAAATGCACATAAACACTTCAGACGAAAGGATCCTCAAGTAAGGATTGGAGCTAATCAACCTCAGTTAGTAAGAGTAGGGGAAAGCATTATTTCTTTATTACTAAAACTTCACTCTCAACTATCGGGAGCTCCGGACAGTTTTAATCCCGATCAGTTATCAGAAGATAGTGAAGCTAGTAGTAGCATGGACACTTCGACTGCTACGATGGAATCACGAATCGGTGATGGCCCGTTCTTTATTTCACAATTGTTAAAGAAAATAGCAAACTTGGATCCTTTATGTAAGGAAAATATTATCGAAACAAGAAACAGACTGTGGCCTCGGAAACAAGATTGCGAAGATGTACAAAGAGAAAAAGAAAACCGCGAAAAAGAAGAGAGAAGAAAACGAGCAAGAGAAAGGCAACAGAAACTCATGGCCGAATTTGCTAATAAACAAAAACAGTTTATGGAAAAAGCTATGGAATCTGGTTAGTAACTTTATGCAATTTATAATAATTTATTTCTTGTGAATGTAGAAATTAAATTAATATTTAACTATGAAATAGATGAAGCGGGTGTATCCGGTATGGATTGGGATCCAGATGAGGGACAAGCTAAAATGGCAAGCAAGAAAGAATATGATTGCGTAATTTGTAATCAAACTACACCTAGTACAGAAGAAGCCCCCATGGGTCTAGTAGTTCTAGTTCAGGTAAAAATTTTTTGTTTTTATATTACGTCTTTTTTAACACCTATCAGTATTCATTCTTTTGGTTTATTCAATTTTAGGCGACGAGTGTGATAGGACATGAGCGCCAACAGCCAGAGCGTTTGATGTTGCCTACGTCAGACGATGATCCACCTATTCGACATCCAAAAGATGATACTCGCGGAGCTCATTTTGATTATAGGATAGATGAATTAAATCGATCCTTCGATAGTGTTAGTATTATTGACAAATTAAAAAAATTTTATTACTTTATGTTTACTTAAGAATTTATTTTTTCTGTAGTTATCATGGCTTTTATCGTTGAATTTGGGCTGGGAAGGAGGCGTTCACGTGCAAACATGCGGACATCATTTACACTTAGATTGTCTCAAAGCGTACTTACAATCACTGCGTGGATCGCAAAGGCAACAAAATATAGCAGTGGACAGAGGAGAATATAACTGTCCTTTATGCAGGCAATTGGCTAATTCTGTTCTCCCTTTGTCACCTCAGTTAGGTGAATGTTCAGCAATTGTGCGTTCTCGACTCTCGTCTCCTGAAACAATCCTCTTGGAGATTAATAATTTTTTGAAAGACATTCAGCGAAGCCCCGTAAATATAAAAGATTTATATTCTTATTTTTAGAATTATCAAAAAAACATTGATAAATTGATATTTATATGCAAAATATGTTATTGACAGGTTACATCGAATTTAGCGATGGCAATGGGAAAAGCTATGGAAGATATGACGAGTTCTACATATTTGAAATATAAACAAAAGAACTGGAACCCTAGTCATCAAAGTTTGTTCCTTTTTGTTACTTCGGTGGCTCGTACCAATTTTGAAGTCGAGCTTGTACAGCGCGGAGGTTCGCTTTGTGTTTCTCCTCCTACTACGATTCCTCTCACACCAAAGCGTGATTCCATCGGTACATTTCACTTTCACATTCAACACATTTAAACTGTTTGAAAACATAGATATTTAATAAACCATTTATTTTTCCAGTTGCATTGCTGCACGTCTTAGCAGTACATGCAAGAGTATTAATGACGTGGCCTATTCACGAGACATGGGAGCAATTGGCAGGGTTGCCTATGGATCCTCCTCCACAAATGGCTATCACTTCTAATGTAGGAGAAGTTCCTATGCTATTAAGGGATCCAACTGCTTTACTTATTCAATTTATACTTTTGCTTCCGCTTCATTTGGATCAAAGTAAATAAAATTATATTGAAAAGATACTTTTAATTAAAATGTTATATGTACCAATTTTTTAATTTTTAATATTTTTCAGCATATTTTTCTGCTGTGGTAAAAGTACTGTATAAATTGTTATATTATCAAGTCGTAGTGCAAATTAGTTGTGGTTTAACACAAGCTGAAAGAAATGCTATAATTGGTCGAGGAATGTTAAATGATCGATCAGGTCCGATTACATCGGAGGCTATTTTAAGGTCTGTGATCACTTATTTCCGCGGAACTGAACTTTATCGTAACGACGATGCTACGTCTTCTTCCCAAACAAATCATGGTAGAATAAGGAGTCATGCTATAGAGCAACAAGTAAGCAAATAAACATCATTCAAATTTAACATCTTTTAACATTCGCTCAAATTTTGTAATTAATAATATTGCTTGTATTAGATCCAAACTCTGTGTTTACCGTTCTTACGAGTGGCAACACTTCTTCGTCATCATCTGTATGAACAGCCAATACCTTTGATTCGTTCCTCGGAAACTGAGTTTGTAAGGCTCGTTTACTATTTGGAACTTGTGACAGAAGGTATGGACTGGAACTGTTTTAATGCAGCCGTGGCACTAAACTGGCAAAACGAGGAAACATCTAGTACAGTACCACAACTTTGGTTCGATCAGTACGGTGCTTTTGTGAGTCATAGTGAGATTGCTGCTAGGAGTTTAATTGTTGATCAGCATATATCATGGCAAATGCCAAAATTACTCAGTCTTCCAAGGGAGTATGAAAAAATATTTACGGTAAATTTTATTTTGTTATCTTTGCAATTTATACACAAAAAGTTCTTTTTAACGTGATAAATTTATTATTTTAGTATTATCATGAAAGGCAGTGCCGTCAGTGCCATTCTGTACCTCAAGAAATAAGTGTTTGTTTATTGTGTGGTACTATTGTTTGTTTGAAACAAAATTGTTGTAAACAAGCAAATATTTGTGAAGCTGTTCAGGTAAAATAATAGTTTAATAAAAGTTTAATAAAAAAATGTTTAATAAAAGAAATTAATTTGAGCTTGTTAACAATTTTTTTTTTTACTTTTTCAGCATTCTATTGATTGCGGCGGTGGAACTGGTATATTTTTAGTAGTAACATCAACTTATGTTATTGTGATTCGAGGAAAGAGAGCGTGCTTATGGGGATCGTTGTACCTTGATGATTTCGAAGAAGAAGACAGGGACTTAAAGTATGTATACAATGTTTATCTAATTCTTTTTCGACACATACAAATATAAGAATTTATAACATCTTTTTAACATTAACTATTCACAGACGCGGAAAGCCTTTGTATCTAAGTCAAGATAGATATCAATTATTGGAACAACAATGGTTAGCTCATAGATTTGATCATACGAAGAAAACCTGGGTCTGGCATCGCGATGCGCTGTGACCGATTACAATGAGCAAAATTAATCCATCCGAACTATATTGAATTATTAGAGCTATCCCTAAGGGCCGACGCCTCGCCAATGTTTACAATGCTTTAAAAGTTAATAAATCCCTCTGACGGCATATAGATATTATATTTATTCTGAGGCAAACAATAGTTAAATAATAAATATGTAGGCTTAATAATCATTGAAAGTATTAATCGCGACGAAATTTTTATAGTGACGCCTTTGGGTACCATGTCTAGCGAAGAATTTGTGTTTTTTAACACTTTATTTAAGACTCCAGAAAGTTAAATCCTAATTAAAATACTTATGTAGTTCATAGTGTTTGAGCTTTGTACGTTAAAGAAACAAACAGGGCTTGTACAGTAAAGTTCATTTGCTAGGCATGTTGATTATTTGTTTTCTTTTGTTTCGAGGATTAGCAATGAATTTTTACTTGCTTTTTTCATTTGCGGTTAATATGTAAAGTAACGTGACTCTTAGTACAGACAATACGATATTTTGTAAAGATTCTGCTGCTATAATACTATGAAGGAACAGACTGATGTCTTTTAAACATTATATTATTTGTTAAGAGAATTATGAGATCGTTAAATGAGACGTTCTATCTTCAGATCTACATGTCAAAATACTCCGATCAAAAACTATAAAGTATTGCAAACGGTGATTATCTCTTTTTTTTTCAAACAAATTATAAGTTTTTGTTTAAATGATTAATTTTTAATTACTATAGAACTTTTGTTGAATGAAATTTATTACTAAATTACGTATTTAAGATTGTCAACACAACTTTAGTGTTAACTGATTAATGTTTGTTTAATTTTGAAAAGATGGGGAAAAAGGATGGACCACTGCAGAAGAAAAAAATGAAATGGGCTGTGTACGTATAACTTTTAAAACTTATTGGACAAATAAACATTTAATACCATCATGTTATAAAAGAGGAAATTATGCTGTACACAAAATATTCACTTATAAATTTAAAATCCCACAGAAGAATATATACTCTTTTTATTTTTGCGTAAAAAGTCCGTAATGAACGTTTACGACTTATGATTCAAGATTGTAAATATGTATAGGCGCAAGGGCTGCCGTACAGATTATACGTTCGGTCAATTGCGAATTAATGAATTTGTACATAACTTACACAAAGTTATTCTGAAATTTTTTTTAATTTAGAAATGTTTTGTCTAAGTATATCATATTTTATCATAAAAAAGTTTATAATGGATCTGCTAAATAATTGAAGTGATTGAATGATAAGAAGAAATTAATATTGTGTTTAAAACGTAAAAAATAAAATGCTATTGTACCAAAATATTAAAAGTTAATTTAATATTATTTCAAAACCTTTATCCTAGTAAAAATCCTAATATAACAAATTATTAAAATAAACAGAAGGGATTGTTTTGTCCAGCATTTATTATCTTTTTGGAACATAAATACAGTTAGCTTAAACTAGTTAAAATATACATAATGCTTTTAGAAAATTTTTAAATATTTGATTGTACTTGAATGCCTGTTATAAAGCTTTGGTACTAAAATTATTATACCACGTTAGTCAAAAAAGGCAAAATTGTGATTGCCATTTTTATTTTGTAATCAAATATTGCATCTACTTACATGCTTTAACTTTTACAATACTTTTTGGATTTTTATTAAAACAAAATATCTAATATTACAATAGAAAACAGATTTATGTGCAGTCTGGACAAAAACGCCAATATTTTTCTTACTGTATAATCTAATGTAATTTTTACATTGTATGAAAAAAAAGAATTATATGTTAATTATGTATTTTTAATGGTTTACAGAAACAAGAATTGGTAAAAAAGTATAATACTCCATTTTTTCAGAATTTAAAAAATTGTACAATGAAAAGAAGTATGTTTATTTGTATTTATTGCGTTTAGGATCTGAATGCAACATTTTTTGTTGAAGCTAGTTCACATCATCAAACAATTGCTGCTTTTTTATAACATAACGAATGATTAATTACTAAGAGAATCTCTTGAATAATCCGTAAACTTAAATCTAAAAAATGCGCTGTATTAATTTAAGTAATTGTCCACCGTCAATATTTATACAAAGGTAAGGTGTACATAAGTAAGTGTCTTCTGAATTCCATCATTACCAAAGTACAAATATTAAAGGAAGATGCTACAAAAGACTCAAAAGTATTAGTGGAAAAAAGATAAAAATTTTCTGTACGTAATCTTGATACTTCACTATTTTTTTAATGATGAATGAATGTTTATGTTTCATGAAATCAGTGGTTATGATCCATTTCTATACAATGGGAATGTAAAACACCACGTCCAGATTACTTATATGAAAAGCAAGTTACATTAAAATTTTTAAATACATGTCTTCAATGAAAAACGTTTTCTTTTCCATGTTTATCTTGATATCAGCCACTTTCACTTTTAGAAAATAATAAAACCAAAATTCATGGCTTCTCCTCATCACTCCTTAAGACTCCCGATGTAAACCTCCTGTTTGTTCTTGATACACTTCAATAACGTCATCATTTTCCATTTCCAACTGTGAAAAAAAGATTTCTTTTATAATATATTCAGACTCACATCATACATAATTATTTTATGACGAATTTGGCTACATTTCCATATGTTTGTATTATTATTTAAAAGGAAATGTACATTATTTAATTTAGAATAACGTATTTAAATTTTTATAACTTTAGGAAATGCAAATGTTTTTAATTCTTTTTAAAAATTAGTACTAAGAAAATTTCATTAATTAACTTAATAAAAGGTGTAAACATTTAATGGTAAATGAAAAATAAGAAATATACAAATACATATGAAAAGTACATTATTAAGTAATATTAAATTAACAATTCTGCGTATACATATATATATTGACAAAGTAATTATATTCAGAACCTTCAAAATTGTGACAGGCCATCATGTCCTTATTTCCACATAAGTTATAATATTTAACAATAAATAAAATCATATAATATGCATTTGCAATTTATTGCATAAAATAAAAATTTTAATTGAAATCATACTTTTAGACTTAAATTAATTTTATAAAGTTGTTATAACAGAAAATGCATGTTTTTGTATATTTACTAAGATTTTAAAAAATACGTTTTATTCAAGTTCTTAGAAAAGTTTTAATTAAATTTACCTGCTTTGGTGTCTCATCATCATTGATTCTTTTGCCATCGAACAGAAACCTGAGGGATGTCATAGGTACACCCTGAAAATTGAAAGAAAATGATGATACAGATTGTTCTAGCAGGATAAAGAATTTACTTAGATTAGTTTAAGGTTAAGAAAGCGGAGAGGTAAATCTTTGTAAGACGACGCTTTATCTGCAATTCTAAGAAAAGACGGTATGCACGTGGAGTTTAGAAAAGAACTTACCACGCGATCGCTGTAGGATTTCTTGAGTTTGCCCATTTGAGTGGTCATTTTTACCCTAAAGTGGATTTCGTTGCTATCCTAAATGGAGGGAAAAAGAATAAAAATGAGTAAATCAGATATCTAGGTAGAGCAAAGAAGGAGAAGTAGCGAAAAGAAAGAAGAAAAAAGCGAAGAGAAAGAAAGTCATTAATAATAATGATAACTCACGTTTCCTACGACTTTGAGTTTAATGTACTCAGAATTCGCGTCGCCTGGGCCGGAATCGGGTTTCTGTTCCTGCACAGAGGCATCAAGGTTATAAATGGAAGAATTGCGCTGCAAATACGCTTGGCGGCACGTCGCTTTTTATCGAGACGGCCGGCCACTGGTCAGAGGAGTAGAAATTCAACGAGACTCACCTGGTTGTCGCCCATTGTTAAGAATTAAGATGAAACTAGTCGAGCACGCGCCACAACAGCAAGCAAACACAAGCAGGCAATATGGCGCTATGCTTTTGTCAGTTTCATAAGCTATTCGAAATCAAATTGTCGGTGTGTGTGCGCGTGCGGCAGTGCGGCGCGGCAGCGGCGGCGACTTGAGTTGAGCGGAGCTGATGCTGCTGCCCTGGCCAGAGTCTACACCTCCCCTTGACCGGTGTTCGTGTGCGACAAAACGCGGATAAGAGGCTAGCTAGGCAGGATTACCGCTTCTCCCTCCTCTTTCGACTATCCCTTGCTTTGCTGCTGATGTCCAGGAGTGTGTTTTGTCGAGGCGGCGTCTCCTCTGTTCGGAAAAGTACCGCGGGAATCAACCGGAAGTGCACGCTGATTCGCGGCTTTACCCGCCAAGGAGACTTGTCCACTTTTTGAAATTTGTCCGTTACTCAACTTGTCCAATTTTCCTGCAAGTTCGAACACGTTTAATCCTTTTTTTTTGCTAAAAACTTCCTCTTTCTCCTTATCTTTCCCTTTTTTAGCTCGTCAATGTTGATAATGAGAGTACTTATAGATGCTGATATCGTTTACATCTTTTTTTAAACTCTTTATTAAAAGAAATCCGAAAGTAGGTCGCTGAGAATTTGTTACGTAACAGATGTGCGTTGTGAAACCCGCATATATTAAGCGTTACACCTTTACAACTTTTTTCTTGCTGAATTTTCTGTACGCAATACTTTTGTTCAACGAAGCAAAAGGTTGTTGAGAATGAGTCACTAGTAGAAACTGAGTTTTTGCAAAAATTCGGTGCATATCTATTTACATTAATTATAAAACATATGGTATTTTACATTTTGTTAGTAATTATATCGACATTATCACACTTTAAGTAAATTTTTCATTTGTGCTCATTGAAGGCGACTGATTTGAATGTTGCAAGATGCTTTGAAAGTCAAGAAAAACGGTCCTTCTTGCCCCGGTAGGTATGTAGATGGAATCACGTTATATGTGCCTGCAGGTACATCTTCCAATTCCAAATATACAAAACCAGACCTAGAACAATCGATTCAAGGTATAAAGCAGGTTTACATGAAAATGGAACTTCGGATAATAGAGGATACGTCGGTCGTTCATAGTTTTGTTTGCGAAAATTATTCCGTAGGTCAAAAAAAACAGAGAAAGATTAAAAAGACGTGAAAAAACTCAACGAACCTAAAAGGACCGGAGCTTTTGCTTTTAAAAGCAGTCGGAGATTCGGAATCGTTCAAGATTACTGTCAATATTTCGAAACCAATTTGATATTGTTTAGGGCCTTTTAGAATTATGAGTAACCAATTATTGTTGTTTGAACTTTCTAGGATCAATTGATATCTTGGATTATTTGGATAAGTTGCAATATGGTTTCCGCATCCACCTGCAGATATTCCTTTCCATTGACCATCGGTAATCTAATGTATCGTAATAAAAAATTAGTTGGGTAGATAAAAATAGAACATGACTCATATCATTCTGCTTTGAACCGCATTCAGCTAGTTCTGTACAGTATGAAATGGCGTCTCAATCTCAACATGTAGAGGAGGGTGTTAAAAAATATCTAATTTTTGCCTATTTTGAGAACGTAGTCATGTTTTTGCGATATATTTTGATTTTAAATCGAGGGGAAATTTTTGAAAATTTGAAAAATATGTTTTTAATAATATTTTTTTTATCGAAAAATACGTGCATCAAATTGAAAATTTAGTTTAAAAAAGACATTTTTTCAAAAAAACTCTGCAATAGTAAATTTTTTATTAATATTTAAATTTTCTCTGAATGTAGAGAAGAAAAACCATAAATTGAAATTACTTTGGTAGAGATAACAGTAAAAATTCATGGCGATATCAGATTTCAAATGGGCAGAAATCAGGCCGTTTTTAACCCCTTCCATTTACGTTTACAACGTATAGAACAGCTTTTACACAAAAACGTACCTCTTTTTCGAATTTATAAGGATCTGCTATTTTACGCAACGTAAAGGGGGAAGTACTGTAAGCACGCAGCGTATAATAAATCGTATTTGTTTTTTCATACTGCGATATCACAAGAGTGTACCGCTTGTCACGATTTTGACCAAGTTTAATTTTGCACAAATAATGAGGGCTGTTTATCCTCACTCCATCTATGTAAGGTGGTGGATCGTCTAAATTGAAATATTTCATATTAAAAACCAAATGCGTGTCACAGGTTACTAATACGTTTTTGAAATCGTGATAAATATAAATATATTATAAATGTATCCAAATATTATTCTTTTACTCTACTCGTAAATGTTATTCTCATAACGTCGATGTTTTTGAAGCCTTTGAAAACTGATGAATCGGCATTAAAAACAAAGTTTTAATCAAGAAGTTTTAATCTTATATATAGAAATATAAAATATTAACCGACGATATCGTACTTAATTTCATGTACAACTGTCCGAACATTAAAATATATCCATTTCCAGGGTTAGATTCCAGCGTTGTTATTTTATTAATAGTAACATTTCATATTTTATATTATAAACTTTTACTTTGAAACAAATAAAATAATGTTTAAAAATATTCAGATTCATATAGATAATTAGGAATCCTTGCGAATTTAATTATTACGGATTAGTTTAGAGAACGATTTTATAAAATTGCCTTGTATTTAATACATTAAACATAACTAATAAAGATTTATAATAATTCTAATTGTTTGAGTTTTCAAAATTTTAATAATTACACTGAAATAAATATTTATTAAAAAGAATTTTGTTAATATAAATTCCGAACAATGAATTACCACAAACGCAATTCGATATATTTTAACTGAAGCACGTTAAAATTATTAATTAATTAGATCGTTAACTTTAAATATATCAAATTGTTAATTTTCTTATTTTCGAAAAAAATCCGGTAAAATTATAATAAACTTACGCTAGAATCTGTTACCGAATTTTTTATGAATATTGCAAAACTTAGCTCAATTTAATCGATAATAACAAGCGTGCGATAAATCAGCGTTTTCCACCGTCGTATTTTAAAATATTCGATATGCGTGCGAAAAATGATTCTCTTAAAAGTGTGTTTATCATCCCATCCTCGCTTCGCTCGGGCGCTAAACTCGCGTGGCGCGAATTCACTTTTCCGCAGCGTTTGTAATTATTTTGCAATAATTAATTGATTCTACTGTTGTCTAGAATTTATTTTTTAAACATCTTATTTTATCTAATTGAAGAAAATTTCTTATAATAAGAATAATCAATTTATAGACAAAATTTTGTATGAAAAGTCAAACTGCACAATATAAACATTATGGCGCATCATTATACGCATATTTTGCACCAGTAAGATAAGCTTATAAATTGCAAAAACTATTTTCTGTTAAAACGAATTTTTCAGATTAAAATCTTTGATTTATTTTGAGTGTAGGTCAACAATAGCAAGAATAACTCTGAAAGAACCGTTTTAGTGTACAGGTAAATCGCTTCATAGTACAAAAAAAGGTCAAAGGTTATATATATATAGATATAGCGAAGCACCCTTCTGGTTTCATCTTTTACTTTCTTTGCTGGAGGGCGCTACCGCTCGTAATAAATCGTAAGAAAATGAAACAATTAATGAATTACCATAATTTTTTTTAACAACGTAGATTAAAAAGAAATTTTACTCATATTTTTAATGATTCAAACAAATATAAATTAAAAAGGAATTAGTCCAAAATTTTTATAAAGTATTTTTAACTATGTATTTTTTCAATCTTAACTACTGAATACGAATTTCAGTAAACGTGCATAATCATAAACATGCGGTATTCCTGGAATGGCAATGATAATATATGAATCTTAAAGCTAATAGCTATAAAAATTTTTCTTTTATAAAAAAGAAATTGTATACATTTTATAGTAATGTATTTTACTAGAAATTTAAACATATAGACTATTTTACATATAAAATAAAATCTTCAGTCTACCATTATTCTTATTTCTATTATTTTTTCTAATTACATAGAATTAAAATACGTGTACTTTATTTTACTTTAGAAAGCTACTTAATTATTGGAAAGAAAAGTTTTAAAGTTTTTTCAAAAAAACAAATTAAAGATTTTTCCACCATCTTTTTCCATAATCTAGATTCCAAAATCTTATTCAGTTTTTAAACAAGATAAAAAATTGGTTTTTTAAAATCTTTTCAATAATTTTTCATTTCAAAATTGTATTTTAAATAATCCCGAACTCTTTTTTTAAATAATGCCGAACTTTTGAAAAGTATTGTAGGTATGCATTTCTGCCTTATTTATCTGGCAAGAATAATCATTAATTTAATTAATCTTACTAAAAACAAATTATAAAATAAAAATTGAATTATTATTATTATTATTTTTAAGTACTTACGTGGATAATAAACGCGTTTTCCATCGTTTTGATACACGCGAACTGTAATGTATTCTTGATTTTCTCGAAAATCAGCTATGTCAGTAATGTGTCGCGTTAAAAGTATCCAAACGGAACCTTTCACATCTGGTTGCACTTCTAATGAAAATTGAGGATTGTCACCAATATTATAAGCGTCTTTTATAGGACCAGTTCCTGCTTTCCACATTCTTAAATAAAAAGAGTTTAAAAAGATTTTGCTTTCAAAATGCTTGTAAGTACAAAACAAAATTAAAACTTACTGATGAATACAATAAGTATAATTAAATAATCCAGGATTCCAGTTAAAATAAAAAACATCGAAAAAGTGACATATACTTTCAAAATCGATCCAAAATATGCCGTTATCAAATTGAGAGGCAGAATCTGGATCATAATTCAAAGTTTCTCTCAACTCAGACGTCCAATGTTTCATATCAAGTTCAGAGAAATTACCACGCCATCTTAAATGTGACCAAGGATTTTTTAGTTGCAATAATCTTTCTCCCTGCATTAATATATAATTTCGTTAATAAAAATTATATTTTCAATATTTAATAAAATAAAATTCCACTTATACATACATTAATTTTTCGAACATCTAGCACAGCATAGGCATGAGAAGGAACTAGACCTGTTCTGTCTGCATCGCCATCTGAAAGATCTCCAGTAGCTACAGTGACTAGCACGTCTCCTTTGTGCAACCTTAAGAGTAAAGTATCAAATAAATCATCTTTATTAAAATCTGGTTCATTGGGTCTGATTGCCCATCTTTCTGGTATCCATCCAGTAAGAGCGTGTAAATCAATATTCTGCAATGTTAAATTTACTATACATTGTCAATTACTTCTATTTTTTTTAAAGAAATATTTAAATGCTTACACTATTTGAACCAGGAAAATCATATCCTCCCATTACTTTCATGTATGCTTTTTCTAACAAAGAGATCCAAAGTTCTCCTCGATTATTTGAGTAAGAGCACAACAATTGATTGTAACGACTCACAGGTAATAGATCATCTATCACAACTTTTCTTGGAATACCATTAATATGAAGTTTAATCATATATTTTCCTAGTTAAAAGATTATTTATAAAATAAAAAAAATTTAATTATTTAGATAAAACTTGAAATTGTAAAGGATCTTACCAAATGGATTGTAAATTGGCTCTTTATTTTTATTTTTAGGGTATATAATAGAAGTAATGAGTCTTCGGCCAAACTTTTTTTCATATTGTGCACTTACTGCTAAAGATGCCACAAAAGAGCAATCTGACACTACCTGTAGAACAAAGATCAAACTTTTCATTAATAAATATAATTTAATATAATTAACATTTACAATACAGAATACTAACGGTTTGTTTTATACTGTAATAGTCTACTACGTGCCCTATTACCATTTTTGGTTCTGAAAATAATTCTTCTGGACGACACCATTTAGCAAAATCAGGTTTTTGTTTTGGTGACAACTCTAGAAGACCATCTTTATCAGTAAACGGAATTGCATATTGAAATCTTTCAGAAAGATCAACATTCATAAAAGGCACAAATTCATTATCATTGATGTGGGAACTGTGAAGCAATACTCTTTTTTCTTCTTCCGTATAATTACCAGTACCTCCACTAATTTTTAAATGTGCACTGCTACCCCTATGTAATGGAGGTCTTGTTGGTTTACTACATCCTGCTGCTGCATAAAATTTAAATTAAAATTAAAATTATTTTTTATTTATCAATTATAAAGATAATTTACTAAACAATATTTTAAAAATACCAGAAGTAGTTGATGTTGGAGGTACTGGAGGCGTCGATGATATAGATGAAACATCATCTACAGGAAGATCTGTCTCAGGTACTGAGGGCAAATCAGGTATCGCAGTTTCTGTTTCTAGCTTTTTGATTCCTTTCAAAGATTCAGCTCTGTCCAAAGCATGTCGAACAAGGTTTGTTATTTTTGCTTTTTCATTACTTGTAACTTTCTAAAAATTTCATTGGTTATTTATTTTAAATAAATTTTTAAATTATATTAAACTTACAGCTTTTAAACCAAGTTCAGCTGCATTAGTATATAACTTAATTGCCTCTTCTTTAAAACCTGCTTCATCGGCATCAAGAGCTTGATTCAACAAAAATTTGCATCTTTGTAAATCACTTTCAGTATTTATTTCTACTTCATGTTTTTTTCTTTCCTCTTCCAAAACTAAAAACATTAATTTGTGAATTTACTACAAAAAATTAGTGAGCTTAAAACTGATTAGTATTTTACATTGTTACAAAATTATTGTAACATATTTTTCTATTATATTTTTGTATAGATATTAAATAATTAAATTACAGCATTATTAAATCTTTCACATACTTAGTTTTTGAATTTCTACAACTCTTTCCTGATATTCTGTATATTTTTCAGCTAAAGCAGGAACAGTAGATAAATTTTTTAGAAGCTTAACAGCAATGCCATAATAATAAATAGCTTGTTTATACTGTTCATTTTTATCAAAATCGACTGCTCTTCTTGCTGCGTCTAATGCAGCTTCTAAAGTTTGATCCATTTTATTTTCTAATAAATTAAAAATTTTTTAATTTATCATAAAATTTTCAAATTGATTTTTAAAATCGATAATATCTTAAACATCTTTAACGAAACTAAATTGTATTAACTCTAAAATTGTCCTCATTAGTCATCACCTCTGATCGTGCTTGACAATGTAACACATTTGTTTTCTTTTTAGGTTATATTGACGAAACGTCATACACATACACGGTATCATATACTTATATATAGATAATAGCTGATGGCTGTTCTGCTCATGCGAATCATGATTGCGACAGATTTGAAATAATACTTTCATAATTGATAAATTGATATAGGTATGTTTATAGAAATGACTTACATTTACAGGTACATATTATGTCCATAACAGATTGAAATAATATGTGAAATTGATTCGTCATTATTCTGGTATTTAAATTTTAAATTTTACACAATTTTGTATTAAATACACTGCAAATTAATAGAAAATCCTTTGCTTTACAATAAGATAGTATAATAAGAGTTGAGAATTTGTACCAGAACGAATAAGATTTTGCAGAACACACTTTTTCATAATGATAGTGTATAATAAAAATTCTATTGTACACTAGAATATTTATTTATAAGATCTTTTCACATTTTATAAGATTTTTTTCAACAGGATAAACTCTGAAATCCACCTTTTGTTGAAGTACCTTTTTTTTTTAATTATTTTCGGCATTAAAATTTGCATTTTTCTGTTTAAGAATTTTAAAATATAATAATATATCTTCTAATACAAAGAACTAAAAAGTAATAATAATGGAAGTATTCTTTCTTGACATTGTGCTCATATAAAGAATATCAAAAGAATGTGTATATAATATGGGAAGTGAAGAAAAGAAATCAAATCTTCAAAAAGGCAATGTATTGACTGAATAATTAATTACATCTAATGTAATGAAATCAACTTAACGAAAAAAATTTCATTTATTTGAAGGACATAATTATTGAAATTTTGCATATGTTTCAGCAATCGTACGAATACAGATTTCAACGTAGTGCAACGTTGTGGAACTAACGCACCACCTGTTGTTAACGTTCTTTTTACGTTTTTTTACTTTTACATTAACGTATTTTCTTTTGAAAATAAATAATAAATAAATGTAGTTAACACGCAAAAGAGAACTTATTTCGTATGAAGATTTGTATATATTTCAACTCATAGTGTTGCCCCGTCTAACTTCGGTACGGTTCAAATATTGCTCAAATAAAATAATTTAAAGTATAACAATGAATGTATTTTAAAATTCTAAATAAAAGTTGGATTAATTTTCAAAATACACTTCCAGCTCTTCATGTGCAAATCCACAGTATGGGTAAATCCACAGTAGTTGTAACGTATATTGCGTGACGAATTTTTGGCTTAATTTAATTGCTACTATTCACTTTACGTGCAAAGTAAATGATGAACTAGACTGACTTTAAAATATTTAGTCTGAAGTAAAAAATGATTTCTAAAATCGGCATAAATCCAAAAAAATACCTATTTAAAAATGGTAGCCATTTTTACGTTGTGCCACAAGCTGGACATTAATTTATGCCGATTTCAGAGTTCATTTACTAGTTCATACTAAAGATTTTATAGCCAGTCTATTTCATGAGCTTCCCACGGCAAGCTAATTAGCAGCAACAAATTACGCCGAAAAAATCGTCATGCAGTAGTTAAAACTATTTGCCCGTATATAATTAATGTACAAGTTCGAAAAACCGAAGAAAGAAAAATTGTATTCTTTGGACTTTTAAAAATATTTAAAAAGTTATATCATGTTTTCTGCAAATTTACACATTTTTTCGCATATTGTATTCATATTCAACTTTAAAATGCTTGCAATATTGCTATTTTTTCGACGAGTTCTGAGCAACACATGTAAAATCTACCATTACCTGGATATTTAGCGAAAATAACACTTACGCATATAAAAATCGTATAGTGCCATAAAAATCAAAACTACGTGAGAATTCCCCATAAATTGATCGCAGTTCTTTTGAAGTCTGAACGAAAAAGAGACGACATGTGAATGGATTTTCTTCTCGCGGGAAAATAAATCCAGGTGATACGCGTCTTTTTTTTTATTGCCAAGTTATAACAAAAGTTAATCAATTATGCAGAGATTTAGATCGAAAAGCATCAGGATTTGAAAATAATAGTAAATATACGCGTTATTCGCATATCATCCTATAGATTTTGGGATTGATTTTATATTATACAATTTGATATATAATCAAATCAAATAAATTATTAAAAAATTATTTAAATAATTAAAGATGAGATCGGTAGATCAAACCGACGAAACGTCGCTTTAGTAAAACAAAAAAAAAAGAGAAACATGTCTTCTTTCTAGTTTTGCTTTCATCAGATCTAACAATCAACTTCCTTAAAACACCTCGAAGTGATACAATAATTAGTTGTAGAAATTAAAATTATATTATTTCATTCCTTTTAATTAAAACATACTTGCCAAGGGTTTTAAAATTCCGTAGTGATTTTTGTGAAAAAATACATAAAATAAAAACTAATAAATGGCATTAAATATTTAGATTTTTATAAAATTTTAGAAGATATTTTTAAATTTTTGTAGAAACACAAAAAAGCTCGGTTTTATTCTGACTTCTGAATTGAATTGTTTGTATTTTTGACTTATAAGTCACATTATAAGTTTACATTAGGAAAAACATAATCTTTAATATAGAAAGACAGATTGATTTTATTAGACCGTCTTACATTTATCAAAGTATAAAACCATTACTAAAAGTAACCATCTAATTTAAAAAATGTTTTCAAAATAATTTAACTTTTGGTTATGATTTCTTAGCTGTCTTTTCTTTTTGTTCACTTCCTTCCATCGAGTGTCAAAATAAGGTAATAGCAGAGTTACTGAAGGTTTATACATATTTAAATGGCTTAGAGGGATCTAATGTAATTACGGATTTCTTAAAAAAAGAAAATCGAACAAATTTCTATTAAATGATCATTTTTATTATAGAAATGTTTTTACATAGATCATCTTATTTTGTAGCTACGGGCGCAGATTGATTAGAAGACTTTGAGTCTCGCATGGACGCACTACGTCTTCTTTTGAGTTCTTCCTGGCGCTTAGCTTTAGCTTCCTTTTGCCTTTGAGCTAACAATTTCGCATATTCAGCTGCCTGCTCTTTGCGAGCTAAACAACGCCTTTTCTTAAGTGCTACACGATGCCTTTTCCTCTGAAAAATCAATATTTTTAATATTATAATTGAATATTCTTTTCGATATACGGATGCGTAAAATTAGATTTTATGCATTTTGGAATGTTTTAAAATCATTTTTACGTCCCTTATATCAAAAAATATTGTTTGACACACGTGAGAAATATGATTCTCGGGTGAGGGTGATTATCTCCCTCACTTCACTCGGGCGCTAAACTCACTCTCTTTCGAGAATCAACTTTTTCTCCTTTATGTCGAAAAGTACTATTTCGTTACAAGGGCGTAACATGGACTTTTATACCTCAAGCGCGATCGCCACGTACCAGGGCCGGCGTAACCAGCCCGAGTTCTGCGCGATCGCGCTAGAGTGTAAAAGTCTAATTACACCCGTGTGACGAACATTATTTTTCAATGCACGGATGTATAAATTCAATTTTATTTCCTGTTTTGCAGAGGCGTAAAATCGCGCATTATACTCGTATTAGACAAAAAATTCAATTTTACGTTGTTTGGACGTAAAATTGAAATTTACACACCTGTGTATCAAAAAGTACTATTAAAAATAAGTTTTACCTGTAAAGTAAGAGGCGTGATAAGACGTTGGATTTTCGGTGCCTTAAAGCGTTCTTTCTTTCCTTCCTTTTGGACTGGGCGTTTCACAACAAATCTTCTCACATCATCTTGTTTCGTTAAGTTGAAAAGCTTGCGAATTTTGCTAGCTCTTTTAGGTCCTAAGCGACGGGGAATATTTGTATCAGTTAAACCAGGGATTTCCTAAAAATTAATAATATACATTATTAATAAGTAGATATGCAAAATTAGACAATTCAAAAGTAAAAATGGTGCAATAAATTATACTCCTAATTTATTTTTCTGGGTTTTATTTAACATATTATTTGGATTTATTTATATTTAAAGAAATTTTATGTAGGAATAACTTATAATAACACATTTTTATTAGCTATACCGTGAGGAAGATTTAAATGAAAAAACAACAGACATTTTCAATTCCATTCAAAAGATTAACAGTTCTTTCTAGGGTTGAGATAAAAATGTGGAGAAAGCATCCTGTGTTACAAAAGTCAGTTAGAATCCACATGAACACCCGACCCCTCCCTGTACCCCGTACCATGATCTCGTCTGATTTTTTCATCGAGTACTTCCTCTCTACTTATGCTTCTAGAGTCTCTCATATCGAGATCAGTGTGAAGTATAAAGTATTACAAATGAATTCGATACAAAATCAGACAGGGTCAGGGTATGGGGTACGGGGTAGGGGTTGACTATCTATGTGAATTCTCCCTTATGAATAGAAAAGTGAAGGAAACATAAAATGATTTTTAACTGTCTTTAAACTGTCTTGGAAAAAAAAATCTTGTAAAACTTAAATATACGCTACTTTTATATACGCGATATAAGAAAGTTTAGGATATTACAATAAATTTAATATATCATACCTGTTCGCCTTTTTTAATTATGACAAGAGCCAACACTGACAAGTTAGCATCTACAATGCAACCACGAACAGATTTGCGTTTTCGCTCACCGTCACGTCGAGGTCTGTAGCATGAATGACCTTTAGAAAGTAGTAAACGAACTCGTCCTGTAATAGAATATTTTTTTAACAATTATTTACAATTTTTTTTATTGAGAAATATTTATAAAACAGAATTGACAGTATCAAAAGCAATAACAAACTCAATAAATCGCTAATTGTAAAAAGACTACCCAATAAGCACACCTTCAAAAAAGTATACTTCTAGTATTCTTTTCCAATTCTTTAGTGTCCAGAGACACTCAAGACTTCTAAAAGAGTACTAGAAGAGTACTTGATTGGTAGTCTAGAATTGTGTGCTTATTGGTTACTTATGTTAACTAAAACTGTGATCTCAATTTTGCAAAAACCTAAATTTCTAGATTTTAAAATATATTTTTAAATTAATAATTGATGGGGTTCTAACTCATAAAATCTTTTTTATCACTATAAAATAATAATTACAGATTTTGAAAAAAATTTTTTTATTAAATCTCTTTGTGAAATGAAAATGAAAGCTATTATATATAATCGTGAATCTCATGCATCTTTGAAAAATAGTTAAAATTTTAAGTCAAAATCTTTAGTGTAGTATATATAAGTAAGTTCAATTATTAAAAAATTATGAAAATTTTATAAATAGAATAAAAATGGATAAAAAAATTAATTTTAAATACATCAATGTATGATTTTCAATAATTTAAAACATTAAAATATTCAAAAATAAAATTTATTAAAATACATTAATTGTATTATTATTTTCTTGAATATTAGTTTTAATTTTAACCTAAATTAAAAATATTTTATTTTAAAAATGGTTAAACAATAAGAATTCAAAGAACTGGATATATTTTTATGCAGAAAAAAATTGTTAATAATCCTTTTAACGTTCACTTTTGATTGAAATAATTATTTATAAATTATATTTTCTAAAAAGTTTAGGTAAAGTATAATAAATTTATCTTATACTATATTAATAAAATAAATGTGTAACAAAATTTGTAGGTGCAACAAATAGTTTGAAAATAAAAATTTTCAATACATGCTAAATTTAAAATAAAATAAAAAAAATATAATAAATAAATACCATTAGTTAAGATTCCTTGTTTCATTGGAAAACCTTGTTTATCATTTCCTCCCGCAACACGAACCACATAACCTTTCCATTCATCTCCTAGTGAATCAGCTTCAACTTCAGCACCCATGCGCTTTTCATAAAATATTCTTAATTTATGCTCATCAGCAATTTCAAAAAGCTTTTGACATCCCGTTGCCGGGAAGGACACGTTCAGCTGGAATAAATAAATGAAAATGATTAAATAAGAAATACAATGAGATTCTTTATTCATTTATTTATTATTAATTTATTTAAACAATATATATATATATTATAAATAAATTGTTATAGAGAAAAATCTCCAATTTGAGAATAAAGAATTTATCGATTTTTATTCAAAAAGTCTAAAGATGCCTTATCTCTAAACATCAGAACAGTAAAAAAATTTCTTTTTGAAAAACCTTGATTTTAACAATGATTATCGTTTTGTTAAAAATTGCTATAAAAAGAAAAGCTTAAAAAATGTTTATATCTATTTGTTCTGTATATATTGAAAAATTTTTTTTAATATATGTAAATATTTTTGGTACAATCAATTAAAATTATAACTAAAATATATAAATGTATATAAATAATAAGTAAAAAACTATTAATATTGTGTTTTTTAACGTGAAAATAAAGAAAGACTAAATAAGCCACGTGTTAGTCTTATAACCTAAAAAACGATCTTTTAACTATATTTTTATCAAAAGTGCGAATTTATGCATAAACATACATATCTCAACTTAAAGTCAATAATATATTGAACAAAAAACCATTCTAATAAATTGTTTAGCTGTTAAGAGATATTAATATTAATAATTTAATTTACCTTCATTTTTCACGCGAGCCAAACTCTTAGAGCATGAAAAACATAAAGGGGAAATCGAGGCCTTTCAGTCCAGGAACTGGATTCTGTAAATTTAACGCAGCGCCACCTTTGTCGTTAAGAGTGCTCCTCACAGCGACTGGAACGCCACAATCCACAATTTTGCCACAAAACGTTCAAAGCATATTTTTTTTAATTTAATTTATGTTAAAAAAGATAATTAGAAACTATTAACCTAGCTTTCCCGCGTGTAGGTATTATCTGAAAATATTAAAAAAAAAGTTTCACATAGAAAAAATCAAAAATGAAAATTTAATCTGTAGAGAAAATTTGAACTGCAGCAAGCAGGCGGTTTATGTTTATCTACTGTGATACTATCCGTGATAATGATAATACCTAATTGCCTATCCAGTAAAAAATACCTCTTTCTTATATCTTTCATCTTAAAAACAGCTTTTGGATGGATATTGGTTTCTATTATCTTTTTTTTAACATAAATTAAAAAAATATGTTTTAAAAGTTTCGTGGCATTTCAGTCGCTGTGTATTTCAAAGTTTTCATGCGTCAGCTTTATCACAGGTTCTTCATCCACGGCCGTATGATTCAGTGACCACGCAATTTTTTAATTTCCCGCCCACTGTTATTCTAGTGCGCATGTGCATTGATATATTTTGTTGGCGATGTACATAGCCCGATAGCCGCGGCAAAAAGCTCATTTTAAAGAGTTTGGGAAATTGGGACATCTTGCAGCTGAATTCCGGATAAAGTTTAATATGTATTTATTTATTATTTATTATATATTATTATATTTTATATATTTATTTCCGGATGTAGTTTTAAATATAAAAGATATACGTCCGACGTTAATTAGCCTCATTCACCCTGAATTCAGCTGCAGGTTGCACCAAGAGAATTTTTGTCCAACAACCATGCGCAGTAGTGATACAAATTTATTACTGCAGACTGCAGTGATACGTATTATAAAAGAAGAGAGACAGACCGGTAAATTGACGATAAACAAAAACAATACGATTTAATACATTTATTTAGAGTTTATAAATTAGTAAAAGAAGTTGTGATTTTAAATAATTATAAATAAGAAGTACAAAAATAATAAGATATTCATTGCCTTGAAGTCCGATATTGGTAAGTGAATATATACAAAAGAAAAATAAGCTTGAAAAATAAACGGTTTATACGATTATACGATTATCGTTACATCTGCAGTACTAGTATATTTTTATTTACAAATCTCAGTTCTAAATTAAAGATGGTTATACTTATTTTTTGCAATATTGTCTTTTTAAAATAGTTCAAATGCAGTAAAAACTTGTTGACTGTCAGTTGATATGAGTTTAGTGCAAAAAATAGGTTATATTACTATTGTCTATTGGAGTTATCAAATTTCTTTGAGCATTTTTTATAAAGTGTATCAAACTTATTTTTCAAAGAAAAAATTACTTGATATTTCTTCATTGGGAAAGTGGGCTATTGTTACAGGTTGTTCTCGTAGTATAGGTAAAGCTTTTGCTGAAATTTTAGCTAAGCAAGGATTAAATTTAATTCTTATTAATCATCCTAACACTCAAGATTCGACAAAAGATTTTTCTAAAAGTTTAGAGTCTTTCTATGGCATTAATACTAAAATTATCTATCTGAATATTTCTGAAGGCTTAGAAGCTTATAAAGCTGTAGAAAATGAAATAGTAGACTTAGAAATTGGAATATTAATCAACAATTTTGGCTACAACAGCCCACATCCAGAATATTTTCTTGATTTGCCTCATAATGATAAGATTTATACAAACATTATTAATTATAATGCTGTTGTAACAACCAATATGTGTCGGATTATTTTACCACAAATGGTATTAAGACGAAAAGGAGCTATCATTAATATTGCATCTTCAGCAGCTGTGATCCCAAGTCCATTGTTAACAGTATATGCAGCAACAAAAGCTTACATTTTGAAATTCAGTAAGGGTCTTCACATGGAATACAATAAATATGGAATTGTAGTGCAGTGTTTGTTGCCTGCAAGTGTAGCTAATGCTTCAAATTGTACATTTTCTTCAAATAGTTGGTTTCTACCAACTCCCGAACAATATGTTGAGAGTGCCATTAAAACAATAGGAAAAAATGAAATAACAACTGGTTTTTTTCCTCATTCTGTTTTTCTGTGGATTGTGCAATTAATAGACAAATTTTCACCTACATTATTAATTTTTGCAATTACTAGAGTTATGGAAATAAATAGGAATCGTATTATTCAAAAATACATCTGTTAATATTTTGCTAGTTTTTTTCTTAAACTTTTTATCGTTAATTTGTTGCTGAACCATTTTAAATTGTGATATTTAAACAACTAAACATTATTAACTACATTGTGCAACTAAATACTATTTGTGTACTTTATCCTGATCAAAATTTTATTACAACTTCATTCGCTTTTGGATTTTTTGGAATTGTAGAATAGAATGTATGATTTGTTATTTTAAATATTTTTAATATTTAATATATTAATCATTTTTAACAAAGAATTTATAATTACAGGTACTGAAACAAGTAGTCATACAAGAGATATGGAAGTAAGACACCTACCTAATTCTTATGAGGATTATTCAAAAGAAAAACAATGTCTTATACTTAATAGCAGTGGTAAAGATGTAAGTAAAAAATTAAAACAAATATTGTTTACTACATTGCAAATTGTACAATAAATAAAATTATTTAATTTAGATTCATGATAAATTTCGAGAAAAATTAAAAACTGGAACTAAAATTTTAATGCAAAGATTGGAAAATCATAGAAAAAATTGGTACAGTTTAGATGATAATTCACTTTACACAGGATTACCTGGAATTGCTTATGCATTTTATCATTATGGAAGATACTTTGAAGATAAAAGTTATATATCAGTAAGTTTCAAATTTGTAACTATATTTTAGATTATTTATAAAAAAAAAACCGCTGCTAATTGAATCAGCAGAATGCTTTCTCAAAGAGACTGGAAAATAAAGTATTTTTCCAACATATTTTATCAATTCAATTATTAAAAAAAAGCAAAAAGATGCATTCTAAAAATCGTAAAATTACTATAAAAAAACACTCATAAAATGATCTTTCACTCACACATACTCTAGGAGAAAGCAATAACTTTAGAACAATCTAAAAGACATATGTCAATAAAAAAGAAATCAAGAGTAAATTAAGAATATGAATGTATATTTTATGTATCTTTGAGATATATCGTCAAAAAAGTTATTCTTGATACATGAAAAATTTTAATTTTCAAAAAAATAGATACTTATCGAATCCGCACTTTTCAAAACTAATTTATGAGTAGTCTCAAAATACATAAATCCTTAGAAAATCAGACATATTGAGAATATCGATCTATATTTTATATTTTTCCAATAAAAAATGAAGAAAATAGTACATTTCGATACTAGTGCGAAAAAATGATTTTACCCTCGTGTGGACGTTTGCCCGAGAGAAGCGAGGGTGAAAGGTAACACGAAGTTAAAATCACCTTCTCGCTCGCGTATCGAACAATATTTTTTTATACGACATGTACTTTGGCTTGATTTAGCTCGTTTTTATTCAAGCGTGTACGAAATCGAGTTTTATGCTAGGAGTATCAAAAAACTATTTTTGAAAAAAAGAACATTCTATAACTCTTTATTTTATCTAAATAGATCTTTAAAATCATTCAATTCACTCCAAAATTTAACCAGTTTTAAATTGAGACCTACTTAAGATGTAAGCAAAATTTCGACTTATATGCATCTGTTAGAGGTTTTATTCATGACATATATACATTTTTTAAATCTTATTTTTCTGATTTGGGAACCAAAAAAACATTGAAATAAATCAAAATCTCGAATTTGAAATTATGCACTGTTAAAAATCATTTTCTTTGAAAAAACGAAATATTTTGAATAAAAATATTTTTTAGAAAAGTGCAGAGTTGGTGCTAAAAAGTGTTGAAACCTTGAGAGGCAAAAGATATGTGACGTTTTTAACAGGAAATGCAGGAGGTCTTGCCTTGGGTGCTGTAATATTTAATTTGTATGTGGACAAGGAAGAATCAAAGAACATGATTAGAAAGTTAGTTGTTTAATATATTAGTGCCAATAATTTCATTTCTCTTTTAATCAAATAATTATTTATTGCAGATTGACTTCTCTATCACCTTACGTTGTTGACGACGGCTCTGACATACCTGATGAATTACTCTACGGCAGAGCGGGATACTTGTATTCTCTTTTATTTGTTAATAAGCACATTTCACCTGCTCCTGTAAAAGACCAACTAATTAAGCAGGTACTTTAAAAATCTACTATTTAAGTTGTAAACAAAAAAATTAAATTTTAATTAATTAAAATAAGTTCTGATTATTACAGGTTATCAATTGCATATTAAATTCTGGAAGAAATTATGCCAAAGCTAACCATATTAAATCACCTTTGATGTATATGTGGCATGATTCTGAGTATCTTGGTGGTGCTCATGGT
Organism: Ormyrus labotus; assembly: GCA_035582975.1. NCBI lineage: Eukaryota > Metazoa > Arthropoda > Insecta > Hymenoptera > Ormyridae > Ormyrus > Ormyrus labotus. The sequence continues at coordinate 7,335,374 of JAWWEO010000045.1, read as the reverse complement.
TTAGCTGGAATACTTTACATATTATTACAAGTAAGCTATGAATTATTTTCTTTTATTATTTTCACTGAATTATAATATGTTATATTAAAATTATTAAGGCTGAAGAGTATTTATCAGAAGATCAGTTAAAAAATGAAATAGAACCATCACTTCAATGGTTGGAGAATTTAAAGTATCCTTCTGGAAATTTTCCATCTTCTGTTGGTCGAACAAGTGATAAATTAGTTCATTGGTGCCATGGAGCCCCTTCAATGACAATGCTATTTGGCTTGGCTTACCAGGTAACTTATCAAAATCTTTCTTATTTTTATAATTTTTTAAAATAATTTTTAAATTGAAATAATTTTGATTGTAGATTTTCCAAAAAGATCAATACTTAAATACAGCTCTTGAATGTGGAGAAGTAATTTGGCAAAGAGGACTTTTAAAAAAAGGATGTGGAATTTGTCATGGAGTTGCTGGAAATGCCTATTCATTTTTAAATCTTTTCCAGTTGACAAAGGTAATTTAAAATCATTGAGATGTATTATTTTCGAAAATATGATTTTTTATGTAAATAAAAAAATTGGAAATTATAAATAGAAAGTTTTCTGCCTGCATTTTAGGATCCAAAGCATTTATACAGAGCTTGCAAATTTGCGGAGTGGTGTATGGATTATGATGCACACCAGAAAAGACCTGCTGACAGACCTTTTTCACTTTTTGAAGGTAATTTATTTCTATATTTTACTTTCAAACAATTTTAAGAATCATCTCTATTAAATTTTTGATACCTATACTTAAAATTTTCAGGTTTAGCAGGAACTATTTACTTCCTTGTAGATTTGCAAAAACCAATGCAAGCTAAATTTCCAGGATATACCTTATAAGGAAAACCAAGAAGACTTATTTATTTATCAATATTTATTAAATTTTATTTTATATTTCTACAATTCTTGTAATCATTCAAATTACCACTAACTTTGGTATATATACAAATTGCATATTATATATTTATTCTCAATATAGAATTAAATATCTGAGTTGCAGATATGTAGAGAAATTGTGATAGTGTTCCAAAATTTTTGGTCACCGTAATGAAAAAAATAAAGTAATTTATAAAAATTTGTCTTAAAAATTGACTTGTATTACATTGTTATTTTAAAACTTATATTTAAAAATAATACATATTAATTATAATTTTTATTAAAACGTTTAATAGTTTCTATAAATAAAATGTAAAATGTTGACATCACATTAAATTTAAAGCCATTTATAAAAATTTGTAAAATATCTTTCGATATTTTACAGTATCCTCGGAAAATTTTTGAAAACTATAATGTCGGTAACTATGTAAAAAATTTTACGCATTTTAAGATTTTTTTATTTTAAATTATTTATATTAAAAAAGGAAATTCAATCTATAATTCATTCAATTCCGCTACTTTTTTACAAATATATTACATTCATAATATTTTTGTGTTCTTTCACTTTTTTATCAGCGCGACGGTGCAATCTTAAGATAAGTCTTGTGCTCAGTAAACGATCCTTCATTAAGTTGTAGCGTGCCACTGAACATTGACGAAGTAGTTTTATTGAAGTTCTTGTATAAAAATGTCTGTGCTAAATACAAAATTATATGTGTCCAGACGGACCGTCTTTCATGACCGTGTACAGTCATCTATTTTAGTAGTTTCAGAAGGCAAAATTAAAAAAATATTACTTTGCGCGGATGATAACCAAATCAAGGAAGAACTGAAAGTATGTATTAGAAATTTTAAACAATTAACAGAATTATAAATTAAAGATGAATTTATTTATTGCTGTAAAATGAAGAACTATCCAGATGTCGAATGCGAAGATTTTGGTAATCTGATATTAATGCCCGGAATCGTAGATTCTCATGTCCACGTCAATGAACCTGGTCGTACTCATTGGGAGGGCTTTTGGACAGCTACAAGAGCCGCTGCAGCCGGAGGCATAACGACTATTATAGATATGCCACTGTGCGTATAGTTGATGAAACTTACACATCGTAGATAAGAGCAAGATTAGTTAGAAACAATCATTTTATTTGTTATTAAAACTTATATATAGACATATTATTTCAGTAAAATAATTCATTTTTTTCAATTCAATAATATCAATTTATTTTTACTCGAAAAACTTGATGAGTTTTTTTTTATAATTTTCGAAGTAGACATACATGTTAGTTTGTAAAAAATTAAATATCAGTTGCTACATTGGAGATGCGTATTGCAAAACTCATATCAAAAGATAATAAATAATGAACGTTTAAAAATTCGAAATTTTATGTTTAAAAAACAAATTTTTTAGCAAATTGTTTAACAATATATTACGATATATAAATTAATGATGTAAGTTGCTTTAGTTGATTTTACATAGTAGTGACGAGTAATGAACTATTGAAAAAATTATATATTTGTTTTGATTACACAGCCACACAAAAAAAAAAAATGTCAAAACCCACGGACCAGACCATATATACCTTATGTTTTTGAGGTCGC
>JAWWEO010000045.1:7292603-7332767 GCA_035582975.1 Ormyrus labotus | reverse complement strand
CTGCGTCCGTTTTTGCTGTTTGCTGGCATATTGCTGGCATATTGCTGTTATTTTGCTGCACTTGTGTTATTGGGGAAGGTATATATAGTCTGGTCCGTGGGTTTTGACATTTTTTTTTGTGTGGCTGTGTTATTGTTAAAAATCTTGTTTATAAATTTTTTAATTCTATTGGTCTTGTGAGCTAAGGTTTTTTTGGAGTTCTCATCTTTAGGTCCTTTGCGACATATTTCTTACCTACCGATTAAGAAACGCCAACGAAATAGAATTTTTTCTTTTTATTAAAACTTTTAGAAGCAATATATTTATCAAATACGAAAATGCCTTTCGAAATCAATATCATAAAAACGAAACATTTAAATAAGTGTTGAAGAAAACATGGTGTACAATTTTTACCTGTAAGCTCCGCAGCTTAATCAGTTTGTTGCATATTTCGCTTTTGCTAAAAAGGCTAAAATGAAAGGATTATATAACGTATTTATTTTGCATAAACTAGAAATTCTATTCCACCTACAACTACTCTGGAGAATTTGAAAACAAAAGCGCTGGTAGCTCAGACAAAATCATTTATAGACGTTGGATTTTGGGGAGGCGTCATACCCGGAAATCAGGTAAAATATAGATAGATCAATTTATTTATGGATTCAAAATGAATTTCAAGTTTATGTGTTGATTTTGCAGAAAGAATTAAAGCCACTAGTAGAAGCAGGATTGGTTGGATTCAAGTGTTTTCTGTGCCCCAGTGGTATAGATGAATTTCCCCACGTTACTGAAGAAGACGTAAAGAAAGCTTTCTCTGAGTTACAAAATTTAAACACTGTCTTAGCTGTAATTATTTTGAACAAAAATATTAAATAACTAGAATACTTTAATTAATTTTACTAGAAGTAAATATCATTTTTTACAGTTTCATGCTGAATGTGAAAGTGGAGAAGCTTCCAATCAACCAAATGGTTTGTAAAAATTGATATTTTTCTTTTGAAACATTATTATTTTTAAATTATGCAAATAAACACAAATTATGCAAAATATATTGTATTTGCAAGTGCGAAATTTTTTAAAAATCTTTATTTGACTTTTAAGCAAATGAAGCCTTTGATTTCACTCTTAATAGAGCAGATTAGAATATTCTATGACTTTTTATCGTTTAAATATTTTTCCAAAGATTAGTATTTCATCGAATATTTTTATATTCAATTTATAAACAAATCTAGTACATTTTCAACTATCTCCAATTACAATGCTTCCTTACGATTTTTCAGGAAATCCTTCAAATTATGAAACGTATTTAGAAACGCGACCACCGATCATGGAAGTCAGTGCAATAAAAATGATTGTTGACTTGTGTAAAACATATAAGTGAGAAAACAGACTTTTATCCACTAGTAATAATCATCATTATGTTAAAACAAAAATTCAATTTTAGCTGTCGTTGTCACATAGTTCATTTATCGGCAAGCGACGCATTACAATTAGTAAAGGAGGCGAAAGAAGAACAGTTACAGTTGACAGCAGAAACGTGTTATCATTACCTTTATCTCACCGCTGAGAAAATCCCTCCAAAAGCTACGCATTTCAAATGCTGTCCTCCCATTAGAGATGAAGCTAATAAAGTAAGTAATAATTATGCTTTCTTCATTAATAACTTACATTTTTTTTGTTTAGCCTAATTTAAATTTTCTTGAATGTTTCTTTGTTCTTTGATTGTGTTTTTCTAAAATATTATTTATGTAAAAAAAAAGTTTGGAACGCCGAGCAAGTTTACTTTAAATGGAATTTCTAAAAAAAAGTCGTAGTACTATACAGTTTTATTTTTAAAACAAACCTTGATGAATCAAACCCGCTCCAGTTCTTGTTTTTGAATCATCGTGGAAAAAAAAATTGCTTAAAGTGTGCGATTTCTCAAAATCAATCTGTAATCGCCAATAAGTTTTTTATTAGTTTATAAATAATTTTGACTTTGGAATAATTCGTAAGTATATTTAATATTTTTTTACGATAATTCTAAATTGTATTTTTCGATGTACCAAATCGTACGAACAGAAAAATCGGAGGTGTTAAATAACATTGTTATCATTTACAAAAACAATTCATTAGGCGTAAATCGTTAACTCTTTGATTAATTGTAAAGTATTCTTTAAATAGCTCATAAAAAGCAATTATTTTGTAAATATCTAATCTACACTTCTAACATGAAACTCCATAAAACCACCTCAGGAAAAGCTCTGGGAAGCTCTGAAGGACGGCACGCTGGACATGGTCGTGTCCGACCACTCGCCCTGTACGATGGACCTGAAGGAGGGCGGCAACTTCCTCACGGCTTGGGGCGGCATCTCGTCGGTCCAGTTCGGTCTGTCGCTCCTCTGGACTCGAGCGAGGACTCGGCAGGTGACCTTGCCAGAGGTCGCGCGGCTGCTCTGCTCCGCTCCGGCGAGCCTCTGCGGCCTGGAGAATCGGAAGGGCTGCCTGCGAGAGGGTCTGGACGCCGATTTCGTCGTTTGGGATCCTGACCGAACGATCGAGGTGAGCGTACGAGGGCGAGGCCGGACCGAGGATCGAGGGACGTTGATTCTGATATCTGTGCGTTAATTTTCAGGTCGAGCAATCGGGAATTTTCCACAGAAACAAGGTTCGTACAAATAAAAGTCGGCGCGCGAACGTCGTAAATCGGTATTTCGCGTTGATAAGATCTTCGATGCGCTCGCGGAGAAAAGATGTTTAAGAGCGTAAACTTTGCTCCTCGAGATATTCTATAGCGTCGTAAAAACTTGTTTGCCTGTCGGTGCGCAGTCGAGCAAGATTTTTCATCGCCCGGAACGAACCTTTTTTTTATTGTTATTGCTATTTAAGCTCTTGAACTTGATTGCAATCCGAGATTGTTACTTGCAGCTCACGCCGTATTTGGGAGAAAAGCTTTACGGGAAGGTGTTCGCCACGGTTCTTCGAGGAAACTTCGTCTACAGAGATGGTGAATTTTCCAGCCAACCGCTCGGTCGGCTTTTGCTCAACGAAGCTTTTCTGTCGGAGTTGAACAAATTAAAGTAATTTTTCACGTTGGTGTTCTTTTATTGTAAAAAGGCAAGCAAATGCAAAATAAAAAAAAAACTTTATTACAGACATTGTTTTTCGTTAAATGTTACTTATATATCGATAAGATAGACCTCCAAATGCAAAAGCAATTTTACGGCAATGTTTTCTGCGAGCAGGAATCTGTAGAATGTCGCCGTACTATCACCGCGATTAAAAAAACTTAGTAAGAGGAAGACTGTCTCGAATTCGGTTTACGCTTTCAAAGCTTTCTCATTAAGGCAACCATAATTTTGAAGCGTCGACTCGAATGACGCCACTCGATTCCCTCCAGAGCGCAAACCCCGCCGCAGCGTTCTTTAAAAAAAGAAAAAAAAGTCGAATAAAATCTTTTTTTTTTTTTTTTTTTCAAGTTTATAGGCGGCTCGAAGAGCGAGGCGAGTCGCTCGCGCCGCGTAAAATCTGCTTAATAATGATCGATATCTGGCGGAGAATAGGCTTCTTTCAAATCTTTACCGATGAGCATCCTTGAAAGCAACTTTCAATGCGCAGCGGAGGTGAATCATTGAATTGCCTGACGTCATATCGCCAGAATTACGTCATGCAAGTATATGCTCATTGTACAAAGTTAGAAATCGTACTTTTCACTCATTTCGATGCTTTTGCGCCTCTTTGTATAATAGAAGTTTCTGAAAAATTTATAATAAAAACATGTAGTTACGCATCTATTCTAGGTTTTGACAGTATATACACGGATATATAACCTACCGAGGAAGCATGACAACGTTTCCTCGCCGCCGGTTATGCAAATTTCACATTCCGTCCGTCGCTACAAAAGATACATATGCGAACAGGTGAATAAACGTAAGCGGCCACTTTCAAAAATTGGCGTCGTCCGCAATCTCAATATTCGAATAAGCAACAATCTGCGCGGCAATAGGCAACAAATAAATAATGAGGCAAACAGGAGTGAAGCCGGACGCTTATTCATAATTAAATCACGGTAAGTATCGATCCGCCAGCTAAGAAAGCTATTAAATACTAATATTCAATTTGGGTTCTTTCGCCGCGTTATTTTTGGGAAAGGAAGCAAATCCGGCTGATATTCCAGAAAGCGCTCTTTCGCGCTACACGGAGCGAGAAAGAGAGAGAGAGAGAGAGAGAGAGAGAAGCCAGGCGGGCACATTTTCGCACGCGCGCGCACGCACACACTCGCAAAGAGCGGATAAACGCGCGTCATCGGCTCCAATGACGTCAGCGGCTTTTTGCGAAGTGCGCGCGGCGACGTATCAGCCGTCGCGCTGCACGACGACGAGCAGCGACGAGCGCGATCGTGTTCGGGCTGCTTTTTATCGGTAACAAATGCCCGCGCGGAGTTCTCGCGGTGCGACTTTTATCTGGCGCTCGTCTGGAAAAGGCGAGAGAGAGAGAGAGAGAGCCGCGAGACGAGCGCGCCGCAGTAAACAATAGCGAGGCGAAAAAAGCTCGGTCGCCTCGAAGATTCTGGAAGCGCGGCCTTGCGCACGCGTCCCCGCATCCCCGCGTATAGATTTTGGGGCTGTAACTTGTTGCTCTTGGGCGGCAGACAAGCTGCAGAACTGTGGGTTCGCGCGGGCCTTCGACGCTGGCTCGGTTCGGGGGCGGCCGGCCGGGATTCGGGGGCAGCTGGAGCGGGGCTCCGCAGCGGCAAAGCTCGCGAGGAAGCTCCTTGCTGCGTGCACGTGTGCGTGCGCGTGCCCGAGCTTGGTCTCGCTCGCGCGGAGACAGGAGGCGGGCGGGGGGTCAGCCTGGTGGGGGGGCGGCCATTTTGTTGGTGACGCGCAGCTCGGAGGTCGTGGGCTCCACCAGTGACGAAGCCACTGGAGTTTTGACGTGGCCGCTACGTACCTGCCCGCTTGCCCACTCCGATTGCAGGAAAGTCGGTGACGAGAAATACGTAACTGGTAAGTACCCAGCTGGAGAGTAATAACAGCCGGGCATGGACCGCGCCGGAGAGCTCGGCGAGGGCAGGCCTGCAGCCGAGAAAGCACTACTCGCGGCCCGCAGCGGACGGAGCCAGCACCGAGAGACGGCGAGGCGAGAGGGAGCACGGCGCGGCTGCTACGCACAAAGACGGAGACGGAGCGAGGCGGCAGCGCCTGCAGCTCGGGGGCCGCAGCATCCCGGGCGCTGGCCAGCGGCGACCGTCCCAAAGGCCTTCCCGAGAAATATGGCCGACGAGCGCGGAGTAGCAGCCAGCTGCCCGTTGTTTATTTTTAGGGGCCCTCCGCTCTCGCTCTCTCCTTCTCTCGGCTGCTAGCTTATGTAAAGAAAGCTCCGCGCGCGGGCTCTCCAGGCGCGCGCCGCGCTCTCGCCAAACAACGTTCCGCGAGTAATCGAGGTTGTGCCGCTCGATGGCTATTGCAGGGCTCGCGGTCCCCGGGCTATGGAAAGCATGGTCGAGGAAAACGGATCAGCTGTGGACCCACTGTCGACGGGATCTCAGAGCGGCGAGACTGCACCCACCATCGTAACATCGGTACAGTCCCTAAGTACAAATCAGCAGCAGCAAACTCATCATCTGCTAGCCTCCACCAGCATTGTGCAACTTACGCTGCCTTCCTCTGCTGCCACGCAGGTATACAGGATGACCTCCTGTGTATCCGTGTTCAGTTTCTTTTATGTTCTCACACCAACGCTTCTTCAAAGGCTGCCCAGCATGTCTTGTAAGCCCCGTAGCTGGCACTCTTACAAGACCACCTTTTGCATAATGCTGGTTTTCCTCTTTTGATTTAGCAACTGTTACTATTATTTGCACAACCACTTTACTTCTTTAGGATTAATCTTTTCTCTTTGTTTTTCATTTATTTATGTGTAAAATCATTTTGTTAGGTGCAGTCAGTCATACAGCCCAACCAACAATCAGTCATTCAAACAGCCACAAACATTCAACCCGTAGCTCTTTCCAAAGGAAATGTCATTCTTGTCAGTAAACCCAATTCAGTCATTCAGACAGCTCAAGGGAGCTTACAAACATTGCAGGTGTGTATAAGTTCCTCTACAAGATGAATAAACCAATAGCTTTGTACAATCGACGCATCCTTGTAGGTGGTTGAAACTGCGAGTGACGATAGTTTCTCGGATGAGGAATCTCCAAAAAGACGACGAGACATTTTGTCTAGACGGCCATCTTACAAGAAAATCTTAAATGACTTGGGTGGTGGTGAAATTGCAGGTGAGTATTGCCACTTTAAAACTGTAGGACTTTAAAACATTAACAAATAAGAAAATACGAGTCTTGAGCAATTTGTCCATTTAAAATTTACTCTTTTTTATTGATCCAAGCGGTGCATGTCAGTTCATACAGTCAAAATATTTTTATTCGTATATCAATTTCTATGTTTACAGTGGAAGGTCATTAGCTCATGGTAATGGATTTATTGCTAAGGACGGGATGCCATACCAAGTTTATAGCATTAACTTTAGACATGATTAACTTTTCAATGCAGATCCCTGTTACATTCCCATTCCTAAAATAACAAATGGAATTTTTTATTAATATTATTATATTTATTTTTTGGTTATTTTCTTAGTTTTGTTCAAAATTTAACAAATTTTAAAATTAATTTAATAGCTTTTGTGTATGACCTGACTGCACAAAAACATCTGATAAATAGGAAAGCAACCAGAAAGCCTAAAAGCTTTTTCCCATAAAAGATTGCACTTTCTGGGTGAATGATAACAATTAAAAATTAAGTGCAAATTAAAGTATTTAAATATGTTAAGTTTTTGTTTCTTTTTTTAGTAAAGGAAACTCGCATTTTCTACTTATTATTACTTTATTTGCAATGTTTCAAAGTGTAAAATATGAATCACAAAAACTTAGTAAAAGGGGGTTGAATTGGTTCGGTGTTGCAGAGGGTCGTTTGCCTCCCTTTGAATCCTCTTCTGAATGTGACTCTAATATGGACAGTGAAGTATCTTCCCATTCGCTCCATTACCAAACAGGTTGGTTAAATTTACTTGCTATGAGATCCTTGGTATTCCTTGTAACTTTCCAATATCCTGATTTTATTATTATGTAAATTGTTTAATGTACATCAGAGTAAAGAAAATTCAGACAATCTTGGCCTTGGCATATTTCATTATAAAATATAAAAACATGCTTGGTGTGGCATCATTGCGTATGGGCTTAAAATCATGTTGAATATACATTTTACAAGATATTTGTTACCTAATTCATCAGTACATTCCAGTTTAAAAAGTTTAATTTAGTCTTTATAGTTGAAAACTTGAGTCATTAAAAATAAAATTCTGTTCCAGTAATACCAGCAGGAACAATTCAAATAGCAACTCAAGGAGAAGGAGTTCCAGGATTACACACTTTGAGTATGAGCAATTCAGGAGCACCTGGAGGAACAATTGTGCAATATGCTCAAAGTCAGGATGCACAGTTTTTTGTGCCAGGTCAGTAGAATATAAATTTTCGTTTAAAATCTACAGATTCCAATAAAACTTACGATAACTATTTTTTAAATAATTTTATAGCGAGTACGGGACACGGGGTAGTAGTTGAAGATGCAGCAAGAAAACGAGAAATGAGGCTTCTTAAGAACAGGTAAATTTATTTGCAATTTTTTTTTGTAAACAATTAGCAAATGAAGAAGAAATTTAACTTATTTTTTTCTAATTTTTAGGGAAGCTGCACGTGAATGCAGGAGAAAAAAAAAAGAATACATAAAATGTTTAGAAAATCGCGTAGCTGTTTTGGAAAATAGAAATCAGACTCTAATTGACGAACTCAAATCATTGAAAGAATTGTACCAACAGAAAACTGACTGAGGTTGGTACTTGCTGTTGAGATACTGTTTCAACCTTAAATCATTATTCAATGATGAATCTGCACATCCGCTGATCGTGTACATTATCGTTGATGTTGTCATGCAAACAAAGGTGATGTACATGCACTCATATAGATAAGTGTTTCTTGTAACATATTGTATTTATGTACGACTACAAAGGCTTGTGAAACTTGCTGTTACTAAAGCGAGAAGCCAAAGTTTACACACAATGCAGAAAACAGTCATATGCGATTGAAGAACACCTTATTTTTTTGTTTTTTATGTACAAACAGAAATCGTTTATAAAATGAACTGTTGAGACTAGAATGTGAGAAACTGCTCCTTAAGTGTGGCACAAAGTGTCTTGAATTGTGAAATGAAGGATTTTGTTGCTCTGCCATAAGCTTACAACTTAGAAAGTTTAAATTGTGAAAATGGAACAAAGAAAAGCTATAATGTAAAGTAAGTATCGGAAGAAAGAAATAATGGAAGCAGTCGTATTTTGTCAACAGTAAATAATGTTGAAAATTTATTGAGAGCATCACTAAGATCTTGTCACTCTAAATACCTACTGTGTCGCACTACTCGGTTAAAAATCATTGAAATGCTCTAAACCGAATGTCACACATTTGTAAAATACAGATGTAATATAAATTTGGAGTGCCTTGCAGATTAGAGTATATATACATATATGAATTTATTAGTCTGTATTTACATAACAATTATGTATGGAAGAGATATTTTTAAATAATTTAATGCTGAACGTTTCATGGTAGATAAAACTAATCTATATAGAGACTTTTCAACTAAATAAGCATCAAGATGTTCGTATGTTCTTGTTAAGCTAAAATGTACCGTGAAATTTATTCTGCTGAACAAAGTTTTGGTGTAGATTACATTTTTAATGTATCTAAATAATTTTTTATTTCATTAAAATTGCAGTTCCTTCGACGTACATTGGATGCATTTGTGTCTAAGTGTTAACGGTAATCACGTGAAAAAATTATGTCCCAATGTATATTTACTATTTTTATTACAAAAAAATTAGTCTTGATGTAGCAATAGCTAAAAATTATCTAGTTCGATTTATGTCAGCATTAAAAACTATAGAAGATGAACTAAAAATTTTATTTTCAAACAAATTGTAGTTTTTAACAAGAATTTAAGTAACAATTTTTTCCATTTCGATAAAAAAGAGATCTTTAACTATTCGATTTAATCTCACTTGTAATTATATGTATAGTATGTGTATATCTTGGTTACTGCGCTTATATATTAGAGTATTGTATATAGATATAATATATGTATTTTTACATATCATTGGCCTTCTTCAAAAATATAGCTTGTAAATCTATTGACAAAACGTTTTATCCGTTTCCTAATCAACTGAACAAAGACCAAGTCATGAAATAGTATTTTGAGTTAAGCTGAAAGAGAAATATCATTATAAAACTAATTTTGTATGCAAAAGTGAATAATATAAAATGTAACAAAATTTAAAATAAATCTTAAGTGATATGCAAAAAAGTGTAACCAGCTACATGCTGTTAAAAAATCATTTGGAAATTTTTTATTATTATTTAATTGATTTAAAATACATTTAATTACACGATTTTATCTCCACTATCCAACTGTGCAAGTTTTCAATTTGTTGCTGAACTGCTTTTAAACTTGTACCGCCATAAGTCTCGTATTGTTCCACACTATGTTTGAAATTCCATATTTCTTTAACGTCCTCGTCAAAAGCAGATCTGCAAGAAATAATTAATTCAAAATTTATTCTATTCGTATTGAAACAACGATGATAAACTCACGAGAAAGTTTTTAATTGTGAAACAGAATAGTCTTTTATTGAAATTCCTTCGAGTTCTGATGCTTGGACAATTCGTCCAACAATATGGTGAGCATTTCGAAACGGGATCTGCAAACAAAAAAATGTTTGAATACAAATTTTCTAATGCTCAAATTATAAATTAAAGTGATAAAATTAATGTTTCATTAATATTTTTTGAAGTTTATTTTACTTAAAAAAAAGAAAAAAAATTATAAACAGGTAGTTTCTTTATTAAGAAGAAAGTAATTTTAAAATTAAGCAAAAAAAGTTGTAATTAACTGTCTTTTAATTCTTGATCATAATGTTAGCTGCACTAATCGTAAAAAACATTACAAGAATTGCGTATGAACTTTTGTTATTGATATTTAAAATATTATTGAATAAATGTAAAATGTTTATTTTGGAAATTAAAGTCAATTCTTAATCTTACCCCTTTTTTCACTAAATAGTAAGCAAGGTCTGTTGTCAGCATGTTCATAGTTAGTGCCCTGTGGCATTTTTCAGAATTGACTTTTAGAGTTTTCACTGTTCCTTGAACTACATGAAGTAAATCAAAGACAGTATCATAAGCACTAAAAAGTGCTTCCTTATCCTCCTGCAGATCCTTATTGTAAGTTGACGGAATCCCTTTGAGAGTTGTCAAAAATCCTACGCACTATTGTCATTTATTAATAATAAATTTAATATTAATGTACTAAGTTTGTTGTATAAGTTGTTGTTTGGGTATCATAAATTTTTCATGATGTTTAAATAATTGTGTACCTGCTGTTATATATAATATAATATTTTAAAGATTAAACATTTTTATAAATAACGTGTGATGAATAAGAAGAGTAGGTAAAAAGAGTCGATTTTATAGCCTGATATTTTAATCTTTGAATTAGATTGATAGTAGGAATTGACACTTTAGATTTTAATCTGTCACGAATTAAAATTTTAACGATTGGGCTAAAATTGTTTCTTTTCACTTATTTTCCTTAAAATTCTTCTTTCCCTCTAAAATTTTATTTCTTATTTAATTTATTAATTTGCATTTTACCTATTACGTAGTTATTTAATTATTTAACAAAAGCATGTGTAAAAGTATCGAACTTTGGTCCGACAAAAATGTAATTTTTTTCCCGCTTTTGAAGTAAAAATAGTCTTGTCGTAGAGCTTTAATTTTTAATTTCAGGAATTTTCGACATCAATTTAATTCATTGTTAAAAAGGTATTTCAAAATGAAAAAAATTTGTTTTAAATAATGCAAAGTAAGATAAAAATTGAGTGCACCGTTACCCACTTCCCTTGGAAACAAAAAAAAAATTTCCCATCATTACCGAACCGTTCGGTTAGATTAGAACCGTTCGCGCGTACTTACCTTGCCAAGAATCGTACCAGACTTTCCTCTAACTAATTCCATACTATCAGGATTTCGCTTATGGGGCATGAGGCTGCTTCCGGTTGAGAAGCCATCGGAAATTCGAACAAAGTCGAATTCCTGGCTACTGTAAATTATCATGTCCTCGGCAAAACGGCTAAGATGCATCGACGTCAACGACGCCCAGTAGAGGAAGTCCGCTGTACATGATATACATAAATGAAATTTCAGTTTTGTTTTTCCGAGATCGAAAAATCGACGCTCACCAATAAAATCGCGATCTCCCACGGCGTGCATACTGTTTTCCGTGGCGCCGCTAAATTCGAGGCAAGCGGCAAGCGCTTCTCGATCGATTTCGAATGGATTGCCGGCAAGTGCGCCGCTGCCAAGCGGCATAACGTTCATTTCTTTTCGCGCTTGGATCAGTTTGCTCGCGTCGTTCTTCAGGCTCCAGGCATAGCTGAAATTCGGCAAATGGTTATTCGCAACATGATTAGATCCTTTACGAGTAATTGTATCGGAATTACCTCAGCAGCCAGTGACTCCAGCGAATCGGTTGCGCGCGTTGCAAATGCGTATACCCTGGCATAATGATTTCAATATTTTCCTGCGCTCGCGAAGTAAAAACCTGCGGGTGAAAGATTCACGTTAATCTTTAATTGGATTAACGATCGATCGTTGATTTATTTCAAAATTTACTTGAATGACATCGACGATACTTGTTATCAAAATGTCAATGGATTTTCGAAGCCAGAGTTTCGTATCGGTAATTGTTTGGTCATTGCGGCTTCTTCCGGTGTGTAATTTTCGTGCGGTGTCTCCGATAAGTTCCTGTTTCGTAAGGAATTTAAATGGCTGAACAATTAAGCGTATAAAAGTACATATATTGAATGTAGTTGTACCGTTAATCTTCGTTCTACAGCAGTATGAATGTCTTCGTCGCTAGCTGTTAACGTAAATTCGTGTTTTTCCCATTCGGCTTTAATCTGACAAAAATATTTCACTTTCAAATCACGTGTCCAACAAACTGCATACAATTAAAAAAATTATTTTTCCTAATAAGAAAATTGAAGCCTTGCAAGAATGCCGAATTAAAAAATATATCGTTAAGAAATTTTATAGACTTTTAGATACGTGGTTAAACTTTGGAGCTCATTCGACGATATGCCTAGTTCTTTTTATGCATAAAAAATGTTAAGCACTTTAAAACTAAGGAAAAAAACTATTTTTTCTACAAATTTCATTACTGGTTAATTAAAAATAATACACTTTAATTAGTTGAAATTTAAGCAATTAACCTTTAGAGGGCTGGGATTTAAGGGGGTACATCGCCCTCAGAAAACTAATATAAAATATATCTAATATCAAGGATTGATCATGGGTGTTGTGTCGGACCATGGTTGCGCCACGATCGTGGCTTTCCGGCCCTCTAGAGATTAAATGTAATAATTTAGTTCGTAGTAATTTAAGTTTTTGTACCACAGTAGGCTATTTCATAGAATCATACTTGATTCAGAGTAATAATTACACTTTGTACACATTGATTTTATTCGCATGAAGCGAACGAAATAGTTTTAAGAATGACATCATTCGTAAAATATCTTGCACAATCATTATGTTAAAATTAGAAAATAAGCTCTTTTTAATTCTCATATTTTGAAATATTTTTCTTGGATTCTTAAGCGAAAACTTAAAAATACATGTCCACATATATGTGCATTAATAATTATTTTTTAAATTTAAATTTGCATATTTAAACTTTATAGACATTTTAGATTTGATTCTTAGATTTTATAATTAATTCAATAAGAAATAAAAACTTTATAACGCGAAAAATTCAGTATCTAAATTATTACACAACAGAAACTTTTACAATAATTAGTATTAATTAAATGTTAAAAATCTATATTAGCCGAGTAAAAACATTTTTGAAATATTTATCAATTATAATTATACAAGCTCGCAAGAAATAAGAAGTCGTCTGTGCTGCAGACTTGATTATTCGCATACGTATGTACTTTGACCTGCTAAACCCGAATATGACCTTAGTTTTGCTTTATCAGGTCAGAATTCTGAGATATCTTGATTTTTACGAATTAACTCAATACGATTATTTTTCTTTGAGATAAACCTGCAGTTTAATATTTAAAGTACGAGCCTGAAGAGTATACGGAAATATTCAAATTTGAAGCGAATTAAAACTATGTTAACTATTGTTCAACTTAATATTGAATTATCTGAGAAGAAAATAATTGAATTAATGAAATTTAAAATTTAATTTGAAGATCATTATAAGTTCTATACAAGGCTATGAACCAAATCTTTCAAAATTGGTTTTTGACCTTGAAAACGAGCATATCTTAAAATTCTTAAAGATCAAGATATCTCAAAATTCTGATCTGAAGGACTAAAACTAATAAGGTCATATATTCGGGTTTAACAGATCAAAGTATATTATACGGATTTTGTGCCTATGTTATAAACAGGGTCGACTGATTTTATTGAATGTAAAATTTAAATACGTCTGTTAATTTTTATTATTATAAATCAATGTTCATCATTTTTACCCAGTTGAATATACGCTATATTCTCATTTCATACAGAATGCCATATTTAAATAAATATTTATGTATACCTCTAGTAAACCTTTTATTATAAGCTGCTTTTCATCATTCGTAAGCAATCCTGCTTTATTTAAAGCAGCAGCATAAGCAGCACTTGCCTGCAAATGATAATGAAGCGGAAATTAATTGTTATTAAAACACGAACGCATAAACAAGCGTTATTACTTTTCTTGGCATACCCATAATTGCCAGTGCGATTAAATATTTTTACTTTATTGTAAAACTTAAAATAAACCGCTGACCTGGATATCTTCATTGTACATTCGTTTGTCTATGTGGATGGATGCATTGATCTTGTTCAATGTGGGGTCAATGCCTTCGGTAAAACGACCGCCCCAAAGTTTTTCATTTCCTTTCTGAAATCAGCCGAATGAAAAATATACATACGCACCGTATGCATTTTACTTCTTTTTCTTTCATTTTAATAAAATTTACAATTAATGAGTGTTTAACTTTTAGAGATTATAATTATTAACGTATAAGGCATTTGTAAAAATAAAAATAATATTATGTTTATACTAAAAAAAAATGCAATTTAATGCAAGCATGACATTTTAGAAATTTAATATTTAATGTCTATAGACATTAAATGTTCATCAGATATATATTTATATATATCTCTTTTCATATACAAATTTAAGAATTGAAAAGGTAAAGATTTATTTACGTTTGTCACCTGCGTACTTCTGATATTCTTCATTTTGACTGTGTATTTAACAAAAGATTAAATAAATCTTTATTCTAAAAATATTCGAAATTAATTTATATTTTACTAATTAACTTTTAATGCTCTTCAGTTTGTGGTACGAATTTTAATTTGAAACTTTCATCGAAAGTGAGTGAAATTAAATAATAATTAATTGAGAAATTAAATACTTAAAATTATATTAGATCTTAAAAATATTTTAAAGCAGTTTTATACCTATTCTATGATATGATAGATGGTAGAGATAGTATGATGGAAATATATATAATTTTTTATAAAACGTGCCGGCACCCAAATCCGCGTAATTTTTAGTTTAATCAGAAATGTAGCTTTTATAACATTTTGGCTTTACTGTAAGTTTCCGCTTGAACCGCTTGTTGGATTCATTTCAAAGAACAACAATTTTTTTAAATAAAAATTCAAATCGCGAAAATTGTAAAAATTTTTTTGGTTTTTGGAAGTTAAAGTTTTCTTAGCTTACAAATAATTTAAACTTTATTTCCACAAAATGGTTCAAGCTGAAAGTTAGACACTCGTCAAAGTATAAAAAAGTTACATCTTGGGTTCGCATGGATATGAGTCGTGGACTTATTTTATTAAAAAAATTATATGTATTTATATAGTACATTTTTTCATAATATTAATTAACCATTATTATTTATTTTTTTCGAGCCTTTTTCATCAGCATGGGATAAAGATCGCCTTATGCTATAGATATATAATGCCTCTTTTTTTAAGTTAATATTTTACAAAAATGTCGTATCAAGTGAATGATAAAGTTATAAGTTCTTAAGATCTATAATTTTAAACAGGCTCTAGTTTAATTTCTTTTCAATTACTTATAGTTTTTTAGAAAATAAGTAGGTATCATTTTTTAAAAATAATATTTAAATTGATACCAATATAAAAAATTTACGATTGAATATTAAAATTACATATGTTTGAAAAGAACAACCGTCGTGAAACAGAGTCTTTACTTATTATTCACTAGTGAAACTATAAATTAAAAAGTTACAGGGTTAAATGTCGCAAAATGTATCGCAATCCGATAAGTTTATCTTAAATTTATTAGTTTGAATAATGCTTTATATATACTGTTTAATATTATTTATAATATTAAAATTAATAATAATATTATTAATTAAAATGTCATTAGTTTCTTTATTCACATTAGGAATTGTATACATTTTAATTATGTACACAATTTAGCACAGACCAACATATCTATTTATACATTTTCCCGATGTAAAATTGTGCACAATTTTTAAGTGTATATAAGATTCTTATGTGCATTATGACAGTAACACGTCGTTAAAATTGTATATATTTAAAAAGAAAAGAAAACAAATATTTTAAATAAAAATAAAAACCTCAGCCATTGTGAAGCAGCTTCTTTACTTATTCCGTACTGAATTTCTAAGTGAAAAGAATTGCAGAGTTAAATGTCATAAAATATATCGTTATCCGAGGTTATCTTATCATTTTTTTAAATCGACATATCAAACTTTAAAATTAAAAAGATAAAGCGTTAAAGGTCATCATTTTTAATACTCTCATTTTATAAAACTCCAAAATATAAATGAAAATAAAAATATACTAAAAATATACGTGAAAAATAATGTATTTTTGGATAAAATGATTAGGGAAATACTTAGGTAAAGAATAAAATTTGCAATAAAATTACAAATCTATGAGGCATGTATGTGCACATCATCTTTTAACAAGTACAATACAATTTTTTTTATAATATTTTAAAGTGAAAAATATAATTATAACAAAATTTCTATATAAATATGACTATTTAATTTATATCCGTGTCACTAAATATTGAATGCAAAGTTCAAATAACAACTTGATATAATATAAAGTTTACATTTACAACGTTGTCTAATGCTCTCCGAGGTTTAATTGCGATATTTTTTAAATTAAACAAATTTTCATTGACATAAAAAAATTTATACATTATTGCGTCTATGAAAATGTATACTAAATGTTAAACAAAATTATAAAAAATTATTTTGAAAAAGAAAATAATTTTAAATGAAGAGTATTTTATTCCTAAATTAATATGCGGTTGTAATATAAAACTGCAATTTGAACACTTTGTACAATCTTTTTAATGTGAAAAATTATTACAATGGTGAAATTGCTTTTCTGTAATGTCACAATCTTCAATAACACGTTATTTGCAATGTTTGCATACATCACTTTAAAATCAAATAACTTTTTTATTACATAATTTTTCTGTGATCTCTACAAACCTTAATTTTATATTACACAATTTTAGAGTACATTTTAAACTGAATGGGGCATATACAAATGTTTTTCACATACTTATAATTAACTATATTATATGTTAATATTTATGTATATTTATACAGAGTATAGAATCAGTTTTATTTAATGTCATAGAACAATCCACGACCGGATGTTCTGTAGGTCAGATTTGACTTATAACAATGGAAGAAACTATGACAGATAAATGAATGAAATTACGTTTATACAATATTTTCAAATGAGTACTTGTTAAATAAAATATGCAAAATTATAATTATAAATTTAAAAAATTAACAAATTATTTTCATATTATATCTTACAATCTGTTGCTTTTTAAAGTTTTTCATAGTTTTTCATAGTTCAAATATTTTGTTTGAAATCTAACTGACCCGAGAAATTTCTTTTCATTTTTGTTAGCTTTGATATTTGCTACAATTATGTCCTAGAAAGAAATGTTTAATTCACTCTGGATCACTTTGCAATGTTTCGCCATTAGTTAAAACTAGAGCATCTTCTTCTCCTTCATTATATTCAAGAGACAGAAGACTTCCTCTTCGTTTCTTTTTATGAACCCTTTCATCGTCACTACCTGGTACACTTTTGTCCCTTTTTGTCCTATCCCTCCCCCTTGTCGTCCTTGTTATCACTTCCTCCCCATTCGTCTTGCCACTGCTTCGGTTATTACTTTTAGTCCGTAACGTCCTTTTGTTACTCTTTGTCTCATCTTCTTCTTCGCGCTCACTTAATAATTCATTTTCTACCTTAATAATTAACGCTGCCGAATCACTGGAGCTTTCATCGTTCTGTTCTGTTTGGTGCGTTTTATTTTCTGTCCGTTCTGGCTTATCGGCACTCGCACGTTCACTTTGAGGCGAACTTTCGGGTGGTAAAGGAGGAGTCCTAGCACCTTTATACCTATCACTGTCTTCAGATTTAATCGGTTTTACATCTGGTGCAACGTTCTCTTCAGGTTCCTCTTTTTTAATAGGAGGTGTATGAGGTGATAAACCATTTGTCAAATTGTTTTCGCCAATTGATGTTTTTAAAGTGGCGTTTTCTTGTTGCAACAGAATTACGGACTCCCGCGCTTTTCGTAATTCTTGCTGCAAAAAGTAAATTGAACTTTGCATTCCTTCGACGTCTTCGTCAAGATCTTGAAGAAATTCATCCAATTCTAAAAAAAAAAAAGAAAACGTGTTTTATAATACATTTTTTATTAGAAATATGTAAAATTTCGTGCAAAATAGATTATACTAGTGTTATAACAGGAAATACAATTTATATAAAGTATCTTATATCATGTTTTTACCTGATTGAGACTTTTTCACTTCTTCACTGTAACTTTTTTGGAGGGCAAGTTCTCCTTCTAATTTAGCTATTCGACCACTAGATATCATACGTCCTAATTCCTCATTTTCTTGATATAATAATCTACACTTGGCCATTAATCTTTTTCCCGTGTTGCTAAACAAATAGACAAGAAAATAGACAAAAAAAATTAAAGCTGTGAAATTTAGATTTATGGGAATAAAAAAGTAAGTAAAAAAAGTTTATATACCTATCTGGAGTAAATTTCCAGGCACTTAGTTCATTTTGAGTGTCTTCTAATTTAGCTTTTGTCGTAACTAACTCTTGACGTAATTTCTGAATAAGTATATTTACAGCTGGATCAAGAAGAGTAGACCTTAATGCTGCGGCGGACGGTGCATGAGTTGCTTTCATTTCAGTTATTTGATTCTAACAACATTAAAAATTTTGTATTAAATTATTCATATTAATTTATTAATATAAAAGTACAGTATTACTAACCACATATTCTTGCAATTCTTGCTCTTTGGAAGCTAATCTTCTAACTAAAACTTTCTCTCTGTGTGAGGCTTCTATATATTGCTGCCTATATTTTTCTTCAGACTCTCTTAATGAAGTAATGTCCCCTGCAATGATAAAACCATAAAACGTTCAATTTTTAAAATATTTTAGAATTTGCTTTTCCTGCAAGTTTGTAATATTTGTAAGTTATTAAGTATATTGATTTTATTATATTTCCATTATTAATATAGTTCTTTTAGAATTTAGAAATGAAAAAAAAATAAAAACGACTTACAAATATTTAGTACTGTGCAGAAAATATTATTTCCTACAAATAGAATAAGTTAGTAAACAAAAAACTAAACTGTTTTCCACTTTTATATTCATATTAAGTAACTTAGATTAATACTAAGAAGAAATAATAAAATCTTCAGATTGTGGAATAAAATAGGTTTAAAATGAACAACTATATGTATTCAATGTGCGCACATAAAAAAGGAATACAAATAGTGATTTTAAATTGTCCGACAAATGACATCTTTAATTGACGCATACTTTGATTATATGTATTGATGACATTTCAGCGCACTGGTAGCATCATGGTGAGGTGCTGTGAGATTTCTTTCATTGGTGATTGTTGCAGGGGATGCCTTTATTCTTCCAAGGCTATTTAAAGAGCATCTTACTCGATCCATTTGATTCCCAGCACAATTGACACATCTTTCTCATAAAGGAATAGGGAATAATTTTGGATTAATAGGACTTACAGACAGGATAGGATAAATTGAACATTTCAGAAGGAATGAGAGTTTAGATTTGATTGTAGGATTTGTAAGTTTTAGAAAGAGAAAGTATCAATTTTAGTGTCAAACTATACTAATCATCCTGATGTTAAATGCAATACTGCTGATGGCTTGTAGTAGCAGCTTCTGATGAAGTTATTTCAAAATACACAAAACTAATTTTGCATTACACTAAATTTCACCATTTAAAGTAAAATCAATAAGACTATAAAACACCAGCACGTGAATATTTCAATTAAGAGAAAATATACACCAATGATTTTTGCTACTATTCCTTTGTGCACTATGGATTTCTAATAATCCAATATCATTTTAGCACCAATATCACATATCTTTCACATAAATTTTGAATTTAAAAGCACTTTTGATTCATTGCACAAATGATTATTACACAGCACATCACCTTGAAAATTAAAATGAATAAAATACCGTAGGTATATTAAGTAAATTGAATGATAATTTTACCCTTATACCTAATTAGTAAATAACCTGCCCCAATAAAAATTTGTTCCATTCTAAATGCTTAATGAACTCTGCAGAAGGCTAAAACACTTGCGGCGCAACAAGTATTTTTATCTCTGCATGTACTTAAAATCTTTAAGTTTCACATGGAGAAACAGATTTCGCTTGTGACTTGATTTGAATTTTAAGAAATGTAGGTAGTGAGACATCTCACTCTCAAGTGATCTCAGTACCTTCCAGGGCTGTTGTCTGTGTCTCTAGGTACTCCACGTATAAGTCCTGCTCTCGCCATTTAGCTGCTAGCTCTTCCTTGCTAAAGCTGTCCAGCTGCTGCTCTGTAAATTTCACTCTGCGTGCTTGCCTGGGTGAGCGAGGGCTGCTGACTTTACCGGTGCCAGTACCATTATTACTGACGCTGCCAACACCACTGTTATTATGAGGACTTCGTGGTGAGGAAGGTCCTGTTGATTTGACTTCAATGCTCTCCTCTGCCATGTTTATGGCTGCCAGGTTTATGGCCAAAAATTGAGTACCCCCGAGCTCGAGTGTTACTCTCTCCTCTAGCAGTGTTAATTCCTTAATCTGGTACACATGGATAACCCTGCAAGTAGAATACAGAAAAGTTAGTTTCAGTAAAATGTACGTAACTACCGGGGGAAGTCTGCCTAAATAAGGATCCAATAACTCAAGAGGCTCTTAAACGTGCGGTGCGATGCGATACAAGTACCCTCACGTCGGATTCTACTACTTGAAGGTTTAGCGGCAAAAGTCGGGCGATTACGCGAGAATTTCGTACCTTAAAGAAAAAATGAATCCCCAGAGAAACAGATTACCTCTCTGGCTGCCTTGGACAAGTCACACCGCTCTCTCCCTCTTTTTCGCGCACGGTCATATACGCACACAACGTCGTTTTCTCTCACTCGCTCCTTTTCTCTTAGGAGGGTGGCAAGTCAGAAAAGAGAGAGGGACGTACGACGAGGGGACTAGGAGAATTTTGTACTTTCTCTCCCGGAGAGTTTCCGTCTCTGTCGCTCACACGCGGAATCGAGTACTCGTGGTATCGTTCGCTGACGAGGATGAATGCGCGTGTGTGTAAAGGAGCGAATGAATTTTTGGCGCGTCCTCCACGGGGCTTTCGGAACTCGCGAACGGATGGCGGCGGCGGCGGTGGCGGCAGCGCGCGCGCGCACTCGAGGAATGTCTGGCTTCTTCCCCGCCTCTGCTCGACAGCTACCTACTTACTCGCCTCTCGGTCTTTACGAGTCGCTAAGCGCGACGAGATGGCCGGCAGACCACTGGATCTCGAAGATGATCGAATGCGCAAGTGGGATCAACGCCATTACGCCAACATGTCCGATGATGACGACCCGACAACTTGCACGACTATGCGTTCGATCGAGCTGCTGCTCTGCCTGCTGCTACTGCTGACATCGCCGCACACGCGCACCCACACATGCACGCGTATACACTGACCGCGCGCTGCTTTTCGCTAGCTCCGTCCTTGTCTCTTGTCACCGCTAGCCGAGCTGCTGCTGAGGATAGATAGATAGGACCGAAGGAGGTCCTTAGCCCGCGCACTGACCGTCAGAATTCGTCAGCACTCAGCAGCAGGCCAAGTTCGAGTACGCTTTCCGGAATGCGTGCATTGTACTGAGGTTGTACTTATGGAACAGAAAAATCCGTTGCGATTGGAGCTGCCACGCAGCGGCTTTTTGCTTTTAATAACTTAAACGATCCTACTTGACTGTCACTGATGTGTTGACGTGCTCCCTTTATTTATTTTGGCGCATTAAACTTTAGCGAATTACCGGTTGTCTGTGTGCTCAATAGCAGCTTGTCTCCACTTCCACCTGCGAGAAGAGTCTGGAGATAGCGTGAACGTTCTTGTACGACCTCCTCGAGCGACGACGCGTTCTAAATTTATACGAAAGACGAAAGTTAAGCCTCTCTGTGGCTTTCCTTGCACCCGCGCGCGGATCGGCCGAGTATTTTTTTAACGATCTAACGTTCCAGGGATTTCTACCTTACCGAGTAGACGTACTAGCTGTAACTTTTGTTCTGGTGATGAACAGTGAGGCGCTCCTTCAATTTGCTAGTTATAAAACTGAAAATGAATAAAATGATATTGATGTTGCGCATTGTGAATTGAATCGAAACTAGAATTCCTAAAATTCTTTCAAAACTTCGGTTTTTCGTTATACATATCTATCTACACATGTGCTTAACAATGTGTAAAGATGTAACAGCGGCCACAGGGCGCTTGAATTCACGCATGCGCAAATTATTCCGAATAGAAGTTTCT
Organism: Ormyrus labotus; assembly: GCA_035582975.1. Classification (NCBI taxonomy): domain Eukaryota; kingdom Metazoa; phylum Arthropoda; class Insecta; order Hymenoptera; family Ormyridae; genus Ormyrus; species Ormyrus labotus. The sequence continues at coordinate 7,310,746 of JAWWEO010000045.1, read as the reverse complement.
AATTTTTATTTCCATCGACCGAATATTAACGATTTTCTATTAAATGTAAAATAAAAAAATTTGCACAAAGCGTGTAATTGAATAGGCCAATAATAAGTAAAAATATTTAATATCCCTTTTATTAAAGATACTGCATATTAAAACTTAAAATTAAAATTGTCAATCTTCCAAGATTGCAATCGTGACAGAGTTTTATATATTACGAATAATTGTATAATACAAGAAATGTTTAAACTTTACAGAGTTAAACGAAATAAATGAAAAATTATTTAATTTGAAATGTCTAGAACCTGCTATCTTCATAAAAAAATACAAAATTAAAACAGCTTAAATCAGTAAATTATAAAAAGTATATCAAGCAATTAAAATTAATTAAAATGTTACTTTAGGCAAAGCTCATATTTCGTGTTAATTCTTTGTAGAAGAAAAACCGAATTTTGACGTATTACTTCCAGAGACGCTGATATTGCCGACTTTTGATGGTGGTTTCATCAGAGAAGTAGTGCTCCGATTCAAACTCGAATTTGAAGCACTCTGACTTTTGGCTCTTGGGGTAATGTTCGACCTTCTTACCGAAGATAATTTCTCGGCATATAAATTACCAGTAGATTTTGTTGTTCCCAATTTGCAGGTTGGGAGTTTAGAAGTCACAGATGTATTATGCTGAGCTGCAGAAAAACAAGTTTCAATAAAATCTCGATTGTAACTTTGTAACAAAGAAAAGTGCGGGATTACCTAAGCCAGTGGTAGAAGTGGCGGCGCTATTTTTTCTTCTCGTAACCGTGGAGGTGGTCGTGAGGACAGTGGACTTGGGCGAAGGTTTCTTTGTAAGGGAGCTACTGCGATCGCGCATCGGTACCAGGGTATTTGGAGTACCACTACGTCGCGTTAGAGGTTTTGGAATCGATCGATTTCCTTGCGTCGCAGAGCGAGACGTTACAGAGCAAGCCGAGCCAGGCCGCGACAAGGTAACACTGCTGGTACTTCGGTTGATTAGGCTGTTACTATCGCTGTTTAGGCTGCATTGACTGACAGGGGTGAAGAAGCTGCTGCTCATTAGTGTCGGAGGCGCCGGCTTTACGAAGTTTATATCGTCTGAAAATGAAAGCAATTAAATTCTCGCTGATTTTTTTAACGCATTTTCTTTTCCATAAGCTATATATCGATCACCTGGTATCGACGATAGGCTAGTGTTAAGAGGCAATTTCTCGATAATGTGGGTAATTGCTTTTTCCAAAATTTGATGGGCTTTCACGACGTAATCCCCTAAATAAACAAGCTCTTCATCACTTTGTAAGGATATTTGACCGAGGGACTTACATGATAGCCCTAGAACCGGCGAGCTTGCAATTTTCGGAGGTGACGGTCGGGGCTCGTCTATACTTTCGTCAATTTCGTAAGTGCCTTGCCTCTTGAACTTCGGCTTGTCCGACGCGATGGAATCCTTCGAGGACCTCGTTAAATTTGTTCTTGAACTGGCAAGATTCTAAACATTTTGCTTATTTTAGCTATTTTTTAATTTAATTTATAATGTAAATCTGAATTTTTTTGAAAAAAAAAATATTAAAAAAATAAAGAAATAGTCTTAAAAACATAAAATTGTGTAAACTTTTAATACAAGATAGTATTAACTCTTTTTGCTAGACAAGAAACGACAAAAGCTCGATGACCCGAAATATATACTTATACATTTTTTCTGATTCATTAAAAATCGTTTCATTAAAGATCTATTTAATTATTAAAAAACTTTCAAAACGATTTTACCGTCTTATTTTTACGATAAAAAAGATTTTTTTTCATTTTTTTTTATCTTTTTAAAAAGTATATAGAAAATTAATCAAATACTTAATTCTATTAAATTAACTATTTAAACAATTTTAAAAATGAATTGTAGAAATAAACTTTATAATAAAATACATTATTTAATCGAGATATTTATTTCGTTCACACATTAAAAGATACTCACTGAAGTAATTTTCGCAAGTGTGCTTGGTTTATGACTAAAAAAATCCGTACAACTTCGAATAAGTCCTTCTTTTATTTTACTTTTTACAATTGTTGAATTTCCATGGTTAGACGCTAAATCTTCACTAGCATCGAAATCGGCTTTGTTATGTATGATTTTAATAAGTCTATAGATAACATCGCGAACAACTGTTGTAATCTCCTTTGACATTTCAGGTACTAGCTTGCTTCCAGTTTGTTCTATTTTGTTCATAAAATCCTGCAACAAAATTTAACAAATCAATTAATGTACTTATAAAAAACATTTTCAATGATAGCCTTCGTAGTACGCTAAAACTGTATAACAATTTAATAATTTATTTAAAAATCTAAAACAAATTTTGTAGAAACAAAATAGAAAGGTTACATATTATTTTACGTTTTACGTAATTTACGTACGATGCTTCCCATTGGTTCAGTTCCAGTAACACTCCAAAATGAACAATTATCTTTTTCTTCGGTAGTTTTTGGACAATCGCAATTTACACTATCCATTTCCATAGTGGCTACCATTTTCGAAGATCCACATTCCATTGTTATTTTAACGCTATCGTTTTTTATCGCGTTTTCAGAATTAGTTAATTGGTCTTGCTTTTCAAAACTTCGAAGTTGAAAACCAATGGCTTGTAACAAGCAAATTATACTTACAACATCCGGTTTTGTGGAAGTCTATTAAATTAAAAAAATTATTTTATAAATATATAACATTATAATTAATTGATACATTCCGATTTATGTTATTTTAACATAACAATTTTTTAAATGATTTTGTTTCAAATTGTTTGATTGAATATTATTAAAATATTTGTTTAATGATGCAGGATATAAAACTAATAAAATTAATTTCAACTTTCCATTAAGTTCTACTAATATAAAAGGACATTTGAAGAACTTTTTCAACTTTAAATTGTTTAAATCCTTTTTTCATTCCTTAGGAGGGGCTGGGAACCCAAATGTCAGAATTCGAAAGAACAGACCTTTGTATTTAGAGTGTCGGGATATTTGGACTTTAGGTTGCAACGAACTTTTTCTTAATTGTCGTTTTATAAAATACCTCCGACATTAATGAATTAATGTAATTTAATGTTGTTAATTTAACACATCTCAGCAGTACTAATGGTTTCTATTTTAGAAAAAATTTTAATGCAATGTTTAAAATTTTATTTATTCGAAACAATTTTTCTATCACTGATACCCATAGTATTTTCTTAAAAAAGTTTATTTACGTACATCTTCCGACGTATTTGCATAAAACCATTTAACGGCCCATTCGAAAAACATTTTCTGTATTTTTTTTGGCGCCAGATGCGCCGTCGAACCTGTCTTGTTCATATTAGCCGTTGAAAAAAAGGACACTGACACACGTAAAACTTTGGATTATACTAGCACACACAAACTTCTAATTTGCTTTATCTAAAACTTTGGATTAAAAATGATCAACAGCTTATTGTCGCGACTCATTTATGATTCTTCCATCTTCGGGAGTGCAAATATTAATCATGCCTTCTACTGTTCTATATATATGCTTTCAACTGTCTTCTGTTGATGTTTACAAAATATTTGAATTCAACGTTTCATGCGTTTAAATTATCAGTTGAAAAAGTTGGATATAAAATCACGTGGTTTGTTACGAAATTTATTATTCAATTTTGCGCGCGCGAATATTAATTATTTGTCTTTTATTTTTTTTATTCCATTAACATTTGTTTTTTAAAAAATTGTAAGATTAGAATTATTTATTAGTTTTTGTTGTTCTTTCAATATATGTTTAAACACAAATATAGACTGCTTATTGTTATTTCTCATTTTAAAAATGTGTTATTGTTAGTATTTTTTTTTAAAGGTAAAAATTTATTTATATTGCAAATTAAAATTTTTAAAGGAAAATGAATCATGTGATCACTCTCCATTCCATCGCGTTCCTGTTTTAATACAGCTAGCCTGCGCGCGCAATGTTTCTCTTGTGCGAATAACCGGCCTCCCGGTGCTTTTTGCGTAGTCGATAACACCGATTAAATATATACCGAGTGGTCAAAGAAAATATTTTTTAGTGATCCGCTTGCAGACCGGTATTTATTATTTTAACTTGTGCGTCTACAAACGAACATGTTCGCCAAACGTTTCCTTGTTACTGGTGCTCTGTAAGCCAACATTTTTTTCTGGGTCATTAGGTTTTGGAATTTATTGAATCTATTCTTAAGTGCACTGATTATTATATAATTCCTAACCTAAACTTATAGGATTCATTGTTAATTAATCAAGCTTCAAATGTTTTGAATTACATGAAACTTTATATGCTTTTACTTTCAGACGGAGCAAAGAAATTTTCTTTAGAGCGAAACATACTCTACCGGATTTGCCTTACGATTACAGAGCATTGGAACCAATTATTTGTGCTGAAATCATGGAACTCCATCATTCCAAACATCATGCTACCTATGTAAATAATCTTAATGTTGCAGAGGAGAAATTAAAGGAAGCTGTTTCGAAAGGAGATGTAACAACACAAATTGCACTAGCTCCAGCAATTAAGTTTAATGGTGGAGGTCATCTCAACCACACTATCTTCTGGCAAAATCTTTCTCCAAATGGTGGACAGCCAGATAGTAAGTACACTTTTACGTAAGGAAATTACAAAGAAATAAGTGATAGATTTTTTATTAATTATTTGTTTAAAAATAAATAAATGTTTTTTGAAAAGTGTGAAACTTATTTTAAACAGAGATCATAAATTATTCAGAAAACAAAATATTTTTTATTGTTTATTTGAAAAATTTCAAGAAAATTTTTTATCTAATTTTTTTTTAGGTGCTCTTTTGTGTCAAATTGAAAAAGATTTTGGTGATTTAGCTACATTGAAAAAAAGGCTATCTGAAAAAACTGTTGGAATTCAAGGTTCAGGTTGGGGGTGGCTTGGATGGAATCCAGTAGACAAGAAGCTTCAAATTGAAACTTGTGGTAACCAAGATCCGCTGCAAGCAACAACTGGTTTAATTCCTTTATTTGGTATTGATGTCTGGGAACATGCCTATTACTTGCAGTACAAAAATGTTCGACCAGATTATGTAAAAGCAATTTTTGATATTGCAAACTGGAATGATATTAATGCTCGCTTTAAAAAAGCAGCTAATTAAATAAAAATATTAGAATTTTTAAAGGTTTAATCCTATAATTTACAAAGCATAAGATTAATGTTAGATTACACAAGAAGTTTACTTATAATATGAACAATATTGTACTTTAATTCCAAGAATTAATTGCTTTTTTAAGATCTGTGATTATATCATCTAGTATTTAGTTTGCAGTCATGTATCAACTTTTATAATATAATATTTAAAAGAAGAATCAAATCATTTTAAATTTTATTTTGGTTCATAATTTTAACACTACTTGTACAATTTATGAATATTTTATAAATTTGTTAATCTTTACTAACTTTGAATAAATAATGGCAAAATTTGAAGTGCCTTTGTTCCTGATATTTATTGCACAAATCCTAATTTTATTTAATTTTACTATAAATCTAGTCAAATCAAATATTTAAAATTGGCGGGCATTAAGAATGTTTTTTTACTTCGAGATTTAACAGTAGGAACAACCGGATTCGAACTACTAGTATGGCCGAGGAGCTTCAGCTGTTTTTGTATCTGGTTCCGCGTATCTGGTAAGTCAAAAGGTTATTTAATATTTTCTTGCGATAAATTAGTGAGACACTAGCGCGCCTCTTCGCCAGTACTGTTTACTTGTGGTTGCGAATTCGTATAGCCCGTCTAATCAGTTCGGCCTATACTGCGTGGCCCCTGTATCGACTACATTTGTTTTCTGCTCAAGAGGAAGAGAGAGAGAGAGAGAGAGAGAGAACGAAAGAACTGACACATGACAGTTCGATTTCATTGTGTTGAAGAGTTGAAAAAGTAAAGAAATGAGAAAATTGGTCTTTTCTCTTTTCAAGATTTTATTTTAAAAATTTTAATTGCGTAATTTTCCGAACATGCAAGAAAACTTTGTAAATCTATTTGAAAGTACATTTGTTTTCTAGAGTTACTGTATGCTATGCAAAGGCTTCCAATCTAAACACGCTTGTTGTTGTTTTGTATGACTCATACTCATAATGGAAATACTATGTACCTCTCCGGCTATTACTGATTGTTATTGCCTTTTTGTAGGCGTACGTATTTTGCAGCTGGGCTCACTCGAACGATTTATTAAAATATAAAAAATTAATAACAATTTAAGCGCATTTATGTAACTATTGTTATTATTAATTACTAAGTACATTTGGACTCTATGATCATGTTAAAGTCGTGATTTTGAGGGTAAGACGTATATTTTCGTATTTTATTCAACGCAGTAAATGCACTATTTATCAATATTATAAGTTGTATTTTTATAAAATATTTTTATTAAATCTCAATTTTCAATTTGGTTTACATTATTTTAAGTTACATCATCGCAAAAATATTGTTAAAAAAGTTTTTTGTGTTGTGAGAAATTAGAAGTAAAATTTATTTATTTGTAAGAGATGTAAAAACGTGAATATAAAAATAATTTGTTTCATTAATTAAACATTTTGATACTTACACTCTTAATCAAAAACAAATTATATTATTAAATTATATTACACTAATCAAGTTACCATAAGAAACAAAATTTAGAAATGCTACTACCTACTAATCTGAATTATCTGAATCAAAAAAAGGAGACAAGCTGTCATCCTCGTAATCTTCAGAATCTTCGTCCACATAGGGACATATGTCGTCTTCGACGTCTTCTGAAGTTTCTTCTAAGCCTTCGTAGTCGAGAATATCTATGGCTAGGTAATGATTGTATTTTAATTACATTTAAACGAGGTGAAAGACATTTTTTTAGGTTTGTGCTTACCCACGTCCTCTAAAAGTGGATCAAGCTTATTTTTGAAAACTCGTAAAAAATGCCACATATCGTAGGCCATTTTCTCGTTTATAATAAATCCAATAATATGGATTGTGATGTGACAGACTATTAATCGAATACATTCCTCGTTCTTCTTTTTATACTCTGTAGTAGGAACTGATCGAATATTATGCGCCTCCAGTAACCAAAGTAACGACCTTTTTCTAAAGATGACTTCCATGTTTTTCTTCCAGAAATTGTAATTTTTAAGACCATTATACAATAGTATTTTATGATCTTTACAGTCGCAGTAAAGATGTTTATCACTTGGTGCCATGACAAAAACGTAGTTATATGTCTTTTCTAACGTTTATAATATTAAGCTCGACTACACTAATTGAAATGAAAAAGGTTAGTCACGCTCGCTTCCAATTCTAATGGAGTATAGAAGGATCAACTAACCAACACCGAGATTACGACACTTTTAGAACTCTTGCACGAATAAAGAAATAGACCTCGCCACGTGTTTTATGTACTTTTTCTATTCGGACAAAGAACTTCGACAAAAGAGTTCAACGACAGTTACTGCCGAATACTGCCTGCGTGCTGACTGCTGTGCTGATATCTGATAATTTCTCTTAATTGTCTACCGTTTCTGCCGTCTGAACATTGGGTTTGGTCTCGTTAAGCCAACGTGGCAACATGGGGCTCTTTTTAACAATGTAACAAGATCTACTTCGCGCCCTGAGCGAGACACTCCGATTTTTTAACCGCGTTGAAAATTAATGAAACACGTCGAGATATTATATATGTTATGTAGATACATGGCCCTCAGACCGCCGCCAAGTCGCTCAAGCGAGATTTTCAATAGTTTCGTAATTTATGTTTGTAATTTTGCGTCATAATAGATATTGCAAATGCAATTCCTGAGCGATCTGGACTTAAGTACTGAGTCTGATTCGGTAAGGATTGACGTACCGTACCTTCGGAACTCGACGCTAGGCATCGAGCTAGCCGAAATTCCGCAGCTTCTTGAGCTGCAAAAGCAAATTTAAAAGCACGAGGGGAAAGTATCATGTTATAAATAGAAATAAGAATTTAAAATATATTGTTTTTATCAACATTTCATTGACACTATAATTTCATTCAATTACTTTTATCATAAAATTAAAATGATAATGAAAATCATATTATTTTAAAATTTTTCTAACTTCAAATTTTCATTCTGCAAGATCGGAAATCAAATAGTGAACTTTATTAAAAAAAATTTTGAAGCAATGTTAATTAGAAACAGTTAATTATTATTAAGTTGCAATTATATTATTGAATGTTGCAAAACAAGAAGAAGACTACGTTCTCTTTTAGATAAAAACGAATAGAAACGTTCTAGCTGTTTTTGCTTGAAACTCGAAAAAGAGGAAAAAAAATCAACAAAAAATTGAATTTTTAAATTTATATTTTATAATATTTAAACTGTGTATATTGATAACGTTTAATTAAAACAAAAAAAATTATCTTGAGAGTATTAATTACGTATAAGGAAGAAAAAGATTCTAGAAAGAATCGGTGGAACCTGTAGCACCACTCACTTTACCTGTGGGCTTTTTAATATTGTATTCTTTTCTTCTGTCGCCCCTTTATGTCTCGGCCTGGGCAACCCCTTTTTTTCTCTTTCTCTGTCCGTATGCGATATATAGGTCTTACAATACACAAAGACAAAAACTTCTTTTGTCTTTCAAGCCAAGAATCTGCCACCCTCGTTCTTGCACGGTAGTTTTTTCAGTTTAAATAAAGAACTTTATTTTATGTTGTAAAGATAAAAATTTATGTTAATTGCAAATATTATACAATCTTTTTAGGGCGATCTGCTCTTTGTTTTTCGTTAAAAAAGAAATCTTGAAATAGTTTATTAGATGACAATGAGACGGGTACAATATTCAAATGCGTGAAAGATATTTTTTCATTTATATTATTGCGGCATTATTATGTAAGAATGAAGCCAATGATTAATTCAATTTCCTAGAAAGTTAAATTTCTGCAACAAACCTTATTATTTAATATTTATAGTTTCAAAAATATCTTATAAAAATTTTATCGGAATAAAGTATTGATTTCAAATATTAAGCTTTACCGAGATCAATATTGAAGCCCGAATGGGGAAAGAGTGAAGGGGATAAAAGGATAAAGGATAAAGTACTGCGAGTAAATGCACAGAATTCCATTTTATTTCACGAAAAAAGTAACGAGACGTGATGGAACGTACAACAATGGCGAGAGTTAAAAGTGTCACCCGAGGGATCAAATTCAGAGATAAGACGGTTCGCTCTAAATATTTTATTCTCAAAGTGATTGTCACTCATCTACAATTATTATAGATTTAGTAGGGTAATAAAAGTTATATTAAAATAGTTTTGGTTCTCTGAATTGTCTGATTTAAAATCTGTCTCAATCTCATTGTCTATTTATGCACTTATTTAATTAAAATTGCGAGCAACAAATCAGGTCAGAATATAGAATTGTTACTTTCAGACATTAAATACGTTAAAGAATGTTAAAATTTTCCACGGAAGCGTCTTACATATTAATCGTTTTCACCTGAATTCAATTACAAAAATAAGATAAATCATATTAACACGAATCAGCAAACAGTTAAATCTGGTCCAGATCGAACAATTAACCGCTTAAAAGTGCACCTCCGACGCAACATCGCAAGCTAACCGGTCTTAAAACACAATTCCCTATATATTAGCACCGACAGTCGACGGCCGTCGATTCGGCAGCTTTCTCATCCGCCCGCAAAGTCGGCGAACGAAAGAGACTCTCCGCCTATCGACTTGTCCGCTCGGCCAATTATCGCACAGTGATCGATTCTCGTTTGCATAATCGAGAGGGCACGGCGCATTATTGGCTCGCGGGGGGCACGCGAGCTTTGCATCCGCCGCGCGTCCGGCTGATTTTCCGAGGAGCCCGCGGCGTAAGGGAAAGCGGACGCGAAGCAGCAGCCGGTTGCGCGGTCGATCGTGCCCAATTTCCGCATCGATTTCGAGTCGCGCGTATTATTGCATGTCGAAGCGGGACGGTGCGGCGTGTTCTATAGTACTGTAGGAAGCTCCGCAGTCGTGCGGCCGCGTAAATTTTACAATCCACGAGAGACGTCGTTCTCTACCTCAAAATTGGCCGTGCCGACGACATTTGTCTTTGTTAATTTTGCGCCCTGGCGATTAAACGTTTGTAAAGAGTATCGGCGGTCCATCTCGCAATTTATTTTTATCAAATATGTCATTGCGACGATAAAAATAGCCTCTTTTCAGAGTAAACAGAACGCGTGCACATGTCATACGCGTAAATTTAGAACGATACATGTCTTACTTTTAGTTCGGATTGAAAAATTCTGCTCGTAATATTGAAAGGTAATACTGAAAAAGCGCGTTTTGGCTTATGCACACGTGCTTAGAAGCTTACAGACACTTTGCGACGAGCGAAGAGGCTTCCTTTTTGTCTTCTCCTCTTACTGATTTTCGCCGCGCGTCCTCGTAAAAGCGCTGCACGCGCCTTAATTTCAGAGCAGGCATCGCCCGGCTCCGCGTTAAATCTCCAGCTTTTCGCTTTTAGCGTAAAGCGCGCAATTTAGTATATACATCTCGGTGCTCGAGAGGGGCCGCTGTCGTTTATGTTCGCGCGGCGGCGCGGCAAGTCGAGCGAAATTCACCTAACGAACCGAAAGAAAACCTCGCTGAAAAGGACTCCTGCTTTTCGACTTCCGTTTTTCCTTTGCCTTTTTCGCCGTTTTTTCTAATTAATTACATTTTCCACAGGTTATTTGCAGGCTTTCGCAAAAAGGCACTCGCCTTTTTTTTTTTGCTCGTCGTCATTTTAACGAAGCTCAAGTTATATAAATATATATATAACTTGAGCTTCGACGCAATTTATATATATATATATATATAAATTTGCACGATTAAACGACTTTCACTCGGATTTTTAAGATTTTTATCTCTTCAAAGTGCAAAAAAATATTATACCTTTAAACATAGGAGGATAGTGACGTTACGGCGGACTAACTATCGTTTATTAGCGTTAATATTATCTTTCGTACAATAGGCTTTTATCATAAGACGGTCTGGAACTTGAGTAACTGTTGCCAAGAATAACACAATAAGTGATCCTTCACCAGAAATGAGGGAGGAAGAATATTTATAACGTGATTCATACGATATTAGATTACTTCGTTTCACAGAGGTTTTATCTCTTACAAATAGAAATTAATAGATCAGCGCACTTTTTCATGTACTTTGCGTGTATTAATATAAGTTTTGCGTTGATGGAAAACTTATGGTTATTTTTATAAATATATATTTTAGTTTTAAAACAACTCTTAGAGTTATTATATTATGAATAATTGCCAAAACAAGTAAGTTTGAAAATTCGTACTGTACACATTATGTAAATCAACTTAGTTTGCAAAGTCGAGATGTCCTCTAATAAGACGTCCACGTAAGAACTCGCTCGTTTTAAATGGCACACGTTACAGTTGATTAAAAAAGTTTACCGATTGTCCGGACAGTTTGAAAATTCAGTTTCTTTCATACATTAGACAAAGGCGTCGCTGCCGAAATTCCGACCTATTTTTCAGCAAAAAATTTTTTAATCTCTATTAAACCAGTGCCCCACATTTCTTTCCTCCGCGTTCTGAGAATACAATTCGCAGTAGCCGCCGTGAATTCCATTTCGCTTCGAGCATTCGCCCCATTGAAACTTCTTCTACGTGTATATTTATTCGACGTAGTTCTTGTGCGAGAAATGCAATCATGAAAGTTTGTTCGTATAACTTGTAAGTTACCTTACTTCTGCGACTAAAATGATTTTCGCGTTTTAAAGCACGAGCTATATATACAAATTTAAATGACACTAAAGCTTAAATTATACTTCCGTAAAAAAAATATCAGTCGTCGAGGCACCGTTTTTCCATTTTCTGCATTCACCCTCGACGCAAATCTCCCCAACTAATTTTTCCCGGCGACAATTCAATGGAACGAACCAAGCTTTTCTCTCTGCGCAGCTCTCCTGCGTATATACGTCGTTATCTCGACGCTCTCTGGGTATAATATTTTTCGCGAGGCTCAAACTCTCTCTCTCCCCGAGAGCGACGTCGAAGCTCGACGAATGAAAGAGGAAACGAGGAAGGACAGAGGGTCGCGACGAGCGTCGCAATTATCGGAAAGTTGCGAATCTCGCCCGGCGCCAGTTTCCGCTTTCTCTGCTTTCTTTCTCCGCAGTTCGCGCGCCCCTTATTCATTATTTCGCGCCGTGTCCTATACACCGTCTGGGGAGGAAGCGGAAGTGTACTGTACACCGGCGGCTGACGTATAACACGTAAAGCTCCGCTGCAGCTGCGTACAGTGGCGCCGCACGACGTGCTTGGAAACGCGATGACCCGCGTTCTGTGCTCTTTGGCCCCCTTTTTTCATGGCTTTTTCGAGTTTTCTGCTTGACCTGAGTGCACCTCGCGACGTTTACACGGAATTTTGGATTTCCTCTGGGTTCGAGTGTCGCTCCCCGGCTTTTCTCCAAATTGGGAAGGTTTATTTTCGTGTAATTTTATAAAAGTATTATAACTTATATTGTTCTAAGTCAGACAATGTTGGTGAAAAGTTTATTGATGGAAAACAGGGTATATTAAATTTATGGCACTCAGCTACTGCCGTATTTTAGTCGATTGAAAATTCAAACTCGAAATAAATTTTACGTCGAGCTTTTATCTGGAAAGTAGTTTTATAAAATTTAAAACTTGCTCCCCGCATTTAAAATTTTTCAATGCAAGACTCTGTTATAAATGTATATATAGATATATATGTATTTTTTTTTATTATCTATATGGATGGATTAAAACCTTCCGTTTCTGACATTGCATTTTTTAATTAATTAAAGTTATTCATTAAACAATTACAAATTCTCTTTGTAAGCTAATATACCTTTGTTCGAAAATTCTGTGTAACGGAATATAATAATTAAGCGGATTTCAATTATTGTTATAAGAGAAACGAAAAATTACAAATCCTAATTCGTTAAGATAATAATAAATCTTTATAAATATAATATAAATTACTTTAATAATATTTGGTAAGGCGTAAAATTAATTATTTAAATAGCGTTATATAAATAAAGTTCATCTCTTATGTAAATAATATATATATGCTTACCAAAGATTTTACGCCATAATAACTTTTATATTTGGTATTAAATACTATGAAATTACCCAAGCGTACCTTTAAAAGAGATACTGAACGTATAAAAAATGAAATATGCTAATATGCATAATATAACGGACAAAGTTCCTCATTTCTCAACTGAAAATTTAATAAATTTAATAAGTAACTATATATACTGAGAAAAAAATTTCTTGAAATCAAAGAAAGCTTCATTGCGAGCAATCGGTTAAATATTCTTTTGATTCAAAGGAAACATTCTTTAATTCAAAGAAACCCCTTTTTAATGGGAAGAAAGTTTCTTTGAAATAAAAAAATTTTATTTAAAAAAAAAGAAAATTTCTTTTTTCCGCAATGAAGCTTTCTTTGATTTCAAAAAATGTTTTTCTCACCGATGTAATAGCATAAGGCGGAGTGTGAAAAAAGCAATCGATTCGTTCGGCATCCGTTTTGCACCGATAAATAAGCAAAACCCCCCTGGCGTCCCAACCCAGACACGCCCTGTCCCAGCTTGCTTCGCTCGGCGGCCCTCGAAATACACTACATCGCTTATCGGGCAGTAAGCTCGGCGCAGAGTCAGCATAAGTAGGGGGGAAGTGCCGTCTCCCCGCTCGAGATCTGACCTTGGCTCTCTCTCTCTCCCGGCTTCCGCCGCGAAGCAGGGCTACACCGGCGGCCTACACCCTCGCCGTGACCTCGATTCGCCAGACCCCCTTGACCGTATCCTCATACACCTCTCGACTCGCGTCCTTCGCTTTTCTCCCTTCTACGTCCTTTGTTAGCGCCTAGGTTTGCTGTTCGGAGGCCCCGGAGATGCGCTCTTTCGACGGAGCTTTTATTTATTAGGCGCGCACTTCGCCGAGGAGGGAGATGAACGCCGAGAGCAAAGACTCGTATGTATATACGCGGCTCGATTTCGAGAATCCTTGGAGAGGAAAAGTTTTGCTGTTTGCTTGTAGGAGTGTTGTTCTTTCGAGAGATTTATCACTATTATTCCGGTATAAAAGTAAGTTTTGATGCAGCGCAGCAATATGCTTTTAGGTTTTTACGACAATTAGACTTTTTCTTGACAAGCAGCTGCAAATTTCTACAGCTGCAAAAGCGTCAGTCATCCCAAAAAGCGTTCTTCGACATCTGAAAATTCAAACTTTGATCCAACAAAATAACGGACGCGTCGGATTTACTACGAAAAAAGAAATCCCGCAAAGATGAGGACGCTGGAAAGACTAACACGTGTTTTCCCATAAAAGCCGCGCATAACAGGTAGTAGGCCGTAAAAGCCGAGGAACAGCGAAAATTGATTAGCCACTCTGGCGCTTAATGCGCCGGACTCCGGGGTAATTTTGCCGGGGAAAAATAAAGCTCTCCCATTTAGCTCTCTCTCTCTCGCTTTCTCTCTCAAGCTCGCGGGGCGTGTCGAAATTGTCTCGGGCGCGAGAGAACCCACCGCGTCCGGGGGGCGACCGCGGAAATTGCCGCGGCACGTGTACCTGGTGTAATAAATTACATGTATCAGCGCGCCTCCCCCCGGGAGATGGCCTCGGGGGGTCGAGCGGCGCGAGTCGCCCGATCCGGGCCGCGGATTATATATCGCGTCCCTCTCTCGTGACTCGCTTCGTCCTGCGAGCGAGCTCTCCCTGCGATTGTTTATTGTATATAAGTTCGCTTTGCTTTTGTGCTTTGGAACGTTGCTTTTGACGACGGGACGTGAATCTTTTGTGATACGGCTTGGAGGAAGCGGTTTAGTTTGGATTTATTCGGAGTCGAAAGGTTAAATCGAAATTGGAAGTAAGAAACTATGGTGTTTCTACTTGATACTTGTTATACAATTATAGACATTGAATTAGAGAAGCAATTGTAACTAGAAAGTATGATTATGGCATTTTAATGTGTCAGGAGCACAGGAACTGAGACAGTCGTTTATTTTTTACAGATGATACCTAAAGGCCAGCTCTAAAATCTACTTTGCCGCAATAGTTGCTCAAATGGCATCCTTGGCGATTTAGAGATATTACTTTATGTAAGTATATCATTTTAATATAGTTCGAAGAAAAATGTTATCCTCGAGACCGATTATTATTTATATTTTCGAAAATGAATCAATAAGCTTTCACGATATATCATTTTATTTACTGAATATTAATATATTTCTTATGATTGTGATCTAAATATTTCGAACGTGATGTGGTTTACAGTTTAATGTCTGTAAGAAATGACAAGGTCATAGATAATATTCATTATAATTTATAGTGAACTCCATAATAGTATAATTATAGAGATAGTATTTAAAATTGTTCTACAATAATTTTATACCTATCAATATATTCAACATCCCATCATAATATCGATTTCAACGTTATTACGTAACATTAATTTTTGAATAAAAAAGTGAAATAATTCAAATTGGCAATAACGATTATCGATATCCGCTGTCTCGATATTATATAATTAGTACATTATAAGTTAAAAAAGTTAAGAGGTTTCTCTCGATTAAAATTGTACTCGTTATTTTTATGATATTACTGTATCAATTTCGATTCAAATAAATGCTAATTTTAATAATTTTTTTAACTAATTGCGCTTATGCATGAAATTACAATATTGAACAAAATTGCTTTTAATCCGGGCTAATTAAATTAGTACCTCTTAGAATAAAAGCTTATTCTCCGAATCTTTAATTCAATTTACTTCTTAATTCTATTATATTAACCATTATCACTTTATTCGAAATAAAATTTAAAATAATATCTGATGATAATCTGTTAAATTACTATTCAATGCCAAAATGAAAGTCAATCCAGACAGATCTGAAAGAATGACATGCAACGAAACGCTATACATCCATTTTATTGGCGAATGCTCAATTTCTTAAATATCGTAAAAATGTCAATAAATCTGTATTGACTTTCTTTTGTTTTTTTTAAATCTAACTGCTCAAGGGTGAAATCAAGCAAGATCAAGCGAAGCTGTTTCGCAATTCTCTGTCCTACAAAATTTTGTGTGCTATTTTCGCATAGTTTTATTATAATGAAATGATGTTTTCATTTAAAAATTTCTTTAAGAAATTTGAACCCTGATAGAGCATTCTTGGAAAATTTTGTTCGGATACGCAATGCGTCTTCAAGATTTTTACAAGAAGTCTTAACAAGCAATTGATAATTAATTTGAATTCAGCGTGAGAGTATTAGTAAAAATGTAACATATTTATTTAAATACTCCGGACTGAAAATGTGTAAGTTGCGAAATACCTCTAATTGGCTCTTTCTGCGATGCAATTTTTATTCCGGACCTCTAACATCGCACATTACCCTTACATAGCATTTTATTGCAATTATAAAAAAAAAGTTTCTTTAAAAAATGTTATTCTCAATAATTTGAATAAACTAATTGTTTAAGTTTAATTAATTTTTTAATACAAATGCAAACGCTAGTAAAAATTTTAACTGTAGACTAGCTAGCTTCGAAGGAATTAAATTAAAAAATTTACGAATTCTGAGATTTATCAATATTTTTTATTCACCAAGGCAAAGCGATTAAATGACTTTGGGATCTAGCAAAAATTAATTTTATTTTTATAAGTATTAGAGTAGGTAAGAAGCAAAAAAATTGATTAAAAAAAGGATGATGTATAAAATTTACAGTCTGAATATTTGATAAAGAAAAGTTCTTGTAAAATACTATACAAAGCGTGAAAAAAAATGAATGAACGAAACACAAAAGATATCTTGACTAACATTTTTCAAAATATCTGCATTGTTCACGCGACTAAAAGTGTAAAAGTTTAATTAGCAAAAATCGAGTAGTATTTGACCCAGAACTGAGTTAAGTACCAGTTGACAGTCCGAAGTGATGAGTGTGTGGATAATAGGAAGGTCACCAGCTCGTTAACGAGTTGTCGATGCCTGAAATCAGGGATAAGAATGGAGGCAACGATAGCGGAGCTCCGCTTCACACTCGAGCGATGGAAAATCGAAGCACGTCGTTATGTTGGCTCGGTAAGGTCTTTAACCATCGTAAATACCGTCGACCAGACTGATCCTTCCTGCTGTGGAAGCCGCTGAACCTCGGGATTCTCGTGCTCAAGCGCTGCTAATTTGTTTACACTGCTTCTATAGACTCTCGACACTATAAGACTACCGCTGTAAGTACAGTTTTCTGGTCCATTGCAGGTCCCAAAAGAGTGAGATTCAAATAAAAATAAATCTTTTTAAATAATTTTTTATCCATATTCATTAGTTCCCTACCACATATCTTTTAATGCGAATCGAACGCGATGCGACACGAATCAAACCGATTTGACGGGATATAGCAAGAGAGATTCGTGAAGAAATTCTTAAGGCAATGTGAATAAGTTACGCGGTTTGGCGAAATTGGCTGGAATCCCTCCGGTGCAGTTTCGCGTGCGTCTAAAGCTGTCTATCGGTGTTGAATGTGGGCGTTCAAGCTTGCAGCCTTTTCTGACCTTAAGCGCGAGTTCGTCTTGGGATTGTCGTCGCTTCCTATTGTCATTTATTGCGTTCCGCTCGAACAATTTCCGAGAACAGTTCTTCGAGTCTTCGTTCCTATCCCATGCCGATGCTAAACCTTCCTTTCTTCTCAAGCTGCTCGCCTTAATTCCGACGAGAAACTTTGTAATATAACCATTTTTCTCGAATTGATTATTTTGTTTTGTATAAGAATTACTTACGTTTTAGTCGCGTTCTACTGTCAAATCCTAATATACATATCGCTGCGGGTATAAAAAATTATTTTATTCCTTGCACGTAAGTATATTAAAATATTTTTAAGATATTCAATAAGTTGTTGTAAGTCATTTTATTTTTTTTCCATTGACTGGGAAAAACAAATTTTAAAAGAAATATCGATAAGCGTTTTTATATTACATGTGAAAATTATTTCAGTATTTTGATATCTTTATTAAGGTAGCTCTATAGTTTTGAGATTTATCCAAGACCATGTTAAAAACTAGTTAAAAGTACTCATAAGAACTTACAGAATATACTGAATAAAATTTGATGTGAGTTACCGTGTAAAAATTAAAAATAATAACATTTAAAGTTG
>JAWWEO010000045.1:7225815-7292503 GCA_035582975.1 Ormyrus labotus | reverse complement strand
TCAACCTGGCGCAGACATCGGAACGTTCCGTTTTCATTTTGGTAGCGCATGAATCGCACGAATAACGGAATGCACCCTGAGAAAGAACATATGCATGTAATATCTGTATGCTGGTAAGCAACCGCGATTGGTTGGGTAACTGGGTAACTGAGTAACTGGGCCATTTAAGACTGATATGAGCCAGCAAAGATGATCATTTAGTTTCATTTCGGTTATATAAGATCGTATGCACATGCTTGTAGATTGTTATGACCACAGGTGACTACCATTTATTGGATAACTGCAGTGTAATTGTGAGTTACGAGGAACTCCTCTTTGTATCGTATTTAGAAGATTTGACGCATAAGCGGGTAGATAATCACAACCATCGGCAACTGTGGCTATTTGGGTAACTGTCAGTTAATGGGTTTACGCGAAAGAATTATATAATTCTTAATCTTATAATAAAATAAAGTTAAAATCGGTAACCCATATAGCCACAGTTGCTGATAGTTGCGATTATCTGTCTGCTTATGCGTCAAATTTTTTAAGTATAATGCAAAAATGTACCCTTCTTCACTGAATCGCAATGACATAGTTACCCAATAAATGACATTTGCCTATATAGTCATGATAATCTATCGGCATGCGGGTACGATCTTCTATTATAACCGAAACGAAGCTAAACGATCCTGTTTACTGCCTCACATTAGTCTTAAATGCCCCGGTTACCCAGTTACCCAAAATCAATCGTGGCAGCTTACAAACATGAGAGTTTTTGATCAGCATAATGAGGAGAAGTTATTTCTAAAATTTCAGTCCGATTGATCGAAAGCGATTTTTCGTAAGGAGTGTGGCAGATATCTGTTTTAAATACCTAACTCAGTTCCAGCATATGATATAATTTTAATCTTTGAAATCTTATACAAAAAAATATATAATAATACAGCTTGCGAGATCATAAGACAATATTATATCTGGAAATTGTAACAAAAAACCTTCCACTAAACCGATGAACAGGGAACTATGTATTTTATACTTTGCTTTTAGATTTTATTTTCCAATGATTCCTCGTTTATGGCATTTCTATTTCCACCAGGATAATAGTAAATTGCTATTGTTTAAAAGTTAACTGCGTCCAACAGAATTTTCGGTTGATTTAACAGAATTTCTCCGAACATTCTGTTGGATATATATAGTTAGCAGAAAATGCGGTTGATCCAATAACATTTTTCTTCAGTGTACAAATTAATTGAATTTACTTCGAGTTGTATAACTTGTGTCTTTCCAGTTTCTGCGTAATCCGAGTTTTATTCCGCAGGATTTTCTACGGGAAGAAATCATATCCCTATAAAATGTATTTTATCCCCGGCATTGTGTCTTTTTGCACGAAATCCATTGCCTATTCAGCGCCCATAAAGTTCCGACTTTAGACCCACAGCTTTCCTCTCGAATAACAAAAATAACTTCTTTTAAAAACTTTTTCTCTCTTCTCGTTACGTGGCGTTGTTATTCCCCTCACAGCTAATATCGAATTCGTTATTAGGTAATCGCGGGGGTCGTATAACGAATAACGTGTCTCGCGCACGATTCGTGCCACGCGTGCCGAGGAACAAACCGCGGGCATTAACGACGGAGCCCCGAGAAATTCGTTTCACTCGTCGTCTTTCGGCGAAAGCCCGTTGCAGCTGCTTCGGCTTTCCAGGCATCGAGCGATATCATCCCTTTCGCGCCGGTTTGTCGGCGACCTCGAGCGCCGTCTCGCGCGGATATTCATAGCCGTTTGCGCAGCTCTCTGCCCGCCGCGAGTGTTACGGTAATTGCCGATGCGTACGTGCTGATTAATCCCTCGTAATCTGTGTCGTCTGGATCGAGTGGAGAATGAGCTGGCTAATTTTGTACGCGCAATCGGGATTGATTGAGCAGCGGTGTACTAATTGGGCGTGCCGTATTTCATAATGAAACGGGACATCAGAAATTGGAGAGTATTTTCTTTTTAAAGTTTATTCTTTTTTAGAAACGATATGGTGATTTTAAGAGTGATTTTTATTTGCCCTTGCCAAGTTTTAAAAAACTAGTTTAAAAGGTTTGCGCAGAAAAAGTTTATCGAATTTATATAAGATGTCGCAGTCAAGGTAATTAAGTTTTATGTTCACCGTCTGATGGTACAAGTAAATATTAAAGATTCAGCAATCTGACAAGGCTTAATCAAGACTAATTTTGAATAATTTTGGCTAAACGACTCTTCGGGGAAATAATTAGAAAGTTATACTAAATTCCCGGGAGAGAAAAAATACACTGAAAATGGAAGAATATCATTAAGGTTTCCTATATTTTCATAATCTTTAGTTTAATTACATTTTTATGGCATCGCATAAAGTTCTTTCCATCCCTTTAGAGTATAAAATTATCTAATATTATTAAGAAATAGATTTATTATTATCGTAGCTTTCTTGTTTAGATGAAACTTTTTAAGTTAAACGTATAAAAATCATTTCGATTATTTTACGCGTGCGAAATTTGTAAGCCCTGGATTTTTAATGATCTACGTTCATACAAAAGCTGTAATAAATTTGAAGGTAGAAGCGGTTTACCTTTGTCAAGTTCAGTGCGACAAACTGTCACTGTCATGCCCTCATCTAACTGAAAGCTATATCCATTAGCTTTAATATTTTAATTTCAAACAATGGTTAGTCACATAATACTAATTAGACATTATGATTTTATCAGTTACAATTTCGCAAGTATAGAATTCTTTCAACGTAATTATCATTAAATTGTATAAAATAAGGATTATTAATTTAACAGAATTTAGCAATTGTCGGATGTTTTGACTTACAGTGTGTAAATTATCGATTATTGTGAAAAATTAACAAAGTATCTTTAATTAGTTTAGAATTCTAAATTAGTTTAAATTAGAATAATAGTTTAGTCTAGAAAAAAGCTACCTGCTATCAAATGCAAGGCAATCTGTAGTCAAAATATAAAGCCATTAATACTAAATTATTCAATATTCAATCATTTTTCTGGAAGAAAGAAACGTCGAAGGGAGCGAATGAAACGCGTTAGTGAAAGTACATTTATAGTAGCCGTAAAAAGTAGAGCCGTACTAGGGTGGCAAGGGTAGTTTGTGCGTATATAAAAAGGTCGTCTTGCGTGGGTAGCTTATGTGGAGAAAGGTACGCTCCTCACTTAAAAGTAAATATCCCCGGTAGAAGCAAGGTGAATTACCAAAGAAGTAGGCAGATTCTTGGAGTTAAATCTAGTTCGCAAGCATTTTAAGTTTAATTTTTCAAATCCGTTGCTTACGGTAATTTGTCTGAGTTAACGATAAGTAATTAATCAATTTGGTTTATTATTCCTTGCTTCGAAGCGACGTTCGGATTCAGGATTAATTCAGGAAAACAGGATTAATTATCTCTAGAAAGAAAAATCACGCGGAAACGGAAGTTCTCTTCTTTTGTTCTCTTCTTTGTACAGATTTATTTTGTAAAAATAAGTAAATATTCTAAATAAGTAAATGTTTGTAACTCAAGTATATTGAATGTCCGGTTCAATGAATTAATAATTTTTAATTCAAATTACATAATTAATTCTGGGAGATGCTCTGAACTTTTGATTAAATTTTCAAACGCTCTCTTTGATTTCCGTTGAAAAATAAATTACACGTTATACTGGAAACTCAATCGTAGCAAGACATTTCCATTTTACTTTGAAATTACAACATTTAATTAAATTAAAATGGATATGTACATTTTCTATTTTTTTTTAATTAAGATTCGATTAAATATGTTAATGTATGTAAATAGTAATATTTGTTACTAATTAATCGAGTCATTCGTTTACGTTTTAAGATTTTCACATAAAATCATTTAATTATCCATTTATTTATTTTGCTATTATGCCCACAATACCATATAATTGGGCTTAATTAAGTACTTTTTGTATAGACTTTATATTGGTAACTGTTGGTCCAAATTCAATGTGTTGAATAAGAGGTTCATTAAAAATTTTAAATTTGCACAAAGTTATAAACATTTTTTTAACTCTTTCAAAACTCCAAATTAAAAATATCCTACATCTGATTAAACCAAAACTCCATTAAACTTTTTGCGCAAGTTTCTTTGCGTTCGCTCGATGCAATAAATGTTTATCATTGGAGAGCCAAGGAAAAGTGCATTTTAATTTAAGAACGAAATTGCCCATTTTCACAGTCAATTTAAACGTCTGAAAAAGTCTGAAAAAGAAGAGAATTTTCACTCGATTATGCATTCGAAATTAAAACGCATGAAGAACTTTCCAGGTGCCCACTTAAATTTTCATGCACCACGTCCCGTATACATATTATACTATCTATAAACAGAGTTTTATTTACTCGAAAAAAGTATTGCAGGCGCGATCGCGAATTTTCCAAAGGAGCAAGTTAATAGATCGAGTGCAGCGATGCTTCTCGACGCCGACGAGCAGGTCTTAAATGAAATCAGCCCGGAGCAAGTATAAAAGCTGCTTTCGCCTATATACGGGTCGACGTGCGGCGGCAGCGAGAGAGCCAAAGACTACAAAGCAGTCCCCTCGGCGTCCCAGTGCTTTCGTTCCAAGCAAAAAAGGAGAAAAGCGCTCGGATCTCCTCTTGGTATAGTCGTCCTCTCCAAGTCCCTGCAGCCGCCGCTCGCCTACTCCGAGCGGGCGGTGCACGAAAAGCGAGCAGGGGCCAGTGCAGTGCGCGCGCTCGAGATCAAAAGAGAGAGAGAGAGAGAGAGAGCCCCTCCTCTCGAGGACGACGTTCGGGCTTCTTTATTGATTGGCCGCTCGCGGCTTTCGCGGAGGAATTGGTCGGCGCCGCTGGTATAGTGTTGCGCGCCCGGTCGATCGTCAGGCGGCAGGGCAGGCGAGAGAGAGAGAGAGCGCGCAGGCAGCTCAGGCAGGCCACTCTCTCTCCCTTGGCTGACGTCACGCGCCGAGCTATTGATCCGGAGCGGCCGCGCTCGCGCACTCGCCGCCGCGCGCTCTATATACGCAACTACTCCGAGAGAGGCCATCTTCCACTCGTCGGGCAGATAAATTCATCTGCCGCGACTTTTACCCCGCCGCCACTCGAGGAGAGTTATGTATGCCTGGCCGCTGGTTATTGGTAACGCACCGCTTACCGGGGCCTGCGCTGCCCGTTTTACGACTTCGATTGCCGGGGCTTTAATAAGTCATACCTATAAGTTACTGTAACACACTTCCTTACTGTGTTACAAGTCTAATGTACGTATATACGTAAAGAGATTGATATGCTAGAGCCGGAAGCGCGCACGTGGGACTTGGCCAGGCGCACGTGGAATTCCGTAATTGGACGTGTGCGTGCACACGTAGAGCGCAGTTTTCTTTGTGCGGCGGTAAGTTGCGCGAATTTGCGCAAAAATTTAGCTGCCGCATCTATAGCTATTCCCCGCTTCGCGAGGAGCGAAAGAAAAATTGCGAACTGGGACGTGAATCGCGCTTCCAAGGGTGCAGTGAAAAAACTGCGCGAGCAATTAGTCAATATTTTTACTGCCCAGCGATAACGCACGACGCTCGAAAAAAAAAGACTCTTCGCGAGGCGCGGATGCATATTGCGTGCTTCGCACAAGACTCCGCGCGGGGGTGGAAAATTGATCCGCCTCCGAACGCGACGATCGCGAGCCGACTCGCCGATAAACATGGACATGACCTACTCTTTGTGCATACCACCTTCTCTCTCTCTCTCTCTCCCCGTGAGAGAGGAACTTTTACTCCGGCCACCTTGACTGGGAGCCGCGCGCGGCGGCCCTCTCTCCCCTTTTTTGCCTACTCACCCCCGCCCCCCTTCCCACCGTTTAATGAGAAGCAAAGCGACCTTGCTCTCGTCCGGTGCTCAGTTCTTATTAGCGCGCGGATTTACGGGTTTTGCGCGAAGAGACTGTTTACGCGCGCAAGGCCCTCCTCATCTGGCTATTGATCTCGCGGCGACGTCTATGTATATATTGCATGTGCATGCAGCGCCGAAACGGAAAAGCGTGCGCGCTCCTCCGAAAAGTTTCCAGCTCGCGCCGATTCGTTACGATGCTTCTTTACTTCTGGGCTGAAGCGCGAGGAAAAAAATTGTTATTTCGGCTTCGGTTTTTTTTTTTTGAGTTCTCGGACACGAGGACTGGGCGAATTTCGATTTTGCGATTAGGGTGCGAATTAATGACGTACGTTGACATCCTTCCGTTTGGTTCATTGATTTTCAAAGCTAAATCCATTAGCTTTTCTGTTGAATTTCTGTTTCATTTTCTCTTTTTACTGATTCAGTTAATATTTTCGAACCTTTTTATTAATTTAGGTTTTAATATTATACGGCAACATTTTTAAAGAATAGTTAAGTTTTATAAAAATAATTTATTTTAAAAAAACTTTTTAAGATGTGTATATTGATTTATTATGGTAAAATATTATGGTAATTGAAAATTTTAATCTAATTATATTGCTTTATATATTGTTAGTGAACAATCAGTACCTATGTATTATTTATTTTTTAATTTACAGTCCAAAATCTTTACATAATTATTTTTAAAAAGCTTGAAAAGACGTGTCGATAAACCATAGTACTCAAAAATGAAAGTGATCTTGTGACATGGTAGTGATAAAGCTGTCAATAGATCGACGTCAATGTATACATTTTATGAGGTGGTAAAATCATAAATATAAAATTGATTAATTCTTCGGTTGGTTTAATTGTAACGTAAGAATTCAATTGCAATAACATTATTTGTACGTTATAACAACAAAATATTTAGTCAACAAATTTGAACGAAAAATATTTTAAGTTTTTTTTTCTTAAAAAAAATAACTTGGTTATCTAAGTAGCCATTCTTTCTTTTTATATGGTCGTTCATTTCGCCCTACATAAGTATAAAACAGACACCGGTAGCTAATTTTCATTACTCCATAAGTTGCTTTGTGTATAGGATGTTACCTAAGCAGATTAGTAGGAGAATGATAGTACATCGAAATCATGTTATTATCAAATGAGCCTTTTAAAACTGCAAATAAAATGATATAAATTTATTATTTTCTAAATTTCTCTATCGTTTTACGATTTTCTTTATTTCCTAAATCCGAAAGTACGTTGAAGTTACTTTGAAAAATTTTGAAAGATAAGAGAATGTGAGCGATAAAGAGTATTAAGTATCCACTTATATTATCTTTGGTAAAAGACAGCGATAACAATCTCGCAAATTTTGAAAATTACCACATTGCCATGACCTTATCTTTAAATTCCTTCAGAATTACTCGTTTAAACTTCTTTTCTTCGTAGCTACTAAGCGATATCAATAACATAAATTATAATGTCGAAGAAACAATGTTGGAGTACATTATCGTACTGACTGGGTAATTCCTAGATTGCGTTACTTCATATTTCATTTCCGTTAGTCACATCCCCGGGAGATTCGAAAAAAAAGATAAGCCCTTTGTTTAACAGGAAAATAGTCAGCCCGCAGCATTCTTCGAGCCGGGAAATTAGATCCCGCGAAGATAAGCCTCTTATTGTTTTTCGGGCACCGCTTCTCGCAGAGCGCAGTACATTTTATCAACCGGTATCTCCTTCCCGAGTGCAGTCGGGGCCCCGAGTCGTCCCGAACGAAAGAGCACGCAGAAGGGTAAAAGCTACGGCGCGACAATGCAGGCCGGTGCGCAGCTCCTGCGGCGCGTCGGCGCGCATCCCGGCGCCGGCGCACTCGGCTCCCTCGCTCGAGGACACGCACGGGGCGGCGGTCTGTGTGTGTGGGGCGAAGGAAGGAAGAGAGCGAGACGTAGAGGGCAGTCTGCAGCAGCGGCAGCAGCAGTGACCGAGCAGCCAGGCGAGGGCGCGGACGCGATGTCCGCTAAAGCAGCAGCTCCGAACCGACAAGCCAGGGCTCGCAGCAGCAGCAGCAGCAGCTTCCAGGCTGCCCCGTCCTCCACTTAACGTCTCGCCGACGCCGAGCGGAGCGTCGCCGATTGTGCCCCAGTGAGAATCTAAACGTGACAGAGTGCCTGTAAAGGAGTCAGTGCTTGTATATCTCGTGCTCTCAACGTGTCTGTATACGCCGCCGAAGCTAGAGGGTAAGCTAAGCCCTCGTCTCTCCCGAAAGGCCTTCTCGAGCTTTCAAAGTGCTCTCTCCGTCAATTCGGAAGCTCGCTGGAAAATCGATCTTTTACACGTACAGGTTCGTGCATAGCCGCGCACAGTCGGCGCCCCGCGGTGACTTCGCGAGTAACTCTCTCTCTCTCTCTCTCTCTCTCTCTCTCGCTCCCGCTCGCGTTATCGATCACCAGCTCGCCATGCCGTGTGCTTTTTCTCCCCGAGCTTTTCTCGCCTCCTCGTTTTCCTCGCTGCTTCCCTTCCAGGAAGCGGATCGCTTCCCACGGATTCGGCGGATTAAAAGCCGCCTTGTTCGTTCGTCGAGCTTGCGTATACATAGTCGCTCTCTCGGCGCGGCGGAAGTTGTCTTCGCGATCGAGTGCCTCGCGCCGAGAATAATTATTCACCTATTCTCGCGCCTCGTTCCAGCGATTCGTATCAGCCGCGTGTGTGCGTAAAGGCGCGGGTCGTAAGCGGGGACCTTGGGGGAAAGCCGCGAACGTTAAACTGCCGTCCGCGCGCGGGGTAGTATATATATATATATATATAGTTTCGAGTTTTAACCGTGAATGCGTAATCGCCGAGAGGAGAGCCGGATTAAGGCGTCCGCGCCGATTAAAGTACCGCTTAATTGCGACGGGAAAAAGCCGCCGCCTGCTATTAATGCGCGATTCGCGTGACGCCTCCTCCTCGGGAAAGTGCGCTATTACGATTTTAGAATCCGCTCAAAGCTTTCGCTGGGAAATATATTGAGAGACGCTTTTTAGAACGACCTACATCGCGGAAACGCAAGATTCAATTAATTTCGAAGCCGTTAGCATCCTTCGCTTTTGCTCGGCTTTCGAGTTTTTTTTTTAAAAAGTACATATATACATCGTCGAAAGTTCAAGGAGCAAAAATAGTTCGAGGCAGGACTGCCGTTGCGCAGTTGCATTTCCGTCTTGGAGTCTCGAGAAGAAGTGCATCCTTGACACGAAAAGGTTCGCCGCGGCGAACCTGTGGGACTCGTATCGGCGCTCATATTGGAGATAATATCGCGAGCGTATGTTGATTTTTTGCAAGGCTACGCGCACATTCCGCGATCGCGGACGTTTTCCACTTTTCAGCCCTGACACTTTTTTCTCTCTTTTGCAAAATTAATTTTTCACGACCGCGTCGACGTCCGCAATAAACGAACAAACTTTTCGAGCGAATTCCAGGCTGGATTAACCGAAACAAGCGCGGTTTTCGAAACTTTATTCATCGCTATGCGGGCAAAGTAAGTTAGCGGGCTACGCAAGTTCGACCATATTTTAAAAGCGCAGGAGCTTGAAACGGAAGCGCGAGGGCAGGATTCCCGGTGTGTTTTCGCCCCGAACGGCAGGAGAGGCGCGTTTGTTCCTTCGAGTTTCTAACAATTTAAGTAGATAACAGTCGAGTCACGTCAGACGTTCTTCGGCGCGAGTTTGTAAAATCGTTACCGCGCGGCTCCGCAGGCGCGCGCAATTCGCCCCGACAACTTTCGAGGCTACTCTCTCTCTCTCTCTCTCTTTTACAAGATGCGATAATTTATCGGCCGGCCGCGAGAGCCGATATATACACCGCTTCGTGGAACGCAGCGAGCAAAGACTTACGGATGACAAAGCGATCGACTCGTTAGGGCGGTCTCGAGTGACTTTTCCTGGACGGGGGAAGGTGATGGGAAAAACCGGCAGCAGTAGCCACCGTTTCGCGGAACCTTCGCTTCGTCTGGACGTATTGGTATGCGCGTCGGAGGCTTCTTTCCTTCCGCTCGACGCCCACTTGGTGCGGCGAGCCGGCTGACGGAGGAACTGCGAAGTTGGCTGAATTCGCTCTCGGCGCGGCTGACTCATTCTCTCTGCCCTTTCTCCCGTGTCTAGTTACACTCGCGGCTTCTCCCTTTTCAGCTGTCGCCGATCGCTTCGTTTCTGCCACGAGCCTGCGCCGCCTCTCGAGCCTGCAGAGAGATATTGTCTTCCTCCTTTTCGCGAGCTGCAGTTAGGTGGGCGGCCCGATCGATAGGATCTTTCTATTATTAGGCTCTGTTTTGTAAATAAACTCAAAGGGGGTGTCGACTGCTTTTTTGGTCGAGCGGTATTGATCCAGCTAAGTTATCTGCGGGTTTGTTTTAGTGAAAATTTGACGTTTTTGCTTGTGAATCGGACAGAATTGAAGTAACGATATTGAACGCCGTAATTGTAAACCTAATAATAGGAACATTGATTGACTCTGCCTTGCTTTATGTTCATTTCCACGTATTTTCTTCTCCGTATTCGTTTTCTGCTTTACAGCTGCGTAATAAATTTGCAAGTTAAACAATAATTAATTAAAGTGTTTCTGGGAAACAATGAAATCTGCTGTTCTAGTATTGATCTTGAGATACTGCTATCGTTCAGTGACGAAAATTTTGATTCATGATTCGCATAAGCAGGATTTATTAGGCATTTGATTTTATCAAAGAAATCTGATTAAAGAGTCCAAAGGTTGGATTGATGTAGTTTGACGTCATAATGCTAAAATGAGTAACTTGGATATTCTTCTGACGTCATAAAAAACTTACATGTCTCAGAAACTTTTATGTATTTTGTTTATATGACAACAGTTGTTAAAAAATTATAAAAATGTTTTATTTCAGTATTAGAAAACTTAGGTATAATCTCTGTATGAATTAATTAAACTCGCATTAAGAACCCCTCTTTTTAAAAAGCATTTCTTAACTTTTTCAACCGTTTCACAAAATTATTATTCAAATTGATTCGTCTCGAATGTTCTTGTCTGCATACTGGCAGTATATAACTAAGAATTATGCTATTGAATTACTTTTATCCAGTTTACATAATCTCAACGAGTTGAGTTTGCTTCAATCTTATACAGTCACTTTACATAATCGAACTCGTAATCGGACGTTCATAATTAGATACGTCGAATTTAAGAATCTTTTTCTTCAGTATCTGTTCAAAAATTAGACGCACAAATAATGTAGGTTGTTTGTGTCAAAGTATATATGCAACTGAATTAAAATTGAATTTCGAATTTAGCATTTCCTGTGTGCATTATATACTTCGTAATAAAGTATTTTTATTCGTGGGTACGATCGTAAAACTTTTTACTTTACAGTTTCCGTTTAAAACCAGGGTAATATGATAGGAATGAGACATCGTTGTATCTGGAAAATACATTTTCACTATTATTACTTTTTTATGAATTATCAAACAAATAAATTCTTGTCAAAGTTAATGCTTATATATCTGTTTGTAGTTATATAATTGCTTTTGTTCAGAAATTCAGTTTTCAACATAAATATTATATATAATGTGTTATTCCATTTCGTAGCAGTATATTAATAGATTCATTTACTATTAGTTTCAATGTTGTTTGGAAAGAAAATTCCGTTTAATATGAAAGTCAAATCTAAGGATACAATTATAACTTAGTTTACACAGTATAAACACATGCATACTATAAAATACTTATCATTTCTCGTACCTTCTGATTATTGTGACACTAAAAAAAAACATTTGCTTTATTCAGTTGTAAATAATAATTTTACGATTTTTTTTTCCAATTTAAAAAAGATTTTAACTGCTCCCATAAAAAAAGAACGGAATTACTTCATTTTTCTTGCAAGAACATCTCTGAAACTCTCCAATTCGAGTTGTCCAAAAAGAAATTGCTTCATGGATTTATTGCTAAATTTTATCTGGTTTCACTGCAAGCCAACATACTGCCGTCTTTATTGCAAGTCGGAAAGCTCCCTTTTCCTCTCGTTCGAACATCTCTCTACCCAAGACAATAGTCGGCAAACAAGTCTTCCTCCGCGTGATCTACTAAAATCCGAGAGTGCGAGTGCGTCCTCTCCATTCATCTTTCTGCCATTTCCGCTCCGAGAGCCTCCACCTTTATCTTCATTGCAGTTGGACCCTCGAGGTGTGTCGGCATCCTCGGTATAATATCGTTAAGTCCCGGGCTCTGTTTCCTCTGGGCTTTTTCTCCCGGCTCGCAATGTTTTCTCCCCCTTTCTTCGGCCCCGCGGCAGCAGCCGGGTTATCCGCGTCGGAGTTGATTCTTAAGGCTGCGAGGGCGATCGCGCGGAATCTCTTTGCTCGCGGCGAGTTGTGGCCGAAGGGTGCCGTGTAATTCTTCCTCCTGCTTATGGGCTTATGAGGCAAATACTCCCGGTTTTCGTCCGATAATGCTGTCGGGGAGGTCGTTCTTCTCGAGAGATACGAGCAGAACGTTCGAGTGAACGGATTTTTCTACATGTGAAATCACTTTGAGTATATTTTTTAAATCAATATTTAAGGCTTCTTTTGTCTCAAGTTCAAAGTTTAATCTTGAATGCATTAAAACGGATACTAACTTTTGCACAAAGTAAGAATTTGGAAACTGTCCAAATTTCTTTGCAATTTACTTAGATTTGAAAAACTCTATCGAATATATACGTTGTATAATGATTTTCAGCATTAATTAATAAATTTTCGTTAGCATTTTTTCTTTATTTTAGTTATATATGAATGAATGAAAGAAACTTCTCCTTAAACCCCGGCAACCTTAATATTCTTTATTTAGAATTCAAGGCTTTTAGCAAACCTCGGCTTCGGGGATTGCCAATATAGGGTAACCCGACGCTTATTTATTCTTTTATATTGCATTCTATATTTACACTCATACCATCATGAAGCATCCCACTGTCAGTCTCTCCCTTTTCATAAAAAATTGAAATCCGCGTTGGAATGCATAGAAAACTGAATTCGATTTATACGAAAGAGCTCGCAATCTGCATTATTTACATTACCCATCCAAGCAGTACGCAAACATAAATTAACCGAACCCCAACAGCAAAGATACAGAGAAAAAGAGAGAAAAGCCATTTGTGCAGTACGTATTATCCCCAGAACCGAGACCTCCCACGCGTCCCTCACAGCTGTTTCGCACGCGATTCAGCGGACGCGCGACGAAAGAACAGTCGGCGCGCATGCAAAAATGACGGCGACTCGCAGCGCGCGGCTTCGGGCCCGGGCGGATTAAAGCGCCGCGCTCCCATAAAGATCCCCAGGAGGGCCGAATTCGCCGTTCCGCGCGACGATTCATTATGCATTCGCTCACGCAGTTGCGCGAGCAATTACTCCCGGCAGCCCCCCGCTGGTAACGACGCTCATTAATTACTCGCTGGCCGATTAGATCCCGTCTGACTAATAGCCGGAGATGCGTCTGTCGTTCGGTGTAGAAAATTTCGCGATTCGCATGCGAGTCACGCCCGAAGAACGAGGGCGCACCTTTTTCTCAAATCTGGCGGAAGAACGTTTTTTTCTTGCTAAAGTCGTGTGCGCCGAGAGAGGATATTTATTGCCACTAATTGAAACTGCTGTATATATGTTAGAATCTTAAACTTTGTTATAAATTGTAAAAAAGAAAGTTTTCCCGCTGGTAGAAAATTGAACAGTTCAGCTTTATTAATTGGACTTACTAATTGTTTGCCAGTTCAAACTGCCGGCTCTACAAAATGAAACGCAATAGTTGATGTGTTTGATGTGAAAATGTCGGAAAATGTATAAAAAATTCCGCAAAAAAGTAAAAAGAAAAGAAAATTGCAGAAAATAAAAGCCTAAGTCATGTTAACCAACGTCAAAATCAGCTGACTGTGTTCTCTACCTAATATTATTTTCTCCTCTTCAGAGTCCAGTTAGTAAACGAGTTTTTGTCGAGTTTTTTACGATTTAATCAAGGTTCGCAGTCGGAACATCTGACATATATACCAGTTTGTTTAATTCTGGCTGAGAACTCGTGATTGTCTCGAGAATGATTCTACCAGGATCTTCAATTACTTGCACAAACACATTATGACTCACAAGCCAAAGAAAATAAAAAACGTTAACATTTGTGAGAATCAGTCTCGTATTCAATCGAATTTGAATTAACATTATTTTTAATACATTTAACCTTTAGTTATTAAAGTATTTTTTCGAACACCTAGTCTTTCTAAATAATTCGATAATATTTTTTACCCTTGTTCAATGGTAACAGGGGCGGACTCAATTCTCTTTTTTCTCCCAAATTCTTGTAAATCAGACCGTCGTCAGATTTAAGTGCCAGCGTTTTTCCGAGCCGTAGGCGATCAACCGATGTTACCTAACGATGCGTAAAAACGCTACCCTTTAGAGAAAAAAAAAAGCCACGCAGCAGTTTTCTGCTCGCAGTAAAAAGCTCTGCATCGCTCAACTTTGTACTATACAAACAATAGTCGTTCGTTAACAAGTTATAAACGTTTCCGTTGGTTTTCTGTTGCAGATACAAGACAAAGCTACAACCCAGATAAATTGATTGAGGCCAGCCCGAGGCTCCGACCGTGAAAATGTCGTCGGTGAAGGTAGCCGTGCGGGTTCGTCCCTTCAACTCGCGGGAGATTGCCCGCGAGGCGCAATGTATCATCGAGATGACTGGCAATACCACTTGTGAGTATAATATCTGATGGCTCCTTCCCACCCACGCAGTCCCTCCCTTTTTCTTTTCGCGTCGACGTCAGGCTCCCCAAGCCGCCGGTCGAGGCGATTTCCGAGCCTGACAATATCGTTCCTAATGGATTCCGAGCGGAGAAAGCTTTTATCTGTCGCCTCGCGCATTTTTTCTTTTTTTTTTTTTTTGTTTGCCACCGACGATTTTCTCGCTAAATTGTCCTCCGGGGAATTCATGCGCGGTTTATTTCAGAACTGTCACGGTATCGTTGGCTGTGCTACCTGGAAGGACGTTTGTGTTTTAAATGAAGGATGGCGGTGTCCGTTATTGTGAGCCTGAGTTACGACAGCTTTCGAGATTTTTATTGAAGACAGACAGATGCTTTAATCAAATTGTGGTCGCGATTAATATTCGCATGCTTTGAATAAAACGTGACAGTCTCGAGTCCATCCGTACTGTTTATTTATATTTGCTTTATTATTGAAATTTTAAATATATGCATTGTCTAATAAATCTTAAAAAATTAAGGCTTTATTATAATACAGTGTACATCTTAAGTAACGTTTACTTGATCTACATAAAAATGACAAACATATAAGTATACTTTGTATTAATTTGTTTATCTGGATTTTTCTTTTACACGTGACTATGGTTGGCTTATCTATAACCCATATTTAAACTTGTTATGTTTTAATAGTATTAAAATTTTATACGCGTATAAATAAATGTACGCATATAAAGTAGTACATATAAAAATACTATTAAATTGTTTCTTTTTATATATCAGTTTTTTAAATATTTCTTTTATTACACGTAGATTGGTATATATTTATAAAATTCATGCAAGTTTCGACGTTGAAACTTTTCCATTATACAAAACACAATCTACTTTGTGAGTGACTCTTACCTTTGTTCTACGGATAGCAGCAACTTTATAACGAATGCACCAAATTAACTCGAGAGACAAAATACGTCTTACTTCTAAATTGCATATTCATTGCTCCAAATATTTATCAAAGCTTGATTTCGACTAGAATCAATACAATTCTCGAGATAACCGGCTCGCCGTTCGCGCAAAAATGTAAATATTGATTCAATTTATGGGCTGAATGCATTTTTCTCTTATTCATCCAATCTTATATCCCCGCCATAATAAGCGTATCGGGCGAAAGCAAGGGAGCATCCAATCTCGAGAAAAATTCCGACATCGGCCGAATCAGAGGGTAAATAAGTAATTTCTAATTTCGCGCCCTCCCCCCGGCTCGGGCTATGAAGAGAGAAAGCAAGGCCAAGAAGACTCGCAGTCCTCGACGATTGAAACATTGCGAAAGGGCATAAAGCCGAGGGGGGGGGGGGGGGAGAGCGAGATGACACGGCAAATTTAACTCGAAGCTCTCTCGGATCATCTCGGGGAAGCCATGTTGCCGATCGATACGCCGCAGTCGTGACTCACGGAGTGCCGCCGCCACCGCCGCCGCTGCTGTTTTCTTTCCCCGCCCGGCTCGGCGGCGACCTCAAGTCCGCCCGCAGCATTCATTCACCGACGCAGCGCCAGAATTCCGCTCTGTTTTTGTGTGTGCGCGAGCTGAGCTCGCAATGACGAATTCGCAATCCAGGCCTGGCGCTCGTCCATATCGCGAGGAGCTGCCCTCGAGCAATTAGGCGCCCTGTACCGAGACACAATGCGGCCCCTTCCCGCTTTATTATTTCGTCCCAATGACGCGCGCGGGTTATTATATTTCGAGCGTTTCTTCGACTCTTTAGCCGGTTCGGGGCGGCGAGCCGTAAAGTTGGGAAAAAAACATTTATTCCGAGCTCAAAAGCGTCATTGTGCCCATTCTTACGCTTCATTTATCCCCTTATTACTTCAAGCTGGCTCGATTGCGTGGAAAAATTTGAGACACTCTGCCGAGCCTTTTTAATTTTAAGACACTTATACTCTGCAAAATAAAATCGAACATTGGGTTGCCGGTATAGCGAATCCGCTTTATTACACCGAAAAAGCTCGGCTCCAGTATTCCCCGAAACAACGCAAGCCAGCAATTTCCTCGGCGCAGGACCGAAGAGGACGCGGAGCGGCGGCAGGCTGCTTGAAATTCACTCGACTCGGGGGCGTTTTCTCCGCGCGCGGCGCACGAAAGCGGATTGGGGGTCGACCGCGGGGATCCTGCATTCTGCAGCTTATCCGACAAATGCGCGCGGCATCCGTCTCCGCAGCTCTCTCTCTCTCCTGTTCTACGACTCTGACAATATCGATTCGTCGCGTGCAACGCGCGCTCTCGTTGCTTCCGGTCAATCTCACCTCGTAATATCCGCTCTTCTCGGCGGGCCGCTCCGGGCTCCGCCCAGAAATCTATATTTGAATTTGCATCCGCTTGGAGAGGAGACGCGGGACTGACTGTTCGCTCTTGATGGCTTTAAGGCAATGGGGATTGATTGATGCCTTTTATTAGCTGCGCATTGATTTTTTATGCCGTGCACCGATGGCATTTTCGTACCTTTGTGCAATCAAGTGCGCACACTGTGCGATTTACTGGCGCACGTCATATTTCTCTTTCTAATTCTGTAACTGAGAATTTTAATTTAACTATTAATTTATTCAGCGGAGAAAACTTTTATTGGAATCCGTGCATCAATCTCCGTTCTACGCTGTTGAGTCGCTTTGTGAAATTGTTCGTCTATATATGCGTACAATGAAGCTGCGGTCTATGTTCGTACAACAAAAGCTTCGATATTGTCCAGGGTATGAATAAAGGAGTTACTGGAGCGCTGTTATTACTTGTGCACTTCCGTCACTAGTTGATTCTGCGAGGGTTGTCCGAACGTCTTATTTCATCGAAAATCGAGCTTCCCTTTTGTCTGTAATTAATTAAGCAGTAAATAAATCTAAATGCTGTTTTTGCACGAATTTCAATTTGCATTTAATCCTTTGGCACAGAACCTTCATCGCACCGATTGTTCCTTCCTTTCATGCCGCGTGACTTTGTTTAAGGGTCCCGCTATTCGATACCTTTCGCGTTTATCAACAAATAAATGTATTATAAACAATATTATAAATATTGGATGTAATAAAATAATTGAAAGCGAAAAAGTTAACGATAAATTCATCATTTATTTTGTTTTGAACTCTATTGAAGCATACTTTGTCTTTATTTAGCACATAGGTTTCATTAATTCTTAAAAACAAGCTAAAAACATGAAGCTTCCGCGAAAAAGTCAAAACGAGAAAGAAAAAACCTGATTTATTCAGCGGCAACAGAAACTTGAAGCACCAAATGCTTCTATTTCGCGAAAAGTCGTTCAACAAGTATAGACTACTTTATTCAATACTTCGAAAGCTCCGAAACTCCAAAGTACAAAGTTTGCATGAGCGGTTTCGCATTAGCGGAAGAAAGAAATACGAAATTGTACACTCTTTTCGAGCTCTCCGAGCTATATCTCCTTTCATCAAACTCGCGAGGTTTTGCCAAAAGCTTCGGGAAAGAGAAAAATTTATCATTGCCGCCGCTGCAGTGGCAGGCTTTTGATTTCACATGCCTTTTGAAAGCTGCGCAGCCCCTAAATGTTAATTAGAGATGCATTTGACTAAATCAAACGAATGGCTTAAAATTTGGATCGGATTCAGGACAGTCGTTAACGGAATGTCGAAATTCCAATCTCACTTCCGCCGCTCGAAAGCGGAGACTCATTGCGTAACACGGCGACGCGGAGTCTCAAAGTTTGATTCCGCTGAAAAGCTCTCTCTCTCGCAGCGCAGCTCCCGATAAATTTCCCGACGATTCGCCGCGACTCCGATGATTGTCCCATGGCAGTGTGGGCAGTCTCTGTCATCCGACTCATTACTATACGTATAGTTCGCCGAGTAAATAGTCGCGGAGGGCGGGAGGAGGAGGCAGCTGGATACGCCGCGTGCTTGTCGCCACATCGGGGCTCGGGGGTTGGCGAGGTGACGTCAGCGCGAGAGCGACTCGCCCACACGCGTCGTCGGAATTAAACTCTCTGCGAAATGCCGTCGACGTGCGTGCTTGGTTATTTCGAAGCGTGATTTCGGGCCGCTTCGATTGGCGGAGGGAAACGGATTTTCAGCCGACGCCGTGCTAATCGTGTTGATTTTAGCTGTTTATCAAAACAGAATGGCGAGTCGTTCGAGGTGTTGCGAGGAATTTCAACGGAAATTTCAATCTGATGCATACTTTTTGAGGTGTAATTAAGTTGCGATCGATTTTGGCTGGGGGGAGTTTATTTTGAAATTAAGAAATAAAGTGAAGCTTGAAATGTTCCAGATTTTATTAAACTTTGTATTTTATGAAATTTTGTATATTTTTTAATAATAATAAATACTTTGCCGAGTTTTCAAATATAAAATTTGTTTAAACTTATTAAAAATTTTTTCTAAATTTTAATTTTGGATGAATAATTTTTTTTTTACTTTTCAGTTTTCACCCAATAGTTATTTCTGCACAATTCTTATAAAATTCGATTTTAATTTTTCTTTAAATAGACGATTTCTATCGCAGTCAAAGAGTCCGATAAAATATCGAGCAGAATAAAAAGCGCCTTTCTTAATGCATCGATAATGTTACTTTCCAGAAGCATAATAATCGCTTTTCATAAAAAATTTTTCATTTCTCTTTAAGAATTACACTTTTACGTATAAACGCCGCACAATTATTTAAATAACTCAAAATTTATATTGAAGATTTCAATCACTTTAATGAAGATAGGGAACGGAAAAAGATGTCCATATTTATGCCACTATAAACCAAAGTTAATATCTCCCAAGTTCATAAAATTTCCAATCTCGCAAATGTCGTAAAACCGAAGTTTTAACCACCCCTTACTGCTTACAACGACAAAACAAAGCAAAAATATCTTGGCACTGTAATTTATGAGATTTAAAGTGACGTCAATTAGATGTGCGGGGATATGTGATATTGATGTTTTTCGCCGAGCACATTTTATCGTGTCACGCTCATAAACTGTGTTCACGTCACTCCGACGGACGCTAACTTACCGGTAAAATAATTCTGCCGTTTGATTGACACTGACGGAATAAAATACTAAAAAATATGTTATTCAGTGACGTGTATTAGGCTGACGAAACGTTGATACTAACTACTTAGCTTATAAACGGGCAATATGAATACTTTTTTTTCATAACACTAATCTATTAATTACAATCTGTCGTTAACATTTACAATGACAATAAGTAAATATTTTTAATTTAATAAAAAAAACTAAAACTAATAACATATGAGTTAATAGTATTCTTAAATAAAAATATAATAATTTGTAGTTTTGATTAGATATGAAATTATGGAAGATTCAGATATTTGGTCAAGAAAGCATTGACACTAACTGTATGCTACTCAACATATAGATTTTTAACATATACACGTATATTTTATAAATTTTGTATACGAGAATTACTCAGAGTGAGCTTATAAATCAAAGGATTAAACACGCAAATAATTGTTTCTGTTACAGCTATAGCGAATCCTAAGGCTCCACCTGGAACAAAGGATGCTATCAAAAGCTTTAACTACGATTATTCTTACTTTTCTATGGACGTAAGTATATCGATGTAACCGTAATCCCTTTATTACATGTCTCCTCAATTTTCGAGTGCGCGCATATAAATAGCGCGGTTATGAGGTAACTTCGAAAAAGAGCGAAAGAGAGAAAAATACGAGATCGAGATGATAAAATCGAGGCGAAATTCTAGGCACGTAGCGAGCTTTCTCGTGCAATATTCAAGGAAATATGGTAGATCCGAAGCCCAAGCTGCTTACGGAATATCATCTTGCGTTTCTTACAAATGAATCCCGAAGCTGCGAATTTACGATCGCACTTTTTTCTCGCTCCCGCGATAATCGGCTCTTTATGCCGCGCTCATTTGAGATTCGTTGTTATTTTTACAGCCCAACGATGACAATTACTCCACTCAAATTATGGTTTACAAAGACATTGGAGAAGAGATGCTGGAGCACGCGTTCGAGGGTAAGTTTGTTTTGTCTTGTCAAATTGTCTTGTCAATCTAACAAAGCGCTGCTTACCGTGAATCAGCCGCTTTTGTAGATTACAATCTCCAGCCATCTGTTTCTGCAAAGGGCACAATAAGATAATCAATATCCTCCAATATCAATACAGGGTACAACGTCTGCATCTTCGCTTACGGGCAAACGGGCGCGGGCAAGTCGTACACCATGATGGGCAAGCAGGAGGAGGGCCAGGAGGGCATAATTCCTCAGATCTGCAAGGACCTGTTCAACAGGATCAACATAAACTCGAACGAGGACATGAAGCATTCGGTCGAGGTCAGCTACATGGAGATCTATTGCGAGCGCGTCCGCGACCTCCTGAATCCGAAGAACAAAGGCAACCTGCGCGTCAGGGAGCATCCGCTGCTCGGCCCTTACGTCGAGGACCTGTCCAAGCTCGCCGTCATGTCCTACGAGGACATTCACGACCTCATCGACGAGGGCAACAAAGCCAGGTGGGTAATTCCGATCTTCATTCATATAACAGATGGCATCTCGTAATAACTTCGCTCGAGAGGGCTGATAAAATAAATTGGACAGTTTTAGTTTAGTTGTCCCCAAAAATTGAAAATCATTTCTAACCATTAGTGTTACTTAAATCAAGTGTTTTTTACAATGGTTCTCTCTTTTTTTTTATGTTATTCTAAAAATAACTTAATACTGATTAATACTTGTTGGAGGACCTTTATGAGGTCTCGTATGTCAAAAAATTGCTTGCAGAACCATTAGAGACTAAAATATTATTTAAAAATATAATGGGCACATTTTTAATCATACTTTCGCATCCACATAACAAATTCCTATTTCTTGCCCATTTTTTACTTTTTTTTAAAAGCAACTAAAATTTTGTTTCTCGACACTGCCCGGTTTTACAGCATATAAAAAAACATTGTTATCGCATTAAAACTGGTGAAAAACTAGTTTTCTATTATATATCGAGTATATATATTTATGATTGTTCATTGATATATCGAGTCCTCCTTATTAACCGAAAGCGCATTTCGTTTGTGTAATCGACAGAACGGTGGCGGCGACGAACATGAACGAGACGTCCAGCAGGTCCCACGCGGTCTTCACAATATTCTTCACCCAGCAGAGGCAGGACAATTCCACCGGCTTGGTCACCGAGAAGGTCAGCAAGATTTCGCTGGTCGATCTCGCTGGTTCCGAGCGAGCGGACTCGACAGGCGCCAAGGGCACCCGCCTCAAGGAGGGCGCCAACATCAACAAGAGCTTGACCACCCTGGGGAAGGTCATCAGCGCGCTCGCCGAGATCGTAAGTTTTCCCAAAGACGCGCCGATTTTCCGAGGCGATCTCCTTCCATATTGTACTAACGTACTTTTTTTTAATTGCTTTCTCGCTGCTTTTTCGGGATATATAGGCGGTAAGCTTCTTTTGACTACGGCGTGTACTGTAGATTGGCATTGATCGCGCCTTTGATTTTTAATGCTTTGTTTAACATTTTTCTGAAATAGGCTTCGAAAGACAAGAAGAAGAAGAAAGCTGATTTTATCCCGTATCGAGATTCGGTTCTGACGTGGCTGCTGCGTGAAAATTTGGGTGGCAACTCGAAAACGGCCATGATTGCAGCTGTCAGTCCTGCAGATATCAACTACGACGAAACTCTTTCGACGCTCAGGTAATTTTTTTTTTAATTGTCTATCGCTTTTATTGTAAATATACATTTATATTTAGAATAATCAGATAAATATGTAAGGTGTAGCGCGTGAGCCTAAACGTTATACAGAATCTTAGTAAAAGTTCGGGCACACACGAAATAAACATAAACACTTGTACGCTTCCTTCCCCCTTCTTTTGTACACATCGCGCTATCCGTACGCGAGCCGGGCGCTGCCGATTTGTGCAGAATTTTGACTGCTACCTTTGCTAAAACCGTTGACATGCTAGCTCGAACAGTTCAGCTCAATGGAGCGTCAAGTGTCGCACGTCGCAAGCATGAGTCTTGCATTGCACGCTGTAACATCTGAGGCAAATAATAAAGCTACTACTCTTGTACTTTCACCCTCGTATAAATTAATTTATCCACTCCAACAGCTTTAAAATGGCTTTTTGTTAATTTAATTATTTACGGGCGCAACATTTTGTATAGATGAAAAAAAGCTTGGGAAATAAAATTTACTTTTACTGGAAATGATAAAAAAAAACCAGTCGTAAACACAAATTACGAGAATTTTAACCTTTTTTGTCGTCTTTTTTACGACTGTTGCTTCCAGCTTTACAACTTGTTTAAAAATAAAATATTTTGCTTGCATTTAAAATTTTGTCGAAATAAAAGTGCTTATAAAATTAGCGATTCCTTACATACTCATTCCAAGAGATGCGGTTTTCATTTTTTTTTACAGATACGCAGACAGAGCAAAACAGATTGTTTGCAAGGCTATTGTCAACGAGGATGCAAATGCAAAGATTATTCGCGAACTCAAGGAGGAAATCATGAAGCTGCGCGAATTACTCAAGCAGGAGGGAATCGACTATCAAGAAGGTGAGTTATTTTCTTGTTTTAATAATCGTCCGTAATATAACCAACGAGCTTTTACTAACATATTGTAAATATTACGTATTTAATATTAAGATTTATTTTTCAATTAATTGATTGTCTATATTATTATAAGAAAGGTACGCTGCCGAAAACTGCCTGTAGTTTAATATTTACCAAAATGATAATTGATTCCAATTTTTTTCCGGTACATATTTCTTTATATCTATAAGTTTTTGGAGAAAAAGCGTATATTACGAAGTAGGCAAGCCATTTATGAATTTTTTTTTTCTTCCCTTACGCCACTACTTAGGGCCAGATGGTAAAATCACTTATGAAAAGAAAGAAGCTAGTAAGTAAAAAAAAAGCATCAAAATCGTGAAAATAACATCCCTTCCTTGACTTTCTACACCACGGCTTGATCAACCTCGCTTTCTTTTCATGGCATATAATTATTATGAGACGACGACAATGTACAGGCACGCATTTTACTCGTTGCGAAAGGAGAATTATTGCTTTCTTCCCTGGAAGGAAAAGTTCGGATATATTAACCGCGTGCCGAAATAAACATTTATTTATACAAGAACGCTGTGCAAAGAGAAAAAATAGCGACGGGAAAGCTGAAACGCGACGGTGTCGAAGCACTTTGCGCATGCAAGGCTCCTCGCCTCGCATGTAAAGAAGCGGGCTGCGGGAAAAGCCTTTCGGCTAATGTTTGTACTTAAAACATATACATATATATGCCTCGACTGTACATTATCTTGCCTCGGAAACAGAATTGGTTTTCTCTGTCCAGCGTGAGGAACGTTCTCGCTTCTGGCTGCCACCTTCTATTCGTTTATACGTTACCTGTGTGTATATATAAAACAGCGCCGTAAATGCCTCACGCCGTATATATACTATGTGCATCGACTCTGCCGTTTCTCCGGTAATGGCGCTTGCCAAAGCACGCAGCTCTCCGCGCCATCGCACAATATGTACTCGGGTCGATGTACACACGAACTTGCGTGCGGGGAATATGCCGTATACCCAGTGCAGCTCCTTCTTTTCTCTCGGTTTTCTACAGTTTTCTCTTGCAACGCGGCTCTCTTAACTTTCTTAAGTGTTTTTTCGACGGATAATATTGGCTTTGCGGCTCTGCTAATTTTTTTGGTGTAAAAAGCTCGTTGTTTAATTCAAAGTCAAAATCAGATTTTAGTTGCAACGCGTTCTGACACTGTTGAATAAGTAACTTAAACTTTCGGAAGTAATATGGAAATTTGGTAAAAAGAAACTAGTAGTCGCTTAAGCTTTGTAGAAGATTTGATAATTTATGCCTCACAACGCGTCACAGATTTTGAACAAGATTTTTCAACTTTGAAAGATGATTGATGATTATGATAAATTGCTTAAAATTCACGAGTGCGTTGCATGGCAGTTTTTCCATAGTTTTAAGTATGCCTGAGTAACGCGCTTTCAATGATTATGCGTTGGAAATCTGCGTCGTCTCACGCTTCTGGAAGTATAAATGCTTTGACGAGTTGTTACTTCAACTAATGCCGCATTGAGGAAAAAGACTTACTTTCATTCCGGGGAAATTACAATCCATTTAGTGCGTACCTTTTTTCTCAATGAAATCTGTACACCTCTTTTAGCTTTCAATGTTTATTAAGTGGTGTCAACTCAAAATGAGCAGCAAGACTTTTCACAAGTATACATTAGATGATTTCAAAATTAAGTCACAAAGGAGCGTTGAAAATAGTCAAAGAGACAATAATTGGCAATAGAGTTTGTTTGTTGACGCCACACAGGATTGGCGCACACTTGACGATCGCTTGCATCGGTTTTTAAGCTTAACTCGAAGAAGCCGGCTCGACTAACGCTGATAATTATTGTATGCGCAGGAGACCCTTCTTCTTTTATCCGAAATGCCAAGCGGGAGGACGACCAAAAGGAAATGCGACCAAGGATCCCTTCCCACCCCAATTCAACCTTGGCCGAGGAAGCCGTCGAGCAACTGCAGGCATCGGAAAAGCTCATAGCAGGTAAGAACGTCGCTTATCCGGTCTCGCGAACAGAGGGAGTGGAGTCTGGTTTATAACTGCATTCGACTTTCTCCAGAATTAAACGAAACGTGGGAGGAAAAGCTGAAGCGCACCGAGCAAATTCGAGTGCAGCGCGAGGCCGTCTTCGCGGAGATGGGCGTCGCCGTCAAGGAGGACGGCGTGACCGTGGGGGTATTCTCCCCCAAGAAGACGCCCCACCTCGTCAACCTGAACGAGGACCCGCTCATGTCGGAGTGTCTGATCTACTACATCAAGGACGGGTTCACGCGAATCGGCAGCGCCGATGCCAACATTCCCCAAGATATCCAGCTGTGCGGACCGCACATTCTAAGCGAGCACTGCGTCTTCGAAAACCACGAGGGAATAATAACGCTGATGCCAAAGAAGGGCGCGCTGATCTACGTCAACGGCCGCGCCATAACGGAGCCTCTGCTGCTCAAGACTGGCTCCCGGGTCATCCTCGGCAAGAACCACGTCTTCAGGTTCAACCATCCCGATCAAGGTATTGTAGACAATTGAGTTTAAAGCGCGTTAAAAATTTAGCTCTCGCGTGCAATCAGCCGTAATTACACTTAGCGGGCGTGAATAGTAATGGGGAGCTAATGGAAAATCCGGCAATTAAATATGTACATCGATTGATTGGCAGTTCGCGAGAGGCGGGAGAAGAGCTCGCCGGCAGAAACCCCGGGCAACGTCGAGACGGTCGACTGGAACTTCGCGCAGATCGAGCTTTTGGAGAATCAGGGCATCGAT
Source organism: Ormyrus labotus (assembly GCA_035582975.1). NCBI lineage: Eukaryota > Metazoa > Arthropoda > Insecta > Hymenoptera > Ormyridae > Ormyrus > Ormyrus labotus. The sequence goes on along the minus strand of JAWWEO010000045.1, from coordinate 7,266,624 downwards.
CTCAAGGCGGAGATGGACAAGCGGGTCTTGGTTCTGGAGGAGCAGTTCCGCAAGGAAAAGGAAGAGGCGGACCAGCTGTTCGAAGAGGAGAGAAAAGTAAGTGGCGAGGATCGATATTGGACGCCTCCCCCCGCTGGGCGAAAGGAGAGGCTCCTCTTTCTCCCCTCTGCGACTGATCGCTCGATCCTAATTGCGCGAAAACCCTTTCTTCGCTCTGCTTTCAGAATTACGAAGCGCGAATCGACGCACTTCAAAAGCAAGTAGAAGAGCAGAGTATGACGATGTCGATGTACAGCAGCTACACGCCAGAAGACTTTAACAACATCGAAGAGGATATTTTCGGTGAGTCGACTGACGTTTGTGAAGACACGTTCATATACTTGACATTCTTGACACTTGAGAACGACATGTAGCACTATTTGCGAATGTAGATCACGTTTACTAATCACAGTTTTGCGGGCGTACTCTTTTTTTTTTATGTAAGCTCTTTGAAAAGTTTTCTATAATAATTTTAAGCATGGTCTTTTCGAATTTTCTTCATATGCATTCTTTTGAGTCAGTTTGAAAGTTATTCCTGCGTAATATCAAAGCTTATGCTTTATTAAACTTGCAAATTCTTTTAGCGAGTAAAGGATCGGATATAGATATTACATAAATTAAAATTTACAAAGTTCAAAAAATATTCGACACACGCTCACACATTCGTTATCGGTGAATGCGTACGTGTTTCATGCGCATCCACCGAGAACGAGCTCTGTACCCTTTACTGATTTCAATTTTTCTGCTTGGCTTATCTGACTGTCGTGCCCGATGATTGCTTGCATTTCAGTCAACCCATTGTTTGACGCAGAGAGCAACTGGGGTGAGCGCGAATTTCAACTGGCCAGCTGGGCCTTCCGCAAGTGGAAGTACCACCAATTCACCAGTCTCCGCGACGATTTGTGGGGCAATGCCATCTTCCTCAAAGAGGCTAATGCCATTTCTGTCGAGCTCAAGAAGAAGGTAAGCTTCAAAGTTAAAGCGTAAAGACGAGCTCTGGATGTTTACGTAAAAATGATTTTCTGTTTAAAGGTGCAGTTCCAGTTTACCCTGCTTACCGATACATTGTACTCACCGCTACCTCCAGATCTTCTACCAACTGTCGACGATGAGGAGGAAGAAGAAAGACCTTTCCCTCGTACGATTGTCGCTGTCGAGGTTCAAGATCTCAAGAATGGTGCTACTCATTATTGGACTCTTGATAAACTCAGGTAAGTGTCTGGAAACGTTAAGAAACGCCTTTTTTTTAATAATTTCCTGAAAATTTTCGTCAATAATCCGTTCGAAATTTTTTACTCAAATTTTGTAGCTTTGTTTTATTATATTAAAAGCTTAAGCTGTAGAAAACTTTAGAAAACATTGAAACACACCAGCACACTTTCTGAAGAACGATTTTTTTGCAATTTTCTTTACGTAAAGTATAGCATTGGAAAAGGTAGCGCTGTAGAGCGACAAAGCTAATTATATCAAAGAGGTAATAAAGACCGACTCAGAGACTCGCTGTCGCGGAGCTCCGAGCCTGCAGGTATATTTCTCGAAAGCGGGACCGAAAGGAGACGGTTGTATAATCGGGGCGTTATATTGTTGGCTTTGTAGACAGCGCTTGGAGTTGATGCGCCTCACGTACAATGAAGACACGGGTCCCAGCACTCCGGAGGCCAAAGAGGACATTTTCCAATGTCTCGCGGCCCATCACGCTAATCCGAAGCTACTCTCGCTCGCAAATCTCATGCCCTCGAGGTTGGTGCTCGGTCCGCAAGCACGGAACGACTCCTTCGACGCCTCGCAATCTGCCATGTATCTTTCTGTTATTGCTAATGTTTCTTTCACAAAGCCGAGTGCACGATTCATGTATGTTCTTTCTGCGGAGGCGACCCGCCACCGATTCATCCCCCACATTTTGTCGAGTCTCGCCTTGCCTATCTCGTCATAGCTGCAATTCATGTGCACTGTGCTCGTGCGATTGTTAATTGCCATGTTTTTGGAGTACGGAAATTTGAACTGAAAGCGAGTTGTAAGAAAGCAGATCTCAAATGTTTCCCATTGTTGATTGCCGGGAGATAATGCAAATGGCAAATTCAACTTTTTCATTGGAATACATTAAATTAGATTGTAGTATTAGTGAATCAATTCTTTATTAATAAAAAAAACATTCATTTGTAAATATAATCTCTTTTTCATCGATTAGAACAAAGTAGATGTAAATAATAATTATTTCATGAATCTATTATCATGTTATTAAAAACCGTGCCTTACAAACAACGTGTAATAATTTGCAGTAATCAACGAGTTCTATTTACACTCGGTCGTTATTTTCTTGACTCTATCACTATTGATCGTTTGGGTTTGAAATACGTGTAAGCGCGGCGCCTTTATAAAATGCGAATGATGTTTCAGTTCTTGAGCGGCAAATACATAATCTGGAAGATTTTCATTGCCTCTGTACGAATTATGTGTCGCTGATATTGCTAAGAATGATTTTCCAAATACTGCAATCATTTCAGGTGGCTTTTGGCTTAGATCTTCTATATTAAGCATCGATCGATGTGCTTTTTTCATATGCTGATTTAAGCCTGCATAAAAAGAGTTTCAACTAAACAAAAAAAAAATGTTACGAATATGTTTTAAAGAACTAAAAAAAATATATATATATATAACTTATTTTAATACATAATAAATATTTCAGCAAACATTGTTATGAAAATTGTACTTATGACTATAAGATTGCTTTTCCATATGAAAATATGGATATTTTTATTTAAGAAAAAAGATGTAGGATTGCAGCGGAAGCACCCTGTCGTTGACGTTTTAAACGAGTGTCGCTTCAAGGTCTATGTGTTGCGTCAATTCAGATCACTTTAGCTTCGATGCATTTGCTTGTGAATTAAGAGCCTTAGGCAACGGTTATCTATAGACTTTGACGATGCTTCCTCTTTGTGCGAGGCTCTAGCATGCGACACACGTCCACAGTGGCGACTCATTTAATTGCACAAGCGAAATTAAGCCAAAAAAATGAGACTTAGTACAAGCGGTCGTTTTTTTGTTCCTTTTTCCGCAGACAAAGGTTGGAGTTGATGAGAGAGATGTACCACAACGAAGCCGAGTTGTCGCCCACTTCGCCAGACTACAACATCGAAAACATCACCGGCGGTGATCCTTTCTACGATCGATTCCCGTGGTTCCGCATGGTTGGCAGGTAATGTCTATTTTTCTTTTGTACGTAAAACTAAACGTTTAGTAATCTGAACAAGTATTTCATAATTATATGTATTTTTATAGATCATTTGTGTATTTGAGCAATTTGTTGTACCCTGTTCCGCTGATTCATAAAATTGCTATCGTGAATGAGAAAGGCGACGTGAAGGGCTACCTTCGAGTTGCTGTGCAAGCTGTTGTGGGTACGTCTTATTCGTTTCCAATTTTACAAATTTACCTTTTTTTTTTTAAATTGTAATACTCTTTTAATTTATTTACAAATGTAAAATAATAAAAATGCGCGCGTTTTGAGTTCCAATAACTCGTTTAACTACGTTCATTCGACATGAAACTTGTATAAATGTTGCTTTGACACAACTTTAACGAACACGTTCTCCTAGAAGAGGAAAACAGCGAATACTCAAGCGGCGTCAGACAGTCAGCTCGCATCTCCTTCGACGACGATTTGTTCGGCACTCAGCGTCAGAATCGTCGCAACACCCTGCTTGCCCAAACCCTCGAAAAGAACCAGCAGATAATGATGCAGGAGGACCGCTTAGTCGAAGGCCAGAACGAGAAGGGTGAGAATAAGGAGGCCAAGACTGAGCACATTAAGGAAGGCAAGGAATTGAAGGAGGACGAAGAAGTCGGCGACGCCGACAGCGGTCGCGGCGACAGCTCGGTTTCCAGCGACATGAAGGAGGAAGAGCTGCCCGAACATCTCCAACAGGGTGTCGAGTTCACCTTCAGGGTTACTGTACTCCAAGCTATGGGCATCGCTACTGAATATGCAGACATCTTCTGTCAATTCAAGTAAGGTTTTTTCCCTAAACCACTTCCATTACTGATGAAGTCAGCTGCCTGTTGGCTTATATAACAAGGAAGAATACGTAAGGTTGACGTTCTATTATTGATTTGCAGCTTCTTGCATCGACACGATGATACTTTCTCAACTGAACCTGTCAAGAACACTGGCAAGGGAAATCCTCCCGGCTTCTATCACGTACAAAATGTACTTGAACTTTATTTACTATATCTGGCTTCCGCTTGGAAGAGACTGCAATATGATAAATGTTTCTTTAATTTTCAGATTACTGTCACAGTCACAAAATCATTTATAGAGTATTTGAAGACGCAACCCATCGTCTTTGAGGTCTTTGGCCATTACCAACAACACCCGCTGCATAAGGATGCTAAACTTGAATAGTAAGGGCACTCGACTATTTTTAGGCCAACATATGTTTTAACCGTTATACTTTCTCGGAGACCTTCGAGCTTTATTTATCGGGATCGTTTAATGATTCGCGCGTTCACCGTGAAACTGCGCACACACGTGCTTATTATAAATCGATCGAGTTTCCATTTTCATTTACTGTTTATTGTCTGCGACCTTGACAATAAACGCGTAACAAAGTTTTATAAAGAAATTGCACTGTGCTAGTTGCCCGGTTTATTGATTTTTAATGATACAAGCACAATGCGTTGCGTAATTTTATAACATTTGTTTCAAAGTTTCGCGTGCACAATAGAGTATCTATTAACGAGAGCAATTTTATTACCAGTTGAAATTTTAATGCTTATTCCAGACGTGCAAAAGGGTTTACATTAATTCGAAAACAAAACTAGTTGAAAAACTTTGAGTAATAATTTTTATTCATCAGCGTGCGACAGCCACCAAAACGCATGCTGCCGCCGTCGATTCCCATCAGCCAGCCGGTGCGATCACCCAAGTTCGGTAGCGTCTTACCCTCGCCGAGTACCTCGCACGTTCACGCTAAGTACGACGTGATGGTCTGGTTCGAGATCTGCGAGCTGGCACCGAACGGCGAGTACGTGCCGTCGGTGGTGGACCACAGCGACGATCTGCCCTGCCGAGGCCTGTTCTTGCTGCACCAAGGCATCCAGCGTCGCATCCGCATCACCATCGTGCACGAGCAGGCCTCGGAGCTGCGCTGGAAGGACGTGAGGGAACTGGTCGTCGGCAGGATCAGGAATACACCCGAGCCCGAGGAGGAAGACAACGATTCGTCAGTCTTGTCGCTTGGCCTCTTCCCTGGCGAATACTTGGACGTACCTGGAGACGATCGGTGCATGTTCAGATTCGAGGCAGCCTGGGACAGCTCGCTTCATAATTCCGCGCTTCTCAACCGCGTCACCTCTTACGGGGAGCAGATATTTATGACCATTTCGGCTTACTTGGAGGTCCGTATCTTACTTAACGATTCAATTTTTCTTTCCGATTCAGCAATGGGTAAAATTATTTTTTATTTCAGCTTGAAAACTGCGGAAGACCAGCTATAATTACCAAGGACCTAAGCATGATCATTTACGGACGAGACGCGCGAGTTGGACCGCGATCTCTGAAACACCTGTTCAGCGGTAGCTATCGCAATCAGGAGGCCAACAGGCTCAGCGGCGTTTACGAATTGGTCCTTCGTCGTGCTTCTGAAGCAGGTAGCCCAGGTTTGTCCTGTCTGACCCTTAGCAATGTACCTTGGCCCACTTCCCACTTTACCAGCTAGATTATCCATCGATGTTGTGCTGTTTAGACTTGATTCCTTAGATATTATACTTTCCTTTTCCCTCTTACAAATAGATACATCTCTTATGAAAGAAACTAGGAATAATTATTTCAATTCATCTACTTTTCAAAAGAGATAATTAAATGTGAAGTTTAGCTTGTATTTTGCAATCCGTGTATTAATTGCGGTTGAAATTACGACGGATTACGAGTTCACTGTACTTATCGCAGGCGTGCAAAGACGACAGCGCCGTGTGCTTGACACGAGCTCGACTTACGTAAGAGGCGAGGAAAATCTTGACGGCTGGAGGCCCCGCGGCGACAGCCTCATTTTCGATCATCAATGGGAGCTTGAGAAGCTGACAAGGCTCGAGGAAGTCGAACGCGTCAGGCACACTCTTCTGCTGCGAGAAAAACTTGGAATTGACAAAAACATATTCTGCAACAAGGCTTCTCACGACTTTACAAAGAGCGAAAAGGTAGTGTAGTTGGGACCAACGAAGCAGTATTTTTTTTTTTTTTTAAACTACGTTTATTAAAAACGAAATTTTGTAAAACGTAGGAGGTCTGCAATATGGTGGCAAAGGCCACAAACGAACCACACGCCAGCCCCGTCAAGTTAAAGAAATCCACAAGCAAAGACGTGTACGAACCGTGGGAGATGACTGAGCGCGAGAAGGAAGTCGCCACCAAGTACGTCAAACTCATTCAGGGCAGAATTCCCAGCAAGGAGCCGATCGTCCTGTCGGACGTTTCGCCGGGCGAGGACACGATAGGCGACCTGACCACTTCAATGATGTCCTCCGTCGTATCCTCTTCATCCCAAGAGTCAGTATATTCCCGATTAAGAGATCGTGAGCAGGTAACTTTTTTCCTCGTATGCCTGAAACGCCCTGTAGCGGTTGTCTCTGCCTCGATCCGCTATCTACCGCTTGTATTGGTGAGATTATTTTCGACTTATACATCACACTCATTTATTACGGCAGCAGCTCAAGCAGCTTGTAGTGTACATATCACACTCATGGATCAATCGGGCTGGGTCAACGAGAGGCATTTATTTACTCTGCTTTCAACAAAGCAATAAAATATTACGAGAAAGCAGATGAAATGCGTGCTTCAGGGAATAGTAACAATTGGCTGTGTGATCTGATTGGTATACATTACACATTAAAAATTCTGTTTTTTTTTTGAAACACCATTTTATTTGCGTGTAAATTATTTGCAACACGTACAAGCTCTCACCCGTGGTAAAGGTTTAATCAGATGTATAGGGGGGGGGGGGGGGATAGTCGATTCAAGTGCGTCACACACACATACGTCATACACGGAGTTTTCTTGACGCTTGCTTTAATTGATAGACAACCGCTGACGTAATGAGATTCAGAGAGAGAGATATCAAATTGAGAATGAGAGTGAGGTAAAAAGAGGAGAGCGCGTCTCGGGTGATACAGGAGAGATGTTACTTGCAGTCCGCAGGAATAATAGTGAAGAGCAGGTCTAAGTCGTGCATCTTTAGGTTGAGCTCGCCCGAGCGCGCGAGGCTGCAGGAACTCCAGGAGAGCATCCTCGCCGGCGAGTCGGCGAGTCACAGCGGCTGCGGCGTCGCGCCCGCGCCCCTCGGCTCGACCTCGCCCCTCAAGGACAGCATCGTCCTCTACGTGCCCGAGGTCGAGGAGATACGCATCAGCCCCGTCATCGCCAGAAAGGGATATCTCAATGTCCTGGAGCATAAGACTAATGGATGGAAGAAGCGATGGGTGGTGAGTAAATGCACCGGACTTTTTTTTCCAATGTCCAATTGTTTGCGTTAATAAATTTCTTTGTCTTCGGCGGAATTTATCTACCTTCGTTTATTTTTACTTTTCATTACAGTCGGTTCGTAGACCGTACGTTTTTATTTTCCGGGATGAGAAGGATCCCGTCGAAAGAGCATTGATAAATTTAGCAACCGCGCAAGTAGAATACTCGGAAGACCAGTTAGCTATGGTTAAAGTACCCAATACTTTTAGGTAAGTCAAGTTTTTTTGCGAGCAATAAAATTAGGAAAAGCGGGTCTTGAAATGGAATTATTTTTCTTTTAGCGTTGTAACAAAGCATCGGGGATACCTTCTCCAAACATTAGGCGATAAGGAAGTTTACGATTGGCTTTATGCAATTAATCCCTTGTTGGCTGGACAAATAAGGTAAAAATACTTAACATTTCTGAATCGGCTTATTCTTCCCTTTTAAAAGGATAATTAATAAAAAAAAATGTTTTCACGCAATTCCGCAGGTCGAAACTAGCGCGCAAAGGGCCGACGAATGGAATTCCGATCAGTCTGGCGCCGCAGATCGTGGCGGCTGGGGGAGCGACGGACGCTCAGAACCAGGCCAAGTGAGTGACAGACTCGCTGGCCGAAATGATGGGCGTTGTCGCCAAGGCCTCGAGGATCGTGCTCAATCGCTCTCACTCTGCCCTCGAGTCGCGGAATTTCTGTAGCTTTGGCTTTCCGATTGTTTTCGAGTGACGACTGCGAACACTCCAGGAGGATATGCGCGATAAGCAGGGATAAGTCGCGCGCGCGCGCGTCCCTCTTCTGTCGGGGCCTCTCCGCGCGATCTGGCTAATAAGATGTCTCACCGGGCGTTTTCGCGAGAAACGTTACCGCGGTCGAGCGAGGAGCCAGGGAGGAGCTTGCAGCCCTGATGTGGATTATTCTGCGTCTATGTGTGAATGCACGCGCGCGCAACAACCCCGGACTGCATACCGACGTCGAGCCGAAGACGCGTTCGGTTGATCAATACGTGGCATTCCGCACCTATACAGTGCAAATAAAGCATTCCAGGCGAGGAGAGCGATCTCTCCTCCCCTCGTTTTTCTTTGTTTCCCGACGCGAGAAGGATAAACAACTCGCCCGATCGAAGCTCCTTTCTCCTTCTATTCTTCTTCCTCTTCTTCATTTTCTTATTCCTCTTCTTGCCCACGACAAAGCGTCAAGTATTAGATTAAATAACTGCAGCGAAAGATACGAGACTCCGAAGACTGGCGGAGAGAAAATAAAGGAGCGAGATAAAGCTCGATCGTCAAAGCACGGCCAGCGAGTCGGATATACGGCCACTCAACATTATACGATGCATAAGGACAATGAGTTAACGCAATAAAAGAGCGTGCACGCGAATTTAATTTTTATTAAAGGCGCGATACGCCGGTCGGCTCTTTTCCAAAGGGAACTCTCACCAAGAAAAGAGGAGACGAAATTAGCCAAACATTGACATTAAGATATATAAGAAAAAAAAAAGACAAACCCCTCTTCGTATGCTTTGGTATTTGGAAAGAAACATACATTCCCCTTGACGTTTCTAGGTGTAGGGCACGCGCCGCTATCGTTGCATGCAAAACGCGTAAACAAATAAAGCAAGCAAGCAAGCTAAGGAAAGAAAGCAAATCAGAGAAAGTGAGGGTGAAGCGGGAGAGAGATAGAGCGAGGATGGATTGAGGTGCATTGTAAAAAGGGCTCGAGAGCTCTCCGGCGATGCAAAGAAGCCCGTTGTTCCTTGACGTTGTACAGCGACTCTATGATCGCGCGCCTGCGGCACTCGATAAGAAAAAAAGAACACACCGACACACGCGCCAAAAAAAAAAAAAAAACAAGGCAAAACAGCCAGGAAGTCACACCAAGACACACCGGAGCCGGACACGCGCGCTGGACGAGCCCGGCCGCGTTCTCCCCTGTGTAAATACGGCGCGCGCCGGACGCCTCGCCGGCAGCTCGCCTGTCCGCTCCTCCATTAGCTGCAGAGCCACACGCAGACACAGCTGTAAAACACTTGGAGAAACCGCTCCCTGCGCTCTTTTCTCGGTAGATATTTTTATATATTTAGGGAAAGAGAGAACAGAGAGAGATAGAGAGAGAAAGATAGAGAGAGTGAGAGAGAGTGAGCCGATTTGTAAAGGGTAAAACCAACTCTCGTCGGCCTTTCTAGGAAGAAGAAACTGCACCGTACGACCGACCGACGAGGCACGTGGAGTGACGAAGGCTCAACAAGTTCAACAGTATAATTTCTAGTCGAAAGCAAGAAAGAACGAGAGCGAGAGAGTGAATGCGCGTGAGAGTGAATGCGCGCGTGGGTACAGCTCGCGCTGCGCAAGCTATATATGATCCTTTTTGTTAATCGTTTTAAATCATTAAAGATATTGTCTATTGATAATTGCCGAGTGAAGCGTGAGGAGGCGTTTGTATAATTTTGATGATCTCGAGTAAACTGGGAGAGAGAGATGATAAAAAAAAGATATCGACTCATCGATTTATTATAAATATTATTATTGATTATTATTAGCTATTATCATTACCATTATTATTATTATTATTAATATTATTAGTTATTATTAACGGTAGACGAAGCATACATTACCTTCACGCGAGTCGAGAGAGTTCTTTTAGATTGAATGAAAATTTGCGTGTTCAAAGGTAGGTCTTTTGGCCGCGGAGGGGATTTCCCTTCTCGTGAGTTATTATTATACCAGAACCGGTTTCGCTTGCTGTCTGTTGTAGCGTTTAATATTATATATAGTTTTATTTTGTTATCGATTGCAGCAATCCGTATACATTAACTGAGAAAAAAAAAAGGAAACTACAACGTGTAAAATTATTAACGAGGGAAGGGAAAATTGGATGGGGGTTGCGACACTTGAATATAAAGAAACAAAAAAAAAACGCGTCGGGGACTTGGACTTTGCGCAAAAGACGCGGAGCTCTTAATGCTGTTACGGCGCGCGTGGGGACTGATATAATTGAATTGTGAATCCCCGCGCGCGACTTGCAAGAGAGAGAATGAGAAAGGAGCGAGACAGCAGTAGAAGGCAAGGAGACACGGAGAGAAAGAGAAAGAGAGAGAGAGAGAGAGATAATGGAAATTGTAAAAGAGAATATGATCACTTATATATATAAATAGTTATATATAAATATATACAGATATGCATAAATCAATTTAATATAAACAACGTTACTACACGCATTTATGAGACGCAAACGTGACGGAATTTACCAAAGAAAGGAGATTAATTGTATGGAAAATTAAATAAATTGTCACTGTGAGGGATCTCCGATTCTTTATGCTCTAAGTAAAAAGTAAGTTCGTGTACTTATTTGTATGTTACTACAAACTTGGATTCGTGCAAAGCCGTTATTGTTTTTGTTCGGGTCCTTTCACTCTGAACCATGCATTAATGCTGTAACGTGTATTGATTATTACGATTACTTGACTTACATACTAGATCTACTGTAAGTGGTAATTAACGTGTAATAAAATCGATTAATAAAAGCTTACACTCCTGTTTTTATTTACACCCTCTCCAAACGTATTTTCTAATTTTTCCTTTCAATATTTTTTTCGTAATTGACAAAATGTACATTTTAATTCTGGATCGCCTCAGAAAGTATTAATCGATATTCACAGGGTTGGCAGCAGCGTTTTTATTCTCTTTCCAATTAGTTCTTGAAACGTGCAGATGAACTGTTAGTCTTTAACGATGGAATTGGTTAATGTGTCAGTAAGTTCGGAAAGGCTCGAGTGCTCAACTCGACCCAATTTTTTTTTTCATCGGTATTTTTTTCGTACTCTTGCAAGTCACTTAGTTTGGGAAAAGCGGAAGTTTTCGACTCGACCTAATTTTTTTCAACAAAATTTTTTCTTACCTTTCCGCTTACCTTTCATCCTGTAAAATAAAAGAAGAAAGCTTTTATATTCTTTTAATGCATTCACATTATCTTCACACCTGCGAAGCAGTTACGTTAAAGTAGCTTAAAAGTCTTTATAATTAAAAACATTTTCCGCGTTAAACTTTAAATGAATTTTTTTGTTTCAAACAAATTTAATATTATTACTAAATTAAATTTTGAATAAATTAAATTTACTCGTAAACCAGTGGTAATTGAATTTCGCAATCGTAAAATAATTCTGAGAGAAATGACAAATTCATTGTCAGAGTAATACAGTATGGATTAGTAAAGGCAATGCGTTATACTTGAAAACAAATTTTGAAACTACATGAATATTTAGTAATTAACTTTTCTCATTGAATAATAAGCACGAAATGAAAAGTTAACTTTGGTTTAAAGCTTGCAGCAACTTCTAATGGCAAAAGGACTTTTTGAGAAAAGTTTGTTTGCATCTCAATAATAATAATACATACCTTTAGACTCCAAGTTGGAATATTCCAGTAGAATTTATGAATAATTCATTAATTATTATCTTTACTTTATATAAGAAAATTATTTGCGGTAATGAGATTAATTTGACTTTAATTCGTTTAAAACATCTGAATTTCGCGTATGTAAATAATTTAATAATGAAGTCTTTAATTTTAATGATATTATTTACCATTTGACATGAGTGCTGTTTTGTTCCCTGGAAAGCGAAGTATCTGTAAAATGTTAATTTAATTTAACGTTAATTTAATTTAACGACAATTTAACGTCAATTTTCGGTGATTGGAGTATTCAAAGTTGAAAGGAAACCTTAAATTAGAGTTAATGCGCGACTATTGCGGGAACTTAGATTGTAGTCCGCGACTTGCAAAGCATTCCAAAGGTGGCATTCGTGCCTCGAATCTCAAGACAATAGAAGATATGCTAAGCTTGTATATATGTATACGATCTTCGTGCAACTCGTATTTTATTCTTATTCTCGTATTGTGCTTGTTCGTTTGATCTAAGGTCTGGCGTAAAGAATGACAGCGATTTTTCTCAAAAAACTTGAAAGATTCTTAACTGTAGAGAGGATTCTCCTTTTCGTTCTTATTTTTCTTAGTTTAAAAAATGACCCCATTTCTTAGGATAAAGCGTTCAAATTGAAGCAACAAATACGAGTACGCGAGCAGAATATCATGCAAATGACAACATTTTACGTACCAATTGTAAATACGTACATTACAGTCCTGAGAGTCAGTTATATTTGAATTGATATTTTAATTACTGTAATTATTCTTCGTACTATAAACTAATAATTTACAAGTTTAATTTAGACTATAACCAAGCAATTTATGCAATTGGTACGTACGTACGTTCATCAAAAGATGCATAATAATTAAGTGCACAATTTTCAACTTTATTAAATTTTTTTATAACTTTATTTCCAATGGTATTCAAAATTTTTTAAATAAATACCCAGCTTTTACTACTTTAAAGCAAACACTGATGTCAGAATAAGAAGAATTGATCATCATGTGCATGAAAAGAAGAGAAGAAAATCCCCTTGAAACTTTCAGGACAACATTGATAGTACAGTCATGTACCGGCTGACTAAACTCAGACTGTAACTACTTAATCCCGTGTATTTAGTATTCACATTATCACGCTAATTCCAGCGACGTCATTTTCTTTTATTTTTTGGATACTTAAAGAAACTGTCCAAGTAGTTTTTAGACTTATCGCTTTATAAACTTTTTGAAACTTCAGAACTTGAATCCAAGTAATTACAAATTATTTACGCAGAAAAATGATACTTGGTTAGCCTAAAGGATATTACAAACGTTTTTTTTTAATTAACAATATATTATTTTATATCAAAGCAGCCCTGCAAAAAATATAGCCTCTATAAAATGGTCAATTAGTTCTTGTAGTATTTTGTGTTCTCAAAATTTAGTGGAGCAACTCTGGGATTAGCGTCTAAACATAATGCGGAAGAATAATATAATTGTATTCTAAGTCATTGCTTTCTTGATGCACATAAGAATTGCATACACTTTAATTGTGGACAATTTAATTAGTATTATAACCTAATATATTTATATCTAAATTCTATTATAATTCTGTTAATTAATTAAAACATAAAAAATAGAAATTCCAAATAAATTTTGTTCAAACAATTATTTATTTACTTGAAACTAGATTTATTATTTAGAAGCGCTTTGGTATAAAAGCCAATGAAGTGTGTAAGATTGTGTGATTGATACAAATTACTTTTCATCCGAAAATCAACATAATCATAAAAATTTGGTCTGAAAAACTTAGAGAAACCGCAAAAGCACTACGCGACGAAACCTGCAGTAGAACAATCAACAGAAGTGCAACATGAGTCGTTTGTAATCATGCGTGTAAAATGTAGTCATCGTTTAGCGACGGAAGCGTTAAATTCATAACAGTGTGCTAAACTAAAACTGGCCGTACGATATTACCTGTAACTCTAGAATAATAACTTGCACAGTATTGCCATGTAATCTTACTGTAAACTAGTTTTTCAAATTGAATACAAAGTACGACAACAACAGTGATAACCCTTTGCCTCAAGGTAGACTCGGTAGTTGCAAGAAACTTCGTAGTTGACTTGTGACATTAATAGTTTGGGTTATGCACAGCAAGTAAAAGAGCGAGAAAGTTAAAGTCCGCTACCAAGTTAAATCATTAAATTCTACATGGCCAACGTTAAACTCTTGCGCCCTTTTTAACAGGTAATCATAAACGCTTAGCTTTTAAGCGACAATACACGTACATAGTGCCGTAAAGTTGGCTCACAATGTCGGTGCATCATAGTAATATTGATTGATATCATTACCTATTTATGTTACTTTAAAGTACTATGGAAATGATAAGCAATAGATGAATTATGAGACTCATGAATAAAAAAAATAACAAAACAAGTTTATTTTAAAAGAAATATTTTTTTATTAAAAGATGTTATTACTACGTTAACATACACTTTTAGAATAATAAGTAGTATATTTAATTTTAAAATTTTCATTTCGGAGAAAGAATATTTGAAATACAGCTTCACATGAATTTCGCATGATCTTGTTATTTTTAAAAATTTTTCTGCATTCGATATTGCAAAGAAGTTAATATATGAATACATGATTTGTCCAATCAACTTTTCAGTAGTTAGTTCTGTCACAAAGTAATAAATATATTGATTTAGATACACAGTGTATTTCATAAAAGTAGTTTTGGAGTATATAAAGTATAATATTCTTTTTCATTTGTATATACGTAGTATACATATATACTTTGGAAGGGATTGTATCTAACTACAAAAAATATAAAAATAACTTTTTATCGCTTGTTGACTGAGGAAGAATCTTCGAAGGCCTTTTTTTTCTATCGAGTTTTTTTATTGCCTTTATAAACTGATATATACTTCATTGATGATCGAGCACATTTGAGTCGAGTAGGAGATGTCATGGTAATTGATCGTCCGCAGATAGAAATGCTGTGAATTTTCGAGAAATAAATTGAATTCTTGATTATATTACCTGTTGTTCGATATTATGCAGGTTTGAGTGTACTTGTCCCGTGGAAGATCCAATATAAAAGTAAAAGGATGAATTGACTTTTCATTTATTTTGTGTAGAAATAGTAAAAAAAATTGTTCAATTCTTCTAGGGATTTATAACAACCTGATAATAAGATTAATATTTATAATACTGAAAAAGATTTGTATACAAAGTGTTTAATGGACTTTAGGTATAACTGTTTACGTATTTTACGTCTGTTAATTGTTATCCTTTAAAGGCAAAACACAAAATCTTTACGTAAGGTCATCCTATATTCATGTTCTGCAATATACTACTTCAGCAGAATTTAGAAGCTCTTTATTATATTGCGGCGATCGTACACTGAACATTACCAAGAAGCACAGTAGCTTTACTGTTCTAGAAGTTAAAAAGATGTTTATAAGGTATCGCAAGTTTTCAAGCATTAATTGTAAAACTTTTTACAAACATTTAACATATATCTATTAAATCTGTCACGATATAAGTAATGACCTTCCGTTCCAGTAAAAAATTTAATATGAAAGCAGTTTTCATTTTAGGGATATCTGGCCTTTGAGCAGATGTTTGCGCCATAAAAATCCTCGTATGCCTTCCTGAGCTGATAAAACTTGCCCGGCGAATAACCGTGCAAAACTACCGCTATATTGCCGGACGCGCTTCAATCATTGCATCTCTATTTACAAGTCAGACGTACATTTTATTTAAGAGTTTTCAACTAAATTTTTCAACTAAATTACTCGAATCACTATAATTTATTAATTTATTAAAGTTACAAGAGTTACAGGAATAAAATTACACACGCATAAATTTTGTTTTCGTAATTATTTTTGGTCCGCAAAATAATAAATTTAGCACTGCGCGTAAATTAAACTCGCTTGTTTCCAAACCGGTTAAATTAAAATTTGCGGCCGTCGAAGTAATTGAATTTGTTTTCCACACTACGGTGTATCTTACAACTAAAACAGAATTACATCGAATATACAATGCTTTAAATGAATAACTTGCAATTCAATTTAAAGACGAATTATATTCTAACCAAGCGAATGGCTTTACCGGCTGTTCGTACACTGATTGTAAATATGGCAGTATGTCCTCCGATTACCGAGGATAATAGTAATTTTACTACAATAATTTCTCTCAGTATAGAACGCTTCCACAACATGCTCGATCGTCCGCAACTTTATTATGCAGCGTGGTGATTTCGTTGTGTGCCTCCTCGAATTCCGGGAATCTGTATGTAGAACATTTATCACCGCAACGTTTCAAACAGCCACCAACTCGATCTTTCGATTGATTCCCGTTAGCGAAGCCGCAGGTTAATGTGCGTATTTAATAAGCAACACAGATTAAATTAACTGCTGCTAATCAACGAACAACGAGTTTCATGATATTTTATAAAACGATTTACCAACCACAGAAGTTTTTTTTTATTAAAACACATCACTGCATACTATTTTATTATTTTAATTGCGTCCTTTGTTCAAAGTTACATATTGCCGAGCTCCAGAGCCCTCTACACGTGTCTAAAAAACGAACTTGCACAGCTGACCGAAATTTCCCAGGAGCAAATAACGACTTCCTCGACGCTGACGCGAACCGCCCGGCGGAAGCTCTCGCGTTCGCGCGCGGCCCCATTGTTATCTTCGTTACATAAAAAAGTCGGGCCGCGCGTGAATTTGATCGGCGCTGCGCCGTCAGCGAATCGTTCGCCGCCGGCGCCGTTTTTCACGCGCGTCGCCTCTCCGACACCGGCCGAGGAAATTTCGACGCGCCGACTGCTCGATTTCGACACTCGCACCGTTTTGCCGATCGTCGTCGTTCTTGCGTAACGGCCAGATATTTGCTCGGACGAGACATTGCCGCCGTCCGTCAAATGTGTTTCGTGGAAATGTTTTCCAATCATTCCGACTTTTTCCGTCAAAACGACCTCCTCTCGTTTGCACAGCTGCCTCTCGTAAAAACGACCGCCGCCACCGCATTTATTCTCCATCAGCAGCGTGCTCGTCTCCTCTTCCGAGTGCAGTTTTTTCCTCGCGCTATTTATCCTCCACCGACGGAACGTTTGACGACCTTCATCGACGACGCTGTCGATGCGCTCCTCGTCGGTTCGCTCGTCGGATAGGCGACGGTATCGGCGAGAACTGCTGGTTTTAAAGTTTTTAGTGGCCCCGCCGCCGTCGTCGTCGTCGTCGCCGCTGACGAATTGACTGCCGCTGTACACTTTAGTGCGGTTTGATTTCGAGCAACTGCTTTTCAATTTTACGCAGAAAGACATGGCGCACTCGAGGCCGATTTTACGGCGCGTAAACGGGCAATGATTGCTCGTGAACCGAATGAAATGCCCTCGAACCTCACCCTCGAAGAAGCTCCGATCTTGACTGCTGACTCGATAAAAGTCCTGACGACTCTTGTCCCTTCGCACGTAAGAATTATCACTTTTCCGATAATCCGCGCTGCTCTCGCTCGCGTAATAATAAAATTCTCCGTGGACATTATGAAGATCCTCGCCTCGATAGCCGTCGGCGCCCTTTTTCGATTTACGAGCCAATTTGGTAGGAGCACTTCCATTGATCTTGCCTGAAATTTCCGGCACCGGGCAAAAATATTCAGTACACTTTCGATGGCGTTCGGGACGCTCGTTCCTCCTCATTTTCACACTCCGAGAATTGGACGTTAATTTCGAAAGGACGGCAGTATTGACAAATTTCGGTGATATATCGGCGATCGAAATCAATTCATTGCCGCGTTTGTATATTATGTAAATTTGACGGGTGACGAATTCGATGACAACAACTAAATACGTTAATTTACATTTCCAATTTCGTGGTACACACCGAGCACAAACTTCCTCCTTCCTCCGAACGAGCGCAGACATTAATTGACTCTTCATTAGGAAATCTGCATTCGCCGCGGCGGCTTGCCTTTTAATCATTTCGAAATCACGATTCGCCGCGAGGAAGCACATCCGCGGGTTAAGCTTCGTTTGCAATTTGAAATTCGGGATTGATTTCGTATAATGAGCCCGTTATTATGAGCGCGCATAATACGATTGACCGAGTTGAAAAGATTAGGATAAGCAGAAGAGGACTTTTTTTAACGAGTTCAGCGCTTTTATTCGCAATTAGGCTTTGACGTTAAATCACGACTCTGCGTGCGGCAGTTTTATTGCTTAAAAAGTTTTTCTCAGCGAAACTCCGCGTCTGATGAAATTGCTTTGTGACGTAGGTTTGCTAAATGGAAAATTAAAAAAAAATTGTAGTCGGTTTTAGAATTTAATAAACGTTGGACGTTTCACTTCTGCCCCGAAAATTTAAATAATCTGATTCTCGGAAAGGTTTTTTTGAAAGCTGTCCTCAATTTGCTGTGAAAATCACTGGACTCAAAAGATAAATAAAACACTCGAGGAAAATACAGAATTGAAAAAAGAAATGTTTTAATAAACTTAAAGATACATGTTTTTTTTTTTCAACAGAAAGGCAGATAAGTGTTATTCCGTGATGAACGGTAATATCCCGAAAGCCGTGAAAATGAGCTTTTTCAGGTCAAGGATGTATACATCTCCGTGGCGTGTTTTAATACTTGGCCGCTTTAGTGGCAAAGTAACTCCGCGCGAACGGAAGTAGCTTAATAAAGTAACGGGCAGCACACTCGAGAGAGAGAGAGAGAGAGTGCAATACGGTCACGCCGAACGCTGCTCCACTTCTGCACGTATTAGAGCTTGCTCTTTGAATCGTCCCGTATTACGCTAGCGTGCGAGGAACGTGCCTTTCTTGCCGGCGTCCCGCCGATTGCAATCTCGAACTCTGAAATTCTACGGTTTGTTTGACTGGGCAAACTCTTTCTCGTTTTGTTATTACCTGCATGCGAAATTGTTCTCGCTGAATTGTTTGATAATCCCTTCTTCGAAGGGAAAGTCTGCCTTTGCGCAAACAGTTGATCCGCAAGATATGGTTCAGTTTTTTATTTCACTTTCAAATTAAAATCTTTGAAAATAATAAATTAATTTTTTATCTCGTATATTGATAGCTCACGCAGATTAAAATTTTCTCAACCTTTAAAATTCCCCGTCTGAAATATCACCTTAAATGAATATCAAAGGATATATAAATGCAAAAGAGGTTATTCCTGTGTAAAGCTTTTAATTAAAGAAACGCTATTTGCCGATAGAAATATAAATTCCGCAATCGCCCGATGCAGATTTTTTTCAGTGCCGCCGCCGCTCGCCGCGCGCGATATCCACCTCGTTCTCAATTCGTATTCGCTCTGCTCGTTCGATAATAATTCATAAAACTTTTATTAATTCGATATGTGCAGGTGTCTCAATATATCCCCAAATAACAAATAACCCGCGGCATTTTTGTTTTTTCCCCCGATACATATACCTTTTTCGCATAGCTGCACGTATTAGGCATATGCGCGCGTGCTATATGAGCCGCGCAACGGCGGATAGGAAACGTAATTTGAAATATTTCAATATAGCTTCCAAAATGGGAAACCGCATATATAGGCCTCGGGACGCTGGCGGCGTTTCGGGGCCGCGCGCGTCAAAGCTCTCTCTCTCTCTTCGCTCTCCGCAGTCCTCCGCGGGCGTCTGTATTTTCTTCGGAGCCAAGCGGAGGCCTCCGGAAAAGCGGCGGAGCGCGAGGGGAGAAAGCGACTGTTGCCGCGCGCGCGTTTCCCCCCGCCAGGAAAAGCTCTCGCCCGCCGGTATACACACATTCTTCCCGCGGGGAGACTCAATTTCCGGTCGCGCGCCCGCCTCCGGGTGTCCTTCTTTCGTGCTCCCCTCCCCGGCTTTTCTATATACCCTTCGCGTGACGATCGTATCGCCGATATAGGGTCAGGGCGAGTTTCGATTTGCAATTTCGATTGCAGCCGCCGTCGCCGCCGCGCGGCCAGAATTCGACGACTGCGGCGAATCATTTGCCACCTAGGCGATCAATGACGCGGCGAGGCGGCGGCGGCAGCCGCGGGATCGCTTTCGATGTGTACGCGAGGCGCGCGAGATTTATGTTGCGCTTATTTTCGCTGGAACGAGCAAAATGCTGCGGCTGTACGTATGTTATATAGATGCGCGCGCTTTTTTTTTGCCGTCCTCCCTGCGTTTATCGATGTTTTCGCCGTGAATTAATATTCAGTTGGATTAGAAAGGGGGCCTTTGGCTTGGATTCATTTAATGCGGATAAATCCACTTAATGCTGCCTAGATAAAGTAGATTTAAGGATTTCTATTGAATTAACCAGAACAATTTATCGGCGGATGAATTTCTCGGCTCGGAAAGCGTTTAACCAATTAGAAAAATGATAATTTTTCTACCCCTCGATTTACGTGCACGCAGGTATGCACATTCAAGCTTCTTCTCGCAAACTCCAAGCCGCGCCGCATCGATTTGTGATTTTCGCGCGGAGTTTAATCTAAACTTTTAAAAACTTTGAAATGAACTTGTTCGCGCGTATCGTGGAAAAAAAGAGGTACCGTTAAAAATTATTATCCCGATAATTTTCTTGTTTACGCGAAACGGATTCTCGTTCTCGAGATTCATCTTGCAACATGTATATCGCAAACTAGTTCGTTGTAACAATATTTGCGCCGAGTTAAGAGGTCGCACATCCCACCTTTCGGGGCGGCTCTTCCCGGAAGGTGAACCGCTGATTATCGACTCTCTGTCTCTTTCTCACTCTCTCCCGCGAAAACTTGAAGCGAGCTCAAATGGAACTTGATTCTAAATACGTTCAAGTTGACGATCGAAATTAGTTTGCCAATTAATTCGATTAAAATCCCGTTTGTACCTCGGACAAAAGCCGTGATTTACGAGTATAACGCGCGCAGAGCAGCGGCGCGCCTCGCGCATATATGCACAAAGAGCGCGGGCCGGGGGTGCTTCTATCTCTGTATTAACGCTCGGCTTCCGAGGTGGCTGCTGTACGTATACATCGACGGCATATAATTTACGGGAGGTACGAAAGTGGCAAGGTGGCGGTGACGCCTCGGTCGGCGGGTGCGCACATCAGCCGCAGAAAGATCGCCGCGCGGTCCGACGACCATTATCCCCCGTCGCAGAAAGCGAGAGAGAGAGAGAGAGAGAGATGCTCAGGAGGACTTGCCAATTTCCTGATGACTCGGCGATAGCACAGCGGCGGCGGCTGCTGCTACGTGCCTCTGCTCGAGACACCGGCCATTCTTGCGCCCTCATCATTGTCCCAGGCCGCAAGCCGCGACTGGAGATTAAGAGGAAGTCTTCCACCTCGGGCCTCCTCTCCTTGCTATCGACGGGGGGGAGCTTCGTCGACGCCCCCTTCCCCGGTTAAAGTTCTGGTCTAAATGCGCGGCGAGGTTCCGATTATACTGCGAGCTGCGAAGCTCTCGATCGTTTACGGAGAGAGGCGGAGGGGGAGGCTTTGATTGAATTATACCGCGCGGCGAGACTCGACGAGTGCCGGGTTATCTCGCTCTCGCGATTACGCGGATGCTATCGGCATCCCCGGGAGTCTATCGGATTTTCCTCGCGGACTGCGTTCGAATAAAAGGGGAGGTCCTGTTACAATGGGGATTTTTATTAAAAAGTTCGCCCACAAATGTAGCTATCAATCTAGAGCAGATAAAGGTAACGAAAAATTGTCGAGTCATTTCGCGGGTCTCTCGCGATAAACCTCTATCATTGCCCGGTTAAAAGGCTTGATGCGTCTCTCCGGCTTGCGGTCATTTTTCTTCGTCTTTTATGTAATCTGTTACCCCGCGGTGAAGTGACTGTATATTTTGACGCTTCAAGTTCTTGGGGGCGATACATATATATATATATATATTTTCGCGACAAATACTTACGAAAAATTGCGGTCGCTGCACAGGCCGGACGGACGAGAATGTAAGGGGAGCTGAAAAATTAAGCTTTTTATTAAAATATCTTAAACGTGGATTTATTCAAAAATTGTACACCTTGAATTAGCTTGATACACTTTTATCAATTATAATAAGATCGATGTATTTTACGTTGAGTACTACTTATACATTACAGTTTGATAGTTTGGTCGAAACAGTAAAAATATAATACTGTCTATAATTGTTAAAGTCGCCCGGCGTCCTACTCGCCTTACAACCTCTAACGCATAAACACTGAATCGTGATAACACTGATTAAGTAATATCGATATTTTACTGACGAAACGGTATCATTAATATGCCTTTTAAACACGCAAATCGAGGTAAAACTTTACAAAGTCTTGGCACGTAATCCATTCGCTGGCTCACTTGCGCTGAACAATTTTTCTTAAACATTACAATCTCACCGAATGAGTCTTTAAACATCGGAAAACTCACAAACACGATGTAGTGGGCCTTTAAAGGCGTTTTATTTACACTTTCACTTGTTTGTTTCCAGTCCCTCGGAAATGCCTCCATTGGGAGAAATTGCCTTTTGTTTTGGTTAATTGGTCGGCGCCAGGAAAGTAACAATTTCATCCTCCATAATCACATCGACTCTCCGCTCGATATTGTTTGTTCGGTGTATTCTCCAATGGACGCTTCGAGAGGTTTGATCTGCGAATAAAATTATTATCTTTCAGTGAAATGCTGTATCGAAGCTTGTAATTTACAAAAATCCATTTATCAATATTGTATTCTGAGAATTTTAAATCGCATCAATGGTTTTTATTTTGTAAATATTCATAGGGCTTTCGAAATACATATTTGCAGGTTTATAATTTGTGATAAATGACCTGGACGTCGTACATGAATTCGAAAAAGAAAAATATTTTTTACACGCGACTTTATTTGCCAACTTAAATTGATTTTTATTTATTTTCTCTTCGCGAAAGATAAAAACTAGATATATTTAAACTGAGCTTTTCGCTAAATTTTATTCGGTGACCGCAATATGAGTGCGACATAAAATTCATAAAAATTTTTAAATCTAAAAGTAGATCATTTAATGAAAGCGTTTAAAGCACTAAGCTGCAATTCAGATATTAATCATCCCTGCACTTTGTAAATGTTAGCACGCATTAGGGGACTTTTCGAAAGCAGCGCTTTCAGGCTCAAGTTATACGGAGCTTGTAGAAGAAGGCGTTACCGATAGGGCACCGAGAGGGCAGTAAATTTTAAAGAGGATAAATGCGCGCGGTAATCTAAACGTCGCGTAAGCGATTCCGGCTGATCGTAAACTTTCTCTCGAACGTATTACAGTTATTGTTTTTTTTTAATGGCTATTTCAAATATAGTGCAGAAAGGCAAGTTTTTAAAAGACAGGAACTCATGTTTTTCGAAAGGTATAAGGTTGATAATACAAGAGTCAAATACGCTGGAAATCAGTCCAGAAACTGGAATCAAAGGAGGCAAAGTAGCTTTTGCTTGTATTCACGAACTTTTGAGAAGCATTACTTTTAGTTTCCAAGTCGAGGAGATAAATTTTTTGAAACTTTGCGCAGCAATAAGTAAGCTAAGATTTTTCATGTCGCGAGTATTCCAAGCAGGGAATTTTTATCACAACCTTTGAGCTGAACTTAAAAGAAAACAAGCGAAATACTGCTCGTTATTATTTCAGAGCGCTAAAGTATATAAACCGTTTTAATAAGGACTAGAGATTAAAATGTTTTTAATTATTCTTTTTCAACGTATTGAGTATACTTTATCAAAGAATAAAGCATTACGATATCTCGGCGTGCCTCATCGATATTCATAAATATTAGCTCATAAAAAGCTTATCTTGGAAAACAAATTCATTGCACGTGCATTATTATATATACAAATTGCATACAGATTACACATTTTGCACGTCTGATAGTTTCCATAAATAAAAGAGAAATTGCAATAAATAAATCTGAATAAATATAATGGGAAGAACGAAAATTTTGCTTATAATACATTTCAATATGATGATAATATTATAGTGAGGGACAAAAATAACAGCGCAGACATTGAGCCAGTAATAAACTATGGTTTACGGCGTTTCCTGTTTGCAGCACTAAGTCAGCAAAGATATTAGAAAGCTTTCTTACGGCATGATACTTGTATCGATTTGATAAAAAAAAAAGGCTAAAAAAAAATTTATTAGCCATTCCGTCCGCCTTTCATAAAGTTCCCAATAAAAACAGCCTTCCGACAAAAATGAAAAATATCAGCCGTTACGTTGAAACGCGGCCGCTTAACGGGACATAATTAATAAAAATCAAAGGTCCCGGTTTATTTGTAGAGAATGCAGAGTGAGCATATATATTTGGAGATCCGCATCGGTCGGGCGGCAGAGAGTCAGCCGCTGAATAAACAATCATTTATCGACAAGGAACACCGTTGGCTACACATCCCGTGGCCGGCCGGTACTATCAATATTTTCCAGAGTCATAAACCATCGGGCCAGGTTTATTCCATCACCCGGCGTATTTACCTTTCGGAGCCGTCGGCGGAAAAGCCGGAAAAGTAGCCCCCACCCCCGGCTCGCGCTATATATCGGCGCGTGTCCGCCGCCGGCCGCGCTCCTTTGACTAATGGCCCGGGCATTAGCGACTCGTCATCGCGGCTTACACACATTCCCTTCTTTCTCTTTCTTGGCCGAAAACTTGCCGGGTAGAGCAGAGAGGGATATTTAATCACGTTCGCGCGAACGCTCTCTCTATCGTTCTTCCGGGCGAGTCGCGTCGGCGAGTGTGTATATAACGCACGCGGAGGAAGCCGCGCGCCGGATAATTAATTTTCCCCTGGCGAAAGAAGGCGGACTCTGCGGGCCGGGAATTTTATCGCTCGTAAAAACCAGGCCGGGCCGCGACGTGCAACGTCGAAAATGCAAGCTCCGCCGCGCGCCGACGCAACGGCGGCACGAGTGAGATTGTTTCGTTTCGAAAGCCCCCCGACCGACGCACCTGGTGCGCGCTTCGAAATCCGCGAGCGGTGCGATTTTTTTTTCTTTCTTTTTTTCTGTTTTTTTTTTTTTTGATCGAACGCCAATTTTGGCCCAGCGACGTCGGTCGGTGTACGTGTTTTCCATTGCTTTATTGTTAGCCCGTCGCGAGCGCAGATTAATTGTTTTATCCTCCGTCGATTAGCTCGTGCGCTGCATAAAGTCGACAAAAATCGCGGACTATTTTTCCGGGCTATAATTTATGTTCCGTAAAACGAATTATTTGCCGAGGAATTTATACTTTATTGAAAGGTTCGTCAATTCTTCGGGTAAATGCGCGCACGCGTGGTTATGTATGCGTAAAATTGTGCCCCCCGAGTTATATACACGGTGATAATGGAAAGATGGAGTATATCAGGAGCGGATGAAAAAGTGAGAAAGGTCGAGCGGACTTGGGAAGAGCCGAAGGAGTGGGTGGAAAGAGATAAAGAGGCCCCGGACCGAAAACGAGGGTTAGAAAGTATATAAGGTCGGGGCGGACGTCCGTTTTCAAGTTTTCATTACATTAATTGATTTAAGCTGCCCTTAATTTCAACTGATTCGGAGAGGTCATCATTCATCGGGATGTCGGGAAAAAAGTAAAGCATAAAAAAAAAAAAACTGGTGCCAACTAACCCCTTTTTTTATTGCCAATAAAGTCTCTTGGGATTGAGTAATGAGAAGAATGGATAAATTCGCAAGGATATCGTAAAACAGGGATAAGACGGATGACCCATTTATTGACACCGTTAGAGGCAGTAAAAGGCGATTTTCTCTAAAAACTTTAGTCGTGGAACGCTCTAAAAAATTGTTTATGCTTCGCGGACATGCTTTTCCAGCGTCAAGTTCATTAACTCGACAGCGGCAAATAATTGATCTGTACAATAAACAAAGTCTTAGTTTCGGCGGGGAAACTTCCTGCGTTCGTTCATTAGAACGCACTTCATGCTTCTTAATATCCTGAGTGATAAGTATACTTCCTTTATTTCTCCCCCTCGCATCGAGACGATATGTAATTTGGGGTCGCCGCTTATAAACTTTGTTAAAGCTGAAATAACAACATTTATTATAAGATTAGCGGCGGCCAGGATAATGATAGCTTTTGATTGAGAAAATGAAGAAATCGATTTTCGCCGAGAAAAACAAGATTTATGTTTGCTTCCGAGGCGCGCGAACATGTTTGGTCACTACGGAAATGTTATATTTTCCAACGTACTTTTTCACGTGCTCGGTAATGTTAAGAAACAGCCAGTCATGTCTAACAGCGTCGCTTTACTTCGAGTTTGAGCTGCTGCCGTATGTCAGTGTTTGAATTCCGCTCCCAAGTGAATAAAATAGGAACGTCACATTTTTACGGAAATGCGCAAGTGTTACGAGTAGCGTTTGACAGACGTGCGACCTAACAATATTTAATATGTTGTGCAACGTACAATACAGCCTCTCCGTGCGCTCAAAATCGATGAAAAACCTGCACTTTTCTGCGCTCCGCATTCGCATTTAAATATTGCGCGAATCAATAGCCAATAATGGAAAACTAATTTTTAATTAAGCTTGAGTAAATTTACTCGTTCCCGGAGACTTTTTTTTATAACATTTGGAAATCGATGAAATATCAAAGGTGCGTGTATACATTTCAGTATGCATTGGTTTTACAAATTTTATACATTCACTTTGATAAAACTTGAAGGAGGACGAAAAAGGCATGAAAAATCTCGTTTCCTTACGAGGTCGAGTTTGTTAAGACGAAGCTAAGATCTCGCGTAACACGAAGAGGATATTCTTCAAGGTGGTCGAGAATATTGCCGGAAGCCCGTAAAATAAATTTAAAGGATATCGTCGAAAGAAAGGGGGGCGTCCAGGTTAACAGCGTAAGCCGCGCCGCGCGTAAGTTTCGCCGCCTCTAAATCCGATAATCTGCCGCGAGTTTTCGCGATTTAATTTGGATTAAGACATTACGTCAGATTCCAAGTATTTCCGGAGGTTTTATGCATCAATTTAAACGGACGCCTCACTGAAAATCTGGGTATTCCATAGCACTTGAAACGCGCTCTCGTAAATTTAAAACTTTATGTAAACCGCGATCCCCTTTTTTTATTTCACCTCTTTTGTTAAAGTTCTGTCTCGCTCTTGCTCGTTTTTTACGTAGCAGATTTATTTTACCACGTCGGTTCCTATATTATATTCGCTTGCAAATACCGCTGGTTTAACTTTTACTGCGAAATTTTTCATAAATCATTTACAGCATTATCTGATTTTAAACAGCCTCTTCGAGCATATTGCATATTCCATACTTTTAATGATCGTTCAACATCTCTTACACTTTATGCCCGTGGCTAAAGCAGACGGCAAAAATTCGAAATAATATTCAATTTAGTTTAACAAAAGAAAAAAAATTACGACAGCTTTTATAAAAGTCGGGTCGCGCTTTCAACATATGCATGCGGGGAATTGCTTACTATTTTTGTTCCCACTGGGCTTATATATTGTCATATGTGGCCGCGTTAGAACATCTTTTAATCATATATGCAAATTTTTATATTCCCAGTTTGAAAAAATTTATTTATGTGCTAATTTATGTATCTCACATTCATGTATGCTCGTCAAATAATTTTATTCTTATATACGTACTACTAATACTTTTAAACAATTTTATATATGCATAAATTGTATTTATTCAAGTTTCTTTAATATGAAATTAAATTGTTTCTTTATGTTACATTTAAACTGCACTTGAAATTCTTATTATTCTATGAAATTTGATCTCGTGTTGGTCTTGCAGTTAGCTCACATTTTTATGTTTAAAAATGAATGTTTTATCTTGGATTTTAAACGTGTTCTTATTAGCTTTCATATAGAAATTAAAGTAAAATTAAAGTAATATTTTTATTAGATAATTTTCATGCTAAAACACTTTTATCAACTCCGTACAATATTAATTCAGATTTTCCAAAATATCAATGGAAAAATTTTCGATTATTTTGTTCTTAGGCTCCTTTCTTGACATTTTCATATTTCTTACGATTAAAGCCAAAGAACTTAACCAATTTTCATACTACTTTTTAGAATTACATTTAAACCGAAACCAAAATTCTAATCAAGCCAAATATAAAATAATAATAAAATATTTGATTAATTTAAAATATTTTAACGTTGTTGAGAACAAGTACTTAAATAAACATAATTTTCCTTATACTGGGGATTCCCTGATTAATAAAGAGAATTTTCTGATACAATTTTAAGGGTACTTATTTTCCTTGTTTATCTTGCTTTTGTGTAAAAAAGAGAGAAGAAAAAATTCAAGGCCATTCCTATGGTTGAGGTTTCGCTACTGCAGTCTATATGGCATAATTTGATGAACTGTTTTGCATTATTAATACGAATAGCCTGTATACTTAAGTGACTATTCTGCAAACACATTCAAGCCAATCATTATACATATACAAAGAAATCTTTTGAACTTTATGTTAGTTCTAGTATTTTAATTTAATGAAAGATATTATCTTTTTCGACGCCCTTGAAAGAAATTTCATTGATTCTTGCTCAATCAATTACTTATATTCTCAACTTTAATTTAAGTAAACATATACTTGAAGTCCGATAGCACACTAAATGTAATGTCTGTGAATAATGCCTTTCATACGATGTAATTAGGAATATTGACTCATAATAAATTTACAGGAAGAGCAACGTTGGGGTAAAGCTCTAGAAATAGTCATCTTCATTCGTTAAATATTTATAACAACAAGTGCTAATCTTTTGCTCAAAATTGTTTAATTCAGTAAAATAAATTAAATTCTCAGGAATCGGGTTACCAATTAGTTCTGTGAAATCAAGTTCGAATGTTTTCACAATTTTATTCTACCTTCTTACAGTTCCACGATTATATGAAAGGATATAGAGTGTCCGTTTCTTATCTCCAATCAATATAGTAGAAATTAAATGAAGAAGATATACTGATAAAATAAAAAAGGGCACCCTTGGTAGATAGATGAGTTATTGGCCGTATAACTAACTTTTAGCTATAGATTTAGTATTTAAATATGAAGTAAAATATATATTATATTCACGATTAATAGGTAGCTAAAGTTATGTGATTAAACAAACATTTAATTATAATTTTCTACTTTTCTTCGGCGATAGAATTATAGATAGATTTTCTCTAAAGTTCTGGGATTTATTACCTTTACTAATAGATACATTTCGCGAAAGAATTTATAACGAGTTTTCTTGTAAAACTAGCGGAGCCCCAAAAGACTTTCAATTTCAAAAGTGCTTTCAGCTTTCAAAACTTCAGCGAGAGGAGAGAATTAGCGTTCCTATCTTAAATGCGGTTTCATGAATGCCATTTCGGTGAATGAATTCAAGCCCGCCGGCTCTCCGCGGTCAAACGTATAGGTGCCCTCGAGCCTTAATTCGGTAATAACGTTAGAAAGAATATTCGCTGACTCGTGAAAAAGGTTTAAAAAAAAAAAAACAAATAAAAAAGAATCTCACCTCATATCCTCTGCTCGAGCCCGTTCTGAAAGACGGTGACGCTGGTCTCCTGCTCCTGGGGCGTGGACCTGCCGCGCTGGTCGCTGAAGTTGCCCGGCTGCCAGGTGGGCAGCTGGATGACGCTCTGCTGGCCGCGCCTCGAGCTCGTGTGCCGCCGGGACGTCGTGAAGGAGAAGCTCGGATTCCGGCGGTTCGAGCCGGAGACCGACGACCTTCGCCTCAGGGTGGGGCAGCAGCAGCAGCAGCAGCACAGCAGGTACCTGCAACCACCCGATAATTTCTATCCGTGTGTGTGTGTGTGTGTGTGTCAGTCTTTTGTGACCGCCGGGACAAACGAATTCCGGAAATTGGCTTTACCGAGCCAATTCCCCAGTCCGATTAGCGTTCCGACGCGGGTTACATGAGTCGCTGTGCGGAGGGATTTCGATCGCGTGCTCTCGAGTGGCGTTCAACTTTCGGTTTATTGAAATTGTTTGCAAATGCATTTCGGGAGAATAAGCTCGTTTTTCCTGATGTTTACTTTGTTTAACGTTCAATTATACATGTCAGTCGATTATATCAGACGACTGAGCGTACAATGGGTCAGGTTTATTTTGAATGAAATTATTTTATTTAAATAAAAGGTATTGATATTTGAAGTTATAGATTCAATCAGAATTTAATTAATGGCCAAAGTGACATAAAAGTTTTGATAAAGCACGCAAGACGATATTGACTTATGAGCTTCAGAAACTACGAACATGACTCTGTGAAATAAATTTCTCTACAGTGTGCGGTTTCTCTAACAGTTTAACTTACTATTATAATCCGTCTAATATTATAATTAATTATTTTTAATGAAGTCATTGGGCATCGTATTTTCGTTGAAATGAAATTTATTGCAAAAAAAGGTGCCGGTTAACTTTTCAGTTTTATCAGGTCCTTTATATCCTCGCAATAAATTGCTACCTTATAGGATCAAAGGCAGGCCAATGTATACGCATGAAGAAGCATGTAAGGGCGAATACGTCAATATAGTATAGTTACAGAGAACCTTAGTTCTGGAATAGAAACTCTGGAGCAGGAAACACATGTTGACGACAGTGATAAAAGTTTTTATGAAAAAAACTATGTTGTACTGGATGATTGATTTTTAATTAATTTTATTTAATTGATTGCAGTATTTAATTTACGTCAAAAAAATAAAATATTTAATTCCACTACTATTTTGTATAAACATAATAACTGTTTAAAAACTTTTCTATACGGATAAGAAATGTTGTAATATTAACATTATTAAAACGTGTCCGACCGAGTTTCCTCTATTTTTCATGCATTACTTTTCTTGTAAATATTATACAACATATATGCATAGAGACATATAAATCAAGTAAACGTTTTATTTTACACCCAAACTTTTGGTAAATAAAAAAAAAAGGAAAGAGCACTTAAGTGGTTCTGGCACGAGGCTCTTAGGCTTTTAGGACACAACACTTTAAGACACAGCTTGATGGACGCAGCGCCTGCGTGCTATTTTACAGGCGACTTTCAGTTTTGGGGGAAAGGAGGGGGAGGGGGGGGGGAGGAGGCGAAAATGCTTTTGTAATTACGACCCGACGAGCGGTAAATTGATGGGCTCTGCCCACTACTGCTTTCTACGCAAGAAAATCGTTCTCGAGACGAGAGATCGTCGATTTCGCGCACGCTGCCGTGAAAATGAAAAAATCCTTCGATTGCTTGTTCAGGTGACTTCCAGAAAATGATGTTCTGGCATTCGTCGCGTGACGCGTCATCCACTCTGGACGTGTATTACTCTTGCCATTGACTCAAAGTTTCTGACGAACTATATACCTTGTCACGAAATTCGGTTTCCTTAATAAGGTGCTTAATTTGTCCAGTTAAATATGAGGTAAATGTTTTTATTGAGATGTAAACCTGTACTAGAAGTTGTCACGTATACATCCTTCAAAATTCTTCTTGCGAAAGTATTAATTGATCTAATTTGATGCTTTATTTAGTTTCGAGGAGATACGTTCATTTCTTATCAACCCTTAACGAGTTTCGGAGCCCCCCAAAATTAAATTCGTTAAATCAACTAAAATTTACTTTAGTTTCAGTGTCCACCTTAATTGAAAGGCATTTTGTGCTTTTTCGAAGACGTTTACTTAGTAAACTTTTCCAGGCTCATCGGGGGGGGGGAGTCGAATTTCAAGGATGAACTAATTGGATAAGCGGGTTAATAATTCTTCCTATTAACATTATTAAAGATATTAAGAAACACAACGTGAAGTTCAATTTCGCGTAACTTACTTACAATTTAGCACAGTTAAGAACAGTATATAAGAAGTTTCGATGATAATAAAAGAAATTGTTCTAGATAGTAAGTAGTCGATACTTCTTTATTTTGAAAAAGTTTGCTGTAAACAGAATTACTTTCTTGTGCAAGGATAATTTACTCACATTAGTCGTGCTCATCATTTATTAAAGTTTTTTCTAAACTTATGCATCGGATAAAAATAATAATTACTTTAGCAGGTAAAATAATGTAATCTTTTAAACGTTATAGTACTTTATACCAAGTAGAAGATTGTTTAATAAAATACTTGAATTAGTTTTTATACATTTTTTAATTTAAAACATAAATTATTTAAATTTTATATTCCTACTCTTTGTATTCTTTAGAGTCTATTTTCATTCATAGAATGATAATAAGTTCCGATTCTTGTTATTATAACACATTAAGGATTCCTTTCGTATTTTGATTACAATCTCACAAAAAAAATCTAATACCGTTAAAACGTCGTCTAATCATTCAGGCTAATCAGAAGTAGAAACGTAACCGGTCCAGCGCGAACTGCGCCCCAACTCGAATCTAACGAGAGCGCCAGAAAGCGGAGCGCGCAAAAGAGAAAAAGCCACAGGGCTCGGGGGTGCTCGTGTCCGGGGGCATTTGAATTAATCGGCGAAGCGCTCGTAAAGCGAGACGAGCTGGCATATACGCCGCGCACGTATCAGTCCGAAGGTCGCGTTGCGGCTTCCGATTTCCACGCGCCGCTGGAATGCCGGAATCCCGATAAAACATTTACGGGTCCGGCGCAAAACGCCGCCGTGGATTTTCGGCTCGAGCTCGCGCCGAGGCTCCGAATACGAGGATTTTACCTTTTAAGACGCGAGACTGACTTTCAAGACCGCAATAATTTGCTCGGCTGCTCTTTACGAGGCTACTCTTCGTCACTGATTCGGTGTTAAATTTATTTAGTGCATTAGATCTACGTGCCTAGTTAATCCTTTTGGTGGAAAGGCAAGAGGTATTTACTGTTATATATATATAAACAGTTGCATTGTGCACAGTGTGGTTTTTTAAATAATACCCGAGGTAATGTAACTAAATCGCCGTGCTAAAACCGTTTTATCTTAACGAATTTCGTCGCAAAAGTGCGAGAAATTTCATTACATTTAGTCTCTTCTCCGTTTTCTTCTTTTACTGCTCCCGCACTAACTTTGATAATTTCGTTTTAAAACTGCTTTCTGTAAAGTTCTTTTTTTCTTTTTTTTTTTGTGAAATCTCCCTTTACAATTTACACGACGTTGTAAAAATTACTGAAATTACTTTCTGCATCCCGTCCGGGAACGGTCGCGCTTTGTTACAACTCGTTTTCCAGCGGTTTTTCTTACAAACGCCGACCATTCTTTGAGATCGCTGCAGAATTTTAATCTTACGTACGGACCGTGAAAGCGATTTTCAGACGTTGTCGCGCTTTTTCACTTTGATACTTACGGTGTTCTCCTTTTTTAATTTAGAACCTCTTTAGTGTTAAGCGCTGATTACGCATTTTCTTCTGCATTTTCAAATTTTGGACTTTGTAACGAATCGGCTTTCGCTCACTCCGCACCGGACTAGGCTCAGCGCGCCAGGGTTCGTCCGGAGTGTCTCTTTTATTTATTAAATGGAAATCGGAAAACGGGAATTTCAAATAATCTAGTTGAGACTGTATTTAAAATTTAAACTTATATTATAATAAATTGATATTTACAGAGAAAAGATAAATGCCAAATCTAAAATACAAATGTAGCGAAGCTTAACCTAACCTAATTTAATTGTATTCGCGAGCATCCTTCGATACGCGAAAGATATCGGTGAGTGTGGAACTTCCCTCTGTCGAATTTCGCAAGCGCGACTAATTAAATATCCTCGCAACCAGGTGCGCGAAGTGCGGCGCTCCCTCTCTCCCCGCGACACTTGCTGTACGCGACGCGCGGTGTCCAATTCTTAATTTAATACAAATGGAAATTAACAGCGCCTCACGTTGAAACGAAATTTGAGACTGACATTTTCTAGAAAATTTAACTGCAAGTACTTTTTCGTTGAAATGTCCGAAGTATTCTTTTTTATGGGGAGACCGAGTCGTAGGCAAAGTAAATTTTTTATTTCTTCGTTTAGTTTAGTTGAGCTATAATTATTTGCAGTAATTCGATTCTAAAAATTGAAAGTCTTTTCTATGCCAGATTTGTGTGCTACATACGAAAATAGAGAAATAGGGAATAGGAGTATTAAAACTATAATTTCAAAAAATTAAAAACCTCTAAAGCGCAATTTAAAATAAAAACTATTCCTTAAAATAATCTTGACAATAATGTACGTCGACATTTGTGATTAAAAAATATATTGTTTTCAAGAAATATTATTATTAAATTGTTACGAAGGAACTTTTAAACACAGGATTATAATTGAGAAGATTAATTAGCATAACACAATTAGTATTTTCATATTTCATGTAATAAATGATGTTTCTTACGCAAGTAATTATTATAAAATTTTGTCTTTAATTTATGTTCTGAATGCTACTCAATAACGGACTAAAGGAGTTCTTTTAGTTGAATCCGGTTTTGCTTTAATAAAGTTTATTTAGTCAAAATTAATTTAATAGTAGATAAGTTTCATGCAATTTGTAAATCTAATAAATATATTAGAATAGTTACAAATGTATAGTTTTTTAAATTCATATAAATATAAGTAACCTTCTATTTCGTATATATTTTTGCACCTGAAAAAATGTCCAGTAAAATTGGTTAGAATAATGATTTTTACATCATACGCTATAAAAAATTTCATGATATATATTTCTAAACAGCAATTCAATTCGTAAAAGATGTTATTAATCTTCGAAATGTAAAAACATTCTTCTGATGTATACGTGTACTTTAAAGTTTTGATTTTGTTTTCTGCACAAAGTAAAATATTTGAATACTTATTCACGTGTTTATAAAGGTATTTATAATGTGTATATACGCATATGAGCTGTATATATAATGCGAAGGACCGGTAAGGGTGATGTGTAGACTTAGAGTCAAACCCTTGTATGCTTATTCGCCATATTTTAAAAAACATGAGGGAGAATATTTTTATTTTTCTGTTGGTTCCAGTTGTATACATTTACAAGGAAGTTCAATAAAGAAACTCAAATCAGTCTACATTAAATGATATTAAATATTATTTCAGTGAACTTGATTTAATGTACTCAAAATGTTTATTCAATTTTTTAAATCAGATAATTCAAGAATTAATTTTGAATAGTTTTGACTCGGTGCGGTATTAATTGAACGTAGTGTTACTATATTTAAACTTGATAAATCTATCTGACGTGTATTCCTAAGTGGGCATGAAGTTGGATAAATAGATTCAGTAAACGGGTACACGTATATGCATTTACTTCTCGACCGAAGAGCAGCAAGTTTACGCAGATTAATAAGATGACTCTAAGTTTTCATAGATTGAATTTACCTATAGTAATAAATATCAAATTAATATTTTTTATATTAAAATCTATTGACAAAACAATTAAGTAAAAATGATGAAAAGCATTGATATCAACAACAAAATAAAAGAGAACATAAAATTATGATTTTTTGAAAGAATGAAATATTGAACTTTCAAAAATTCATTTTCAAACGGCATGTAAGTTCGAGATTGTAAATCAAGAAGAGAGGGGAATAAAAATTTCAGAGAAGGAAGTTGTAAAGATCAAGAGGACGCGCCTCCAAAACAGATTTAGATCTAAATTAAGCAAATTTGAGAGCACTGCTGAGCATCCAGACCACATCGCCTCTATGAGGAATCCAACCAGCCATATTCGGAACGTGGAAACTCGAATTTCACTCAGATATTCGCGAGGAGATGCTAAGCAATGGTAAAAGTCACATATGATCCTCCATCTCTCTCTCTCTCTCTCTCTCTCTCTTTAGTAAATCGTTTGATCAATAAACAAAAAACTCAAAACTACAGGATAAATTTTTATTTATTTAAATATAAGATTCAAGTAATATTCCAATATGAATTTAACGCACATAATTCATCTCATTCATAGAATTCTAACAATAAATCTTCGAAATAATTTTCAGCTAACTAATGATATCTATTAAACAGTACGTTAGTCTTATAAATGGTGAAATAAAGATAAGAATACCTATTAAACTGAATGGTGGGAGAAACTAATTTTAATTCAAGCTTATATTCCAACTTTAATTAGTTTGCTTGTCAATAATAATAGTTAGTATTATCAAGGCGGAAATCTTATCTTTCCAGAATGCGACTTTTAATTAAAGATCAACAATAAATAAACTGCTGCTGCAGACGTAAGCAGTTTTGCTGCAATCAAAGTACACTGTTATTGAAAGAAGAGAGAGAGTTCGATTTAAAAAGAGGATAAATGTAAGCAGTCTTGGTTCCTTGCTACAATCAAAGCGCTGTTATTGAAAGAAGAGAGTTTAATTTAAAAGAGAATTGCGATAATACGAAAGAAAATTAAGATCGCCTTTTATTAGAATCAGTAAACATAAACTGTAAACAGGACTGTAAGGGATCTGAATTAGAATAATTTACATTCAACTGCAATATAGTTATAAGACAGTTCACGGCGAATTGCAATATTCAACTGCAGTGAATACAGTATAGATGTATTCATTTTCTACACTTATGTTTTTTGGGATTCTTTTTATTTCATCATTTATATTTATTATTACTAAAATTTGTGCTTAAGAAGGTAAAAAATTCAGAAGAACAAAAAAAAAGAAAAAGAATATTGATATTTTCTTTAATTTGTTTATTTAAAGTCGCATCTTCTTGATGGTAACGTACGTTTACATTTTTCATTATTTACAACGCAGTAGTATATACATATTATAAATTAATTAGTTACGTATCATACATTAAAATACATTATTTTTGTTTGCGGAGAGACTAAATTTTTTTTTAGTAGTCAGTGCTTATTTAAGCACGTATTTTAAAATGAGTTTATTACGATATAATTATGGGAATTTTCCTTTGGCGCATCTGCAGAATATCTCTAAAAATCTTTTCCCCCCTTTTTTATTACCTGGGTGTTCGAGCTCGGTGTATATTAGATTTAATAAATTTCTAGTTTAGAAAACTATTTTGTGTTTTAGTTTAAAAAACAACAATGTAACGGCCGCTTGAACTACGCTGACAATTGTTATGATTATTTTCCTATGTAAACCAGGTAGTTTTTCTGATAGACCGTATTCTTGTAAATACTCAAACCTTTTTGTCTAAACTTTTACTAACGACGAGTTTTTCCCGGTGAAAGGGATGCAACTTTTTAGCATCGACATGACACATGCAGCACAGGCACAAGCGCTTGAGCTTCGGCTGCCCGAGCGTCCGGACTCATTACGGGCCCGGACCCTGTCATAAAACCTTTGCGCTTTCGGAAAAACCCTCGGGCAAGCGCCGCCGAATGTATTTTCCTATTTTTTATTGTATCATAAGGACTCCCCTCACCCTTCCTACGGGCCGTCCTCTCTTGAAAAACCTTGTCAAGAGTTTTCGCAGTCTTGTCTCAGCGTGGACACGAGCCACATCGTTCGACTGACAAATAGCATAAGTCTTTTAAAATTTGATTCCGACTTTAAGTCTCGTCGTGTACATTTGTTTCTTCGAAATAAGTTTTGTAATAAAATAAAATTATATAAAGGAATTTCTTTACGTAAAATCCTTAACCTATCCGAAACTTCTTTTGCGAGATTAATTTTTCGCAAAAGGCACCAACCACAAATTGGTGCATAAATTTTTGGTCCTTCGAGCCGGATTGAATAAATTCAATCCAAATACAAAGTTCTAGTGCAAGTGAAGAAGTGAAATAAATGCGGTGAGTTGGTGTTGTACAAAAATTACGAACTGTATTCATTTCAGTTCTCAATACAATATATTAAAAGTTGGAAATTTGTTCTTGTTTAAGTGAGGCAAAGGAACAACGCAGTTCAATAATTCAATCTCCGGTTGAGGAGACAATACAATAAATCAATCTCCGGTTGAGGAGAAAATACAACATTCAACTTCCTGTTCAGGAGACAACACCAACGAAATACAATCATATGAAATTAAGAAATTTGGCAAGCAAAGACTTTTCCTAAACGGACCGTACCGCTCAAAGATAATGATCGCTGAATTACTTGCATTTGGCAACCACGTATCGGCCGGTCACTTCGAACTCATGTTTTTCGGCCCTTTTTACTATATTTACTTAGGCCGCACGTTAGGCCTCTGTCTTTTTTCATTTTACGTTGGGAAATTCCGGTAAATGGCTGTCCAAATTTAACGCGGTTTGTTAGACTCTACTCGGTTAGGACGAGTTGCTTTTCAGACACCAATCAGCTCGCTCGAGTTGTTCAGACACCGCTCGGTGCGCGCTTAGTCTCGAGGTCCGACACACCAGTGATATTCGGCTAGAGACTCATTTTATAAAAGTTGTTCTCGAGGTCCGACATAAACAGTGATTCGGCTAGAGGCACTTTCAAGTCAATACTGAAATTATTCTTGTAACATTTATATATCGAAATTTTGTTCAATGTGTTATTAGAATAAGAATTTTTGATTAAATAAATCTCATGAACTATAATACAGCGCGTCAGTTTATTTTAGTGTAATTAATAAATTGTGCGCGCAACAGGGTTCTCACCCACTCAGAACCGTCGAGCTCGAAGGTCGAAGTTTTCTCTCTACTTATAGTCGCGCCGAAGTTTAAGTTTGTGCGTCAGTTTGCGACTTCATATCCCGCACAGATGGATATAGGAAAAGTATAGGCTTATGGTTTATTCTTTTATATGAATTAGATAGTTTTTCTTATAGGCCGTTCCTTGTAAAAACGCACCAAGAAATGACGGGACATTTGATGGTTTCTTTCAAAGACGAGGCCGACGCCCTAGGAAAATTCTTCGGCCAAGAAGACATTCGTTCGGTGAGCGTCTGGATTGACATGGATGAGCTGGTAGCTCTCATCAACGACTGGGCGAAGGAGGATGTATGCCTTGCAGCCAAATGAGCGCGTACAAGACCAGCGGAAAGATGGATGACAACTCAACGAAGGAACTGGCACGTGGGAGAAGATAAAGTGCCGATTGAGAATCGGATTTGAGTGCAATCTGTAGTAGCACCGCATGCTTGAGGGACTTCGGCAAGGTAGACCCGAGCGCGACGAGTCCCTGAAGCAGTATGATTTCTACATGAAGACTGTTCGCGTCTTTTTTGCTGACCGCCGGAAGGTCCGTGCGCTCGGCCCCTTTTTAATGACCGGCGTAGACCTGTGCGCCCGGCCTTTTTACGACCGGTATGGACCGTTTTTGCTGACCCGTTCCGGAGAGATTTAGTTGTCTCAGTTGTCTTAGAACCGTCGAGCTCGAAGGTTGAAGTGTTTCATCGGCAAGTTTGTGCGTCAGTCCTGCATCTCACCGTCAAGTCCGTTTGTTATAAGTGCGTGCGATTCTAGAATCAACCAGCGCTGTTTTAGTGTGTGTGTGTGTGAGTGCCTCGAGGCGATCTAGGTAGGGCCTTTGGTTTGGGGAACGGCGTCCACGTATGGTGATCCAGCGTGACCCGTTCCAGGGCGAGCGCACTACCCGGCAACTCTGTGTTGCCCGGGTACCACAGTGCAGGCTGCCCGAGACGTCGGGACCACTGGGTATTATACAAGGTCGAGGACCATCCTTGCGCTCCCCGCCGGACAGCGCCGGCACCTTCTCGTAGTGCGACGCCTGTGGCAAAGAGTTGGTCCCCGCCGGACAGTGCCGGCACCTTCTCGTGGTGCGACGCCTGTGGCAAAGAGTTGATTCCTACTGGGGATTTGTAAGGTACCTTGCGTATGCGTAGGTCGAATAACTCTTGTAATTTAATGTAAGTTATTGTGACCGTGCGCAATAATCTTTGTATCTGCTAAATAAAGATTCCGCTTGTCCGGGCTTTACACTATATTCTGTGAGGATTTTTATGCCTAGACAAGTGTTAGATCTGTCCGCGAAACCAGCAGCTCCGCCTTTAATGGCATATAGATACACGTTAACTGCGTTCAAGTGCTTACGGACATTTATTATTTACATTTATTTTCTCGATTGCATATCGTTGCTCAAATCCGGCTTCGGCTGGATCGTTTCGGGTTCGTTGCAGGTGAAGGTCTCACGGCGGGCAGAGCAGCGCCTATCTCATTCATGAGCCAAAAATCTAACATCGTCGTCCTTTAATTTGAAACCTATGAACTAGGCGTGCGAGAAGTTATTCGGGAAACGTATATTTGTGATTCACGAAATGAATGTGACGTGCAGCTCCTGCTGTAATCGGATTTGCCTCCTGTTGCAGTTGAGGCTAAAGCGTTCGGATCTTTTTTTAATATTCGCCGTCGATTTGCGCGAGTCTCTAAGGTAGCCCAGACTTACAGTGATTTTTGGGAAAAACATGACCCCCGATACACGGAACGGATCCAAAATTCAGAAGGTCGGTAAGTAGGTGTTAATTCTCGCATTAATTCTCAATTGGCGTAGGCATTTCTTGGTTTTTCAGATAGACTATCTCTTGACCATGGTTATGTATGGAACGGCTTGTGCTTCTCATTTAGCTATTCGCACGCTTCGGCACCCCTCGTACGGCCAGAGGCAGTGCCCATCATGCAACATGTGGGGTACGCGGTTGAAGGCGCTGAGCCCATTGCGCGACAGGGCGCCGTTCAAGCCCCTCAGGCACGCGCCGCCGAGGAGCCTGCAGGAGCAGCCGACGAGATACAGGGCCCTGTACCTGCCATGCGGTATGTGGGGAACGCCGTTGAAGGAGCTGAGCCCATTCCGCTACAGGACGTTGTTCAAGCCCCTCAGGCAGGCGCCGTCGGGGAGGCTGTAGGAGCAGACGAGGAAATCAACGAGATGCAGGCGCTGTTACTTTAAATGGAGGCCCATTACGATCCACCTGCCGCAGCTGTCAGAGGCGCGCTTTGCCACCGCGTCGCGGGGATGTCCGCGGCGGACCATAGAGAATGTGCGCTGTTGCTGCGCGATTTTTATTGGACTGTTTGGGACTCACAGTCTGCGAGAAAATGTAAAATAATAATTAAGAGAAAATATTTTGTACCTAGTTTAAGCCGTTAAAACTATAAAATTAATCGTCGAAAATCTATCGACGCTTGGGCCGCGC
>JAWWEO010000045.1:7203847-7225715 GCA_035582975.1 Ormyrus labotus | reverse complement strand
GATTCCAAAAAAAAAAATGCCTATATGTCAAAATGCGCGAAAAGGCCTGTTTTGGCGCTCTACCGACTGGACTAAAGCTGCGGCGGCTCGATTCGGCAGCGGCTGGCATGCTTCGAGTCGTTCTCTCGTTCGGGCCGCAGTCTTTCTCGCTCCGCGCGCCATTCGGCACTATCATACTATGGTTTTTTGACTGTAGCTTTTCGCACCATTCAATGCGTGCATATACCTGTTTTTATTCATATTTGTAAGGTTTTTTTGTAAGAACATTTTACTGTTCGTTAAAAAGTTCATAAATATTTACTTTTATTTTTAAAATGACAAAACAGGAATATCATTGAGTAATTATTTAATAATAAAAGAACTATTTTCTTATTTACATAAAAAATGTATTAAACTTACAAAATAATACTTAAAATAAAAAATATGTTATATACATACATACTAAAGAATTTTAAATAATGAAAATAAGAAAATTTAGCTTCACGAGCTTTTTTGCTGGTACGTACAAGACTTTCGTTACAATCATGTGATTGAGGAAACCAAAAATTTTCAAGACACTGAATCGCTTTCCTGTAAATTTTTCGATTCCTCGATATCCAGTGCATCAGAAACAATTGCTTTATAACTGTTTACACACATTCCGCAAAATTCCGAATGTAAAAAGCCGTTTTTAACGTAGTTGCAAGTTTTTGTGTTTAATTTTGCATTTAATTTTGCAAAGTATGTCATCCGGGACAAGAAGAGCCTTCTACAGAATCGACTGAAAAATTCATCTTTATAATTTTACAGCTCCATTCGCCTGGATTTAAATTATTTCTATTCTAGGAAAATTTTAAAGTTTAAAATTGGTTTACTCACTAGTAATTGTAGTAATTAAATTAAAATTTATTCAATATCAATCTAAAAAAGATTTTTGTTATATTAATATGCTCATCATATTATTTAAGCCTTACAAATACGTATTTACTTTTAATTTTAAGTTTTATCTATTTTATTCAATATTTGTTTAAGTTTTCTTAAGATAATATTTTTATTATTGATATTTTATTTGCTGACTAAAAAATATTACTTTTTTAAAATAGTATTATTCTCTTGATATTTTAAAGACAATTACTAATATATGCTTTTTAATGAACAATAAAATATTCTTTAACATATTTACTTTCTTTTTCTACGCAAAAGCTTAAAAATGTCAAAAAATCAGCTGTGCATTTGGATATGGTAAATAGCTATAGCTAGTTAGCAGACAGGCTGCAACTAGTTGCAGTATACACTACCAAACGGCGCGGAGCGAGAGAGACAGCGAGCCGAACAAGAGAGAGAAAGACCCGATGCCTGCCGACCTCTCCCGAATCTTTGGCTATAGCGAGCTGCCGCTGTATTCCCCGTTAAGACGCGCAAAATTATTTTTTGATTCGAACGACGATTTTGCAAAATCTATTGAACATTTCAATCATAATTGACAAAAAAATTTTCTAAAGCCTGAAGAATGCTCACGCGCAATTTTTATTTTTAATCATGAATAGAGTTATTGATTTTTTTGCGTTTAGTAATTGATTATTAATTTTTCAGTCTAATAATCGAATAATGCTCTAATGCCGATGCATCGTCAAAGTTTTGGTTTGGAAAAAGCTTTGTTGCACTATGTCCGATAATTCAAAAATGAAAATTGATCAGCGAGCTAATTAAGTTTTAAACGTGCGCCAAAAGAGGGAAGAAAACTGCTCGATTTTTAGTATAACTATTTATGCACCGATAGTTGCGGAAAATTGGCACTACTTCCGATACTTTATCAAAATGAAAAATTGGATTCAATATAAAAGTTATTGATTTTTTCAGGTGTTTTCTTACGAATACCGTCATGTTGCATTATGTTCACAGATTCGAATAAAGTATTAATTGGAATAAATATATTTTTATTCTAGTGCTGTTTTTTATAAACATGACAGTAATACTAATCTTTTTACTCCCTCTAGAAATACTTAGTTAGTTCTATTCATGAATTTATCCATTCTCTCTCTCATTATTAAGCTGCAGT
The DNA here is from genome assembly GCA_035582975.1 of Ormyrus labotus. Taxonomy (NCBI): domain Eukaryota; kingdom Metazoa; phylum Arthropoda; class Insecta; order Hymenoptera; family Ormyridae; genus Ormyrus; species Ormyrus labotus. The sequence continues at coordinate 7,223,677 of JAWWEO010000045.1, read as the reverse complement.
GACTCCGGTTCCAATCAAATAAGTTATTTTAAGTAACACTGTTCTTTTTGTTTTATTTTTCCTTTAAACTTTTTGTAATCCTTATCGGAAATCTTGGAACCTGAACACTGGAGGTCTACCTTTTTTCGTCTCATTCTTTTCTTAATGGAGAATCATTCACATTCCTTGGCAGAAATGATACAAAATTGCTATATTAAAGAATATATATTGTACGATTTTGATATTAAATGTTTGTAATTGCTATTACATGGTAATATTTATATGCTTTTAAATGATTAAAATTTTACTGCCCTGAAATATCTATAGCTCACCGTTCATTCATAAAATATTCACACTAGCAGACTTCCCGAGCAATGAGGAGTACTGATTTGAATACGTTTGTATTAGAAAAATGTTGCACTGTTTCGGTTTAGAATTGGTTTGGGATAATAATAAGATGCGAGATTCAACAAGATTGTAAAATACTGAACCAACCAGTAGGCTGAAGTAGTACTAATACAATTTCCATAAGGAACGCAGATCGGCAATGTACTGAAAGAAACTTACTCACAGCGCAATCGATGCGTAATCTACTGTTATTAATAAATACATAATTTTTGCTTCCTCCTAGAGGAAGCTTTGTGATAGTAATTTTTGAAGTTGTTCTGAAAACCTGTCATAATTGTATTTTAAGATGTCAGGAACAAGAATAAATGGTTTTTGAAAAATCTCTGCATGGATGTGTGTCTGGATATCAGTTACTACTGAACGGATTTGCATCTTTCACGGCTCGTTTTTTTGCTTTTCTTTTTTGATGGCGAAAAAAAAATCTTTTTTTATTTAGCTTATTTGTTATCGTTTTATCACAAATTTTCGATTGTCGAAAAATTTAATTTTACTTTTTTTAATGATAGGATTGAGATATTTCAATCCAACAAAGACTATTTTAAAGAGCATAAAAATCCTATAATTTCAGAGAAAACGTTACTCTAGCTCTGATGGTTCTTGTGTTTTTAACAATCAATTGCTCTGAAAAAATGTTGGTAATTAAGAATATATAGCAATATAGTTCAAAAAATATTAAGGATTTATTTTATTTTTTTTTATTTTTTGAATAGCTATATCCTAGTGAATAATCGGTCTTTTTCAATGATCGACCACTTATTTTTTTCGTCTTTAACTAAACTTTCAAAATTAAAAAGAATTTTTGAAATTCATATACTAGTTTTTTTATAACGATTTTAAATTATATTATTATTATTATTTCATTATGATTGTTTAGATTAGTTTCAGCAATATACTTCAAATCAAATAGAAAAAATTACTTTTCTTTGGCTTATAATTACTAGGGAAAATTCAATTTAGTTGAAATTTTTATTTAATTTCTTCTAAAAAAAGATAGTGTGAAAAGGTAACACCAGATTAAAATCACCTTTTTGCTCTTGTATTGAACATTATATTTTGATACGTCTTGTACAAAGCTTGATTTATCATATGCATTTTTATTTAAGTTTGCGCGAAATCGGGCCTTGCGAAACAAAATTTTTATTTAACTTTTGTTTGCTGCTCATTAAATTCTAAAATGGAGGTAGAAAAATAAAATAATAATACAAAAATAAATAATTAATTAAATAACGAATAGTTTGAAATTATGTTTTTGAAATCGATTGTTTTTAACGAATCTCAGAGATAATATTGGAACGATAAATTAGTTAGGAAGAAGCTAAGTACCAATGAATTGGCAGCGGTTTTTTTTATTGAAACTAAAAATTATAAATAATGTAACAATTTTTCAATACATTTATTTCATGCAATTTAAAAAAATTATTAAAACTAAAAATCAGTTTACAATTCTGCTTTTGCTCTATTATATTTTTTGTCGAAATCATCATCAGATCGCCGATGATGATGTCCAGGTGGTGCACTCCGTAGTTTTCGGAGTCTATTTGTCGAATAAACTTTAAGTGTCTATCTTTAAGTACCGATTCACCGATGACTTTGTTCAAGTAGTACGTTCCGCAATACTTAGGGTCTAGATATCGATTGGACTTGTGGAGACTACCTTCAAGTGTTAGAAGTACGAAGCGCACCACCTGGACATCATCATCGGCGACCTGGAACTTGGAGATAACCACCTCAAGTCTACTGGATTGAACCACGATCGTACGTCGATAACTAACATCAGGCCGACCTCGTTTGAATCTTGGGCGGACCTCGATTGCAGCTATTATTGGGTGTCTGATCGAGTTTTCATTAATGCATCTGGATTGACCGATACAATTTCATCATTTAATATATGTAATATAGTGTTCTTAGCTAAAAAGCGCATGGGTGCAGAGGGGAGAGATTGTAGATATTGTTGAAAAAAGAAATTATACGTGCAAGGTTGCGAAAAAATATCTGGTGTAGAAAAGACATTTGGATCAGTTGCGTAAAGTAGAGGAATTTGCGCTGATGGAAAGTTTGCAAAGTCAGAGCGAGTATAAACCTCTTGAACGTGAATTTTCTAGGAAATTAGAATTACCGAAAATTGCAGAAAGACCAGAGGCGGTATTAGTCAGAGCTCCTGAAGCTATAGTGTCAAATTCAAGCAATGAAACGAAGAATAGTACAAGTACAACTGTACAACTCAAACTAAAATTGTTAGCGAAACACAAAAAAAAACGCAAACAAAAGGAGCAAATGTTAAAAAATGTAAGTAGCGAAAAAACTAAATTATGTAAACCTGCGGCTATAGAGCAAAAAATAGTGAATGCGGCGGTAAAAGGATCGCCAAAACCAGATATTACGTTAAATGTAAATGAGAAACCAAACAGAACTATAAGGAAACCGATTCACATGGATTTGTAAAAGGTTTTAAATGCGAGAATAAATCGAAGGTAAGACGGAGGAATGTAATATAGTGTTCTTAGCTAAAAAATGCATATTCTAAATGGAATTCAGAAGTTTTAGCGTCTAGAATAGCACCACCATGATCTCGAATCTGTGAGTCAGTTCGGCTAGAGTTTTCATGGCGAGTAGTGCAGTATATCATACCGGCTTCTCAGTTGAACTTATTAACAATAAATATTTTGTGTTATTATCACGCGTGTAATTATTTATTGCAACCAAACCCCCCCCCCCCTGTATTACAATATAAGTGAAAATAATTATGTATTAAACAAAAAGAATTTCCTTGTAAAAAGTAGAAAATCTTTAAAAATAATTCAATACTAATATTTAATTTTATTATTTACAGCATTTTCGACCAATTTTTTTATCAAAACGATGTCATTTTTAACAGGATTTTTGTCAAAAATTAGATTAAAATTTAGCCAATCTACAAAAAGTTGGTCAAAAAATGACCAAATGACAAATGAAAACTTCCAACAAGGAATTACTAATTGCAAGAAGACGTAAACATGATAATCGGTTTCCTTTGGTGATTACGAAGGCCTAAGTATACGCAGTCATTAATAAAACTAGTGTTTTTAATTATCAATCGACGCTCGAATTAGTGCATAATGTATTTTTTATAATATTAGCAAGATGATACGTAGAAATTATGAAATTCTTTTCAAAAGCGATAGAATTTAGCTTTATACATTAATTTTTATGTTATTTAATGTGTAAATTATTCTTGCGTGGTATTCAAAATTTATTTTTCATTAAAAAAATCTATTCGAGCAACAATGGCATTTTTTGAAGTTAAAACAATTTTCGATTATGAAATGCTCGTGTATCTACGGGGAAACAAGGTAAGTTGGTAGAAATATATACTTACAACGGAACTTCAGAGAATGCACAACAGTAAGATATTATTTCAACATCCTTTCTAACTACCTTTACATTCCGAACTTGTGCTTAGAATTTTTATAAGAATTTTTTTATTTTCTTTAGGATAATTAATAACAATACTGCAAAATTATTCAAAAATGTTCTTTTTGGGAAAACAATTGTACATGTTATTTTACCCACATAGATCCATGACGTACGAACAGTATAAGGAAAATGCGAATTATCAACGCGAAGATAAAACAAAATCAGATAATCTCTTATCAATTTGAAATAAAATTTTCAATAGTGATTCAATTGAGTACAATCGAACTTTATCTTTTCCGGTTTTACTAATAAGTTTTGCATTACTTGTGATTAAATACGGCTTCGTTCTATTTCGAACCGGACAAAATGATCAAACAAATATTTTTTTTAAAGATTTTCCGTCACTCTGAACGCACACAGATTCGGAAATTAATTAATTGCCAGATAACTGCGGAGTCGCATCTGTGTCATCAAATATTTGTTGCTACACTCCTCATCAGTACAGATATATAAAAGGCTAGCAAAAAATCGCCATGACAAGCAAAAACGTGTGGAAATGGACGATTCACGCAAGCACTCAACAGAAGATAAGTTGTCAGGTTGCCTCCTTGATTTCCCGAGTATATAACACAAGATACTCTACTGTGCAGCTGCAGTTTGCGAATGATTCTCGCAGCGAGAGCACTAAAGTATAGTTTACTTGGCTAAGTAAAAAACCGTGATCGTGACGATTAATTAAGTGTACGTTTCATCATTTAATTTTTGCTAACTGTAATTCGTTTAATTATTGTATTAATTATTTTATAATATTATTTTAATTATTGGCGATGATGAAAAGTGAAAAACCTTTCTAAAATTTTAAGATTTGGAAACAGTGCTTTCATTATTATGTGCTAAAGGAATATGAAGTCTGATTGGTGTTCATTTAATGCAAATAATTAATTAGTTTTATTAATAATTTGTTTGTAGCAATAAGCCGTATAATAGAGACGATAAGAATGATTTAAGTGAGTTGTGGAAAAGAATTTTGCTATTTATGATAGATGAAGTGCAGGTACGATAGGTGCAGTGTAATTGAATTGACATTGACTGAACATTACGTCAAGCCATGAACGTCAATTTAATTTGTTTTTGTACCAGTTTTAAAAATTAGTGTACATTTTTAAAAGGAGGAAGACCCGCAGTGTGAATTAATTTTAAATCAAATGTGAGAGATTTTAGTGTTCGTTGTCGCGCTTCAATTAAATGATGTAACTTAAACATATACATACGTAAACACGAAATGCGCTTAAAAATATTTTTTTTTTTGACTAAATTTTCTATTGTTTTCGAAATTTAAAACTATTATAATAATAACTCTTTTAAAAATTACATCATCAAAACTTTTAATTGTATTTTTTCTTAAAGTAAATGAAAAGGATGTTTTAAGATTGCAGCAAGTTTTTCATATTTTGAACTACCAAGACTTTACAAAAATAAAATACGATAGAACTGGAAAAAATGAATTATTATTAAGTGAGTTATACATTACAGAAAAAGAATCTTATATCGCTTCAAGAGTATCTTATTGCATCACGTATTTAAAAAAAGTTCTCTCTTAGTATAATAATCGTGGGTCAAAGACCCTACAATCTTCTTTTAGCACATAATCAACAATAGTATAAATAATTTTATATTTTCATTAACTTTTTATTTCGACGAGACTCGCGTTAGAAATTCCCATAAAAATGAAAAAAAATTTGAGTGTCTTATCAATTTAATACTTTTGTCGCTGTTGTTGCATCAACTGACAATAAATTTCGCACAATTTTCAGGTATCGTTAAACTTTCGCCATGCAGTGGGGCGTCATCGAAACACTGGCAGTCGTCGGGGCTCTCTTGTTACTTCTATACTACTACTTTACGTCGACGTATAATTTCTGGACCAGCCGTAATGTACCCGGTCCGAAACCCTTACTGTTCTTCGGCAACTTTAAAGACGTGTTGTTCAACAAAAAAAGTCTAGGCGATCTCGTCACGGACTATTATCAGAAATACAAAGATCAGCCGATGTTCGGAATCTTCGCCAACAGGAATCCAGTTCTAATCGTCAATGATCCCGAGCTGATAAAAGACGTGCTGATAAAGGATTTCTCCTCGTTTTCCGATCGAGGATTCACCATCTTCGAGAAAATCGAGCCCCTGAGTCAGCATCTGTTCTTACTGGAGCCCGAACGCTGGAGGCCGCTGCGCATCAATCTCTCGCCGGCTTTCACCTCCGGCAAGCTCAAGCAAATGTTCTACCTGCTGATGGAGTGCGCCGATCACTTCGAGGAGTTCCTCGACAAGTACGTGAAAAAGGACCCGGTGATCGAGTGTCGCGATCTCACGGCGAAATTCACCACCGACGTAATCGGCGTCTGCGCCTTCGGCTTGAAGATGAACTCCTTGGCCGAGGAGGACAGCAAATTTCGAAAAATCGGACGTCTGGTCTTTGAGACGAGCAATTTGAGACTGTTAAAATTGAGGCTGAAGGACGCGATACCTTGGCTCTACCAGCTGCTTGGCCCGTACATGTACGAGCATCAAATTAACGATTTCTTTATCGAGTCGATCAAGCAGACAATCGCCTATAGAAAGCAGAATAATGTTTCCAGAAACGATTTTGTTGATATATTGATGGAAATCCAAAACAATCCAAGCAAAGTTAACGATATAGGTAGCGTATTATTTTTTATATTAACAAACTTTAGAGAAGATTAAATTAGAAACTGCCATTATTTAAATTCTTTTAACCAAATAATGTAATACTTCTAATGAAAGCTGAACGACTTTTTCAGAGATGACAGATATATTAATTGCTGCCCAAGCATTCGTTTTCTTCGTTGCTGGCTTTGAAACTTCATCCACGACTATGAGTCACGCTTTATACGAATTGGCTTTAAATCCCTCGATTCAGTCAAAGCTTCGAGAGGAGATAAAAGAAGAGCTTAAGAAAAATAATGGAGTATTACAATACGAGAGCATCAAAAACATGAAATATATGCACAAAGTATTTTGCGGTAATCAATTTTTAATTATAAATGCGCAATTCCGCCGCAATGATGAGATTGCATTATCGAATTTATGAATTTAAAAACTTTTTAATTCGTTATTCTCAATGCTGAAACAAAATTGCATTATACAAATATTTAATAGTATAAAAAAATATCAATTTATTGTAAGGAAAAGAGGCTCAAATTGCATTTCTATTTATTTTTTTGCATTAGCTAATAACAGAGAATATTTGTACATAGTATATTAGTAAGTATTATTATAAAACTAATACCTAAATTAACGAATATGTTCTTCTTTTATAGAAACTTTGAGAAAGTATCCACCTGTAAGCCTTTTATTGAGAAGTACAGTAGAAAAATACACATTTCCAAAAACAAATGTAAGCATTCCTAAAGGAATGAAAGTCTGGATTCCCGTATATGCTATTCAGCGCGACCCGGACATTTATCCAAATCCAGATGCTTTTGATCCAGAAAGATTCGAGGAGGACGTTGCGAAGCAAAGGCATCCCTCGTACTATTTGCCTTTCGGCGACGGTCCCAGAAACTGCATTGGTGAGTATAATTGATCTTCGCAAAAAATTGAATTTCAAGCAATTTTAATACGGAAACAATTATTAATTCTCTTTCGCAGGATCGCGTTTTGCTAACTATCAGTCAAAAGTCGGCCTTATTAAAATTTTGAATCATTACAAAGTCGATGTCTGTGATGAAACCTGTATTCCGTATGTGAATAATCCAAGATCATTTTTGCTCCAACCAATAGGAGGAATAAAATTAAAGTTTTCAAAGATAAATTAGATATTTTGAAGGTCTTGAAAGATTATATATAATGTAGTGTATCTAATCTATCTCAGAATGTAAAAATATACAGTGAATCTAATCTGGGTCTAAATAAGTATTTTTTAATCTCTGTAAATAATTTTTGAGGTAAATACTTGTAATCGCTTTAAAGTATTTCTATGGTAATGTAAACCTATTATTTTGAGAACGTAATAATTGCGTGTGGCAATAATTAGCCTATGGAAATAATTGCATATGTTTCCAAACACTTTTGTAAGCACTGTTTGCAATAAGTAATGTAATTGTATATATAAATTCTTTATTATATTGTATTATATATTTTATTGTATTATATAATACCGTTTGTTTTCTAAGAATAAGATTATATACGTGATTGAATATAATTGTTACAGTATGAATAATATTTATGAACTTAAAAGTTTTTTTGAAAAATTTAAAAAAATTATATATTATTTTGAAACAATACACCTTGGTAACATTTAAGTATACTGATTATGTATGTAGTTCAATTTTGTATAATAAATATTTACACAATATTATAATTATACTTGTGTATACTGCATTATTAAAAAAATTTTTGGCAATTTTAATTTATTATTGGGAAAAAGTGAGATTGCACCGCACAGCAGCATAAGCTGTACATCCTAAACCGATTTAAGAAATTAAATTTCCTGGCTGCTGATAAGGTAAATTATAATTTGTCTCTATATATTTTTAAAGTTCTCAATGACTTCAATTCAAATTCAATTGTGCTTTTTCTAACTTTCACGGCAATTGTAAAGCAATTGTTGATTGTTTAAAGTATTGTCACACAAAACTTTTAGCACCGATTATATATTGTAAATATGTATTGTGTTATTATGAAGATACAATGTATAATAATTACTTTCTCACGCTTTAATTAACTTCAAAGTAATTTGAAAAGAGAGGTCGATTAATCGTTTCGTTCGTATTTAAATCGAAAACGTCGAGATCTCGCGGAGCTACACCACGTGTTCAAGCGCTCAGCCATGGAAAATTTGTATTCTGTAAACAACTGCGAGTACCATGCATCAAGCCACAAAACGCCCTTACAAATCGTGGAAAGAAGTAAACCGAGAATCAAAAGAACGTCGAAAAAAATGGCGAGAAGAACGTCTAGGTAAACAGGCATGTCTTGCTCAAGAAAATGAAATTAAAGAAAAAGAGGAAAAGGATACTGTCAATGAGAGAGTAAATTTTGAGGTTAAAAAACTGTCGACTGTCAGTATTGCCGTACCCGGTTCAATTTTGGACAACGCACAATCTGCCGAATTGAGAACTTATTTAGCAGGACAAATAGCAAGAGCAGCTTGCATTTATAAAGTAGATGAAATTATCGTCTTTGACGATAAAGGCGAGGTTACAGAAAGGGAAAAGAAAAAGATAAAAAAGGATGATGTTTTGGGAGAAGCAAGGCCTGCATGCCTTCAACTTGCAAGAATTCTTCAATACCTTGAATGTCCTCAGTATTTAAGAAAATATTTCTTTCCATTACATCAAGACTTACAATATGCTGGATTACTTAATCCTTTAGATGCACCTCATCATTTTCGGCAGCAAGATCAAAGTCTATTTAGAGAAGGTGTTGTTACAAATAAACCTTTAAAAGTTGGAAAGGGGTCATTAGTAAGTAATTTTCATTTTTTTAAATTTTTATTTTTGACAATTGATTTGAAATTATTTATATTAAGTCTTTTATTTAAAATTAATAGAATGCCAAAAATGTATACAGAAAATTAATTTTTTTTACAGATTAATGTTGGACTTTTCAATGATGTCAGAGTGGATAAAGTTTTAACAAGTGGCTTGAGAGTCACTGTCAAAATTCCTGAAAATCAGGAAAATCCAAAAAAACTTAAAGGCATTATTGTACCTCCATCATTACCAAGAGCAGAAACTGGAATCTATTGGGGTTATTCTGTAAGACTGGCATCTTCTCTTTCAGAGATTTTTGCAAAGTGTCCATATCCTGAAGGATATGATATCTCCATTGGAACATCAGACAAAGGAACTCTAATTGATGATGTATCTCCAAAAAGTTTAAAGTATCAACATGCATTAATTGTGTTTGGTGGTTTATCTGGTATTGAGGAAGCTATTGAAGCTGATTCAAATCTTAATATCGATGATGCCTCATTAGTTTTTAACTTATACCTAAATACCTGCCCAAGGCAAGGGTCAAGGACAATCAGGACAGAAGAAGCTATTTTAGTAACACTATCTGAATTACGAACCAAATTAGACCCTACATGTCCGCCGTTGGATCATCCACAATTTACTCAAGAATATGAAATCATAAAGTCTGATAATGGAAACAACAACGAATCAAAAATAGATCAGTCAGAATAAGTTGTAAATAATTGTAAAAATAAGTTTTTAATAAAATTTGTACAAAATCTATAACAAAATAGTAATATTTTACTTTTCTATAGCATTATTTACAGTGCATCTCAATTCTTGAATTACTTTAGCTGGATCACTGGAATTTATTACTGCAGTTCCAGAAACTATCATATTTGCTCCAGCCTAAAAATTAATTGAAAATTATTTTTGAAAATCTTTTTTTCATGTACATATTTTTCAAATACAACTTACTTCAGCACAAGCATTAATGGTGCTTGGCCCAACACCTCCATCTACTTCAATATCTAAATCTGGGTAGTTTTGTCTTAACCAAGACACTTTACTCATCATAGATTCCATAAATTTCTGTCCTCCAAAACCAGGTTCGACTGTCATGACTAAAATCATATCAGCTTGATCAATATATTCTGTCACAATATCAACAGGTGTTCCTGGTTTTAAAGCTATACCAACCTAGACAACAATTAATTGAATAAATAAAATTTCTGAAATAAACATGTTTTTAAAGCATATTACCTTCATTCCGGCTTCTCTAACTTTACGACAAACTAATGGTACATCATCAACAGGTTCAACATGAAAAGTATATTGATTTACACCAGCATCTGCCATTGGTTCAATCCACTAAAACAATTATAAAAGTCCATTACTTTAATGTGCAATCACATAATTTTATTATAAATTTAATATTATAAACCCTTAAAATATTAAATAAAAAAATGTTCACCTAAATACAATAAAAATAAAATGAAGAGTGTATAAAAAAACAGATTGAAAATAAATATTTTTTAATACCAATTTTTTTTATTTGACTTATTATATGTATAAAACTAATATATGCTTTATTTTTATACATTAAAATTCAATTTTAAAAACTTTTACTAATATAATAATTTGATTATTATTTTTAAAATATTCCTAAATCATCATGACAACGTAAAAAAAAGGAGTTGAAAAATAATCGCTTACTTGCTGTGGGTTAGAGACCATCATGTGCGTTTCAAAGAATGCATCTTTAACCTTCGCCCGGAGACACTTTACCAAAGGATGGCCAAAGGAAAGATTAGGGACAAAGTGCCCATCCATTACATCCAAATGAAGATAATCAGCACCGCAATCAATGAGTCGTTGGGATTCATCGCTAAGTTGCGATAAATCGGCATTTAGAATAGAAGGTCCAATTTTCGCTGTTACTTTGCCTGGCATTTTTTTGCAATATAGGAAATTGCGAAATAGGCAAGATGTTACAAGTGTTCTGGAAAACAAAACTCGACGCGCCAATTTAATCTTATATACTGCACGAGTTTTAACGTTTTTAAGCAACTGACTTCTTCTAATTTTAGTGACAGATTGTGACCATAAAAATAGATTTTTCTATTTTCCTATATACATTTTTGTGCCAATATAATAATACGCACTATAAAATTTTCAATCACATAAATGATTCATTTAAATATAAAAAATAAATTAAGAATTTTAAAACATAATTAATTTTCCCACTTGAAATTAAATATTTATTGAATTTGTATTAGTATATATTATAACATAATTTAATTTTAAATTTTGCACAAAATAAAGCGTGTCTTCCAGCTCGTCATAAAACTTGTTCCGCTCGTTATTTTTTAAATAAAATTTCTGTATTTGGTATAGATGCCCGCATTCCAAATATTTTTTAACTTTTTTTATACCTTTAATAAACAGAAAAAACAGTTATGTAAAGCGTGTAATTATAATAAAATATATATTTTGTGTATATTTGCTTGTTTGTTGACAAGCATTATAAAATCACATGGAACTCACTTATATTTTACGTGTATTACGTTCTTGAATGTGTTCTGCTAGGTTGTGATTTGTGAATGGTTGCATTAATTTGGCCCGCGATTTGGCTGGATAAAAGTAATTTTTTAAAATGTCAAACTCTCAACTTTTATTGAAGTCTGGATTTCCTCGTGCTCCATTGTCTAATGGCATTGGACGTTATATTGGTCAACTGCAAAGAGTCACGTTAAAATTCTGTAAAAATCATGGAGCTAGCCGAGGAATGCGGCAAGTATTTACATAACCTAAAATCATATTCTAATAAAAACGATTAATCTCTTATTTCAAATATTAGTAATCCTTTGTACCAAAAAATTGATCAATATTTTTTCATTTACAATGTATACACAATAATATTTACAGGTATAATTTCTTTTGATTGGATTTATACTTGAAATATCTCTTAAAATTTCATAAAATATTTATTCAAAATTTTATGAATATTTTTTTTTAAAATATTTACAATTCTATAATTTTTTGCCCTTAGTGACTTTATAGAAAATGACTTAGTAAATTATGCCAAAGAAAATCCTGGAGTTGTTGTATATGCTAAACCTCGTAGACATAGAGGACCTGTCATAAAAGCTGAATACCGTAAGAATTAAAAATTATCATACGTAAAAACTTAAAAAGTCTATATATTTTTTGTTAACTATAACTTTTATTTCATAGTCAGTGGTGAAGTACATTGGATTCCATGTCGGAAATTTTCTCGAGAAGAAGTTATTAAACACATGGAACTTGTTCGTACACAATCATTTGATGGAACTACTTTAAGATTACGAAAATTCTGGCACACAGAGTTTCCATCTATTCAAGGTCCTTGGACACCATTCACATTCAGAGATCCAAAATTAAATATTACAGAGTTTCCAAATGTACATATTCTACTACTTTTTTGACATTATTTTTATTTATAATAAAATAATATATTCTATTTATTTTGAATTATAGAAAGAACTAGGTGCTTGTCCAAAACATGGGCCAACTGCAACTGAAGAAATTATTAGATTATTCAAAGAACAACAACTTAATAATCAAAATGAAAAACAAGAATTGAATAAAGAACAAAGTGAGAGTTGAGCATGAAGATTGAATTGTTGATTTTACTTATTAATTTTAATTATTAATTATATTAAAACTTAATTATAAGTCTTGTTAGAAAGGTTTAAGAAAATACACACAAAATGACAATTAACAGTCTCTCCCTTTATTATGCTTGCCAATCAGTACAAAACAATTAGCGTCACTGATCAAAGCTGTAGACAGTATTTGGATATTCAGTCGCGCCATTGCATATTACACTATTTGAGCCATAAACTTTCCTCAAATAAAAGCTTGCAACTCATTGAGTATTATTATATCTGTACCTTTTTACATTTGTTGATACAAAAAGTAAATTAAGTAAAATACTTATAAAAAAAATAATTGAATTAAGGTGATGTATGAAAAAGACTGTGACTAGCATATTATTTTACGTATCATAACGTACCAACATTAAAATGCTATTTTTTAATCTGTATTTGACGCAAGCACTAAGATTGAAATCTACTATAAAAATATATTTTGATAGTTTATTTTTAAAAAATATATGAGTAAATGTGTCCATTATGTGCTTGTTTATCCATTATTTTTTTACAAAGAATCATAAAATCTAAATTCAATTATTATTTCTACAATTTAACGAATTTAACAACCAATCGTGATACAATTACGTTTGATGCGCCAAATTAATCTTGCGCTTCCGTTTCTTATAAAAAGTAGTAGAACACCTGTAAAAAGTGATTTTTGGCTATAATGGTAACAAAAATTGCATCGGAAAGCAGTGAAAGATGAATAAAATTAAACAAAAATTCAAGCCCTCCAACACTAAATAAATAAGGAAAAATATTTTATCAGCTAATACTTTCTTTAAAAAAAGTCTTAAGAAAAACCCAGACGCCCCAAGAAATCTTTGCAAACAAGAATTCAAAAAAAATCCTTAACGTTTTTTGACTTCATAAGTTTTCTTAAATAATTCTAAAGCATGCTTAAAAAACTTTCAAAACATTTTTATCCATAAAAAACACACTCGTTCAAACAGTCAAGAAAGACGTGCACTGAATAGTCAATCTTCCGCAAAGTTCAATCGATACATTCACAATCGTATTCACAGTTTCAAAGTCTTTTTCAATGATTTACACATTTAAAATTCTTGATTAGTGTCTGTTGAAATGAACTGACAAGCAGTCAAATATAAATGACTTCGAAATCGAAGCGTTTTAGCAGTTAAATTAGGACAAAAACTGCAAACTCGACGATTTATTCAACTTTTAGTCTTTTGCTGAACTCTTCTTGCTGTTTTTCCCGCCACTCTTTTTTAGGCTTCATTCTCTTCAACTGTCCATCCCTGAAAAAATTAATTTTAAATAAGACTCGCTCATTTTTTGAACGTATAATTAATTTATTACTGAAACCTACCATTGAAGATCAACGAGACCTCCTTGTCTAGCAATCACTGACTTGACTCTATTTGCGAAATCTATGGCGCTTTCATCTTCCTTTCTGTACATTGGAGGCAGGTACCATACTTCGCAAACAATTGCCCAGCTAGACATCATCATGTACAAATATTGGAGCATTGAATAACGACTACTATTCCAAAATGCGTCACCAAAACGAGGATCGTACTAAAATGTATTTATTGAAAATCATCAATTTAACTAATCAAGTTGCATTTTTAATTTTCAAAGTATCTAACTATTAAACGATAAATTAATTACCTTGATAGCAACCGGATAGATAACACCGCCTACTTCAAAACTGCCTTTTTTGAATTGCATAACTGAAGTATTATTGATACATGTTCCTTCAGGGAAAATGAGAATTGGAGGATTTTTCGGATCGGAAATGTGCATTTTTAGCCTGTCGACAATAAAATTTGTAATTAGTTGCACTCGGCACATTTTTCCCTGTTTGCGTGATAATTATAGATTACCTTTTCGTTACGGCTTCTCTATCCTTTACTTCTGATCTTTCAAACCAAATGTGGGGCGATGCTCGAGCAAGAGCTCTTTGTAAAATACCTAAGAATCCGCCGTGCCTCTGCCCAATCTTTAAATAATAAACAATGTTACTGATTTAATTTTAAAATATGACACGGTAAATCATAGAAATTGCGACAAATTCTGCAGAAAACTATAATTAAAAAACAAACATTTTCAAACATTTTGGAAGTTAATGTTTTTATCGCAATATCTAATGGATTAATTAGAGCTTGAAGTATCAAAGAAGTAATATTAAGTCATGCAATGAAGTATTTGTTAAAGCTAATATAAAATCTGAAAATTAATGGAGCTTGAGCAATGATAGGAGTCGATAAAGCAGAGCGAAGCAAAAGCAGTTAGACAGAGAAAGGATTAAATTAAGGACGACGAATTTAAGCATACCAGGGAGTAGCAATTGTCACACATAAGTACGAGGGCGTCGATGGGCGAGGTGTGATTGGCGACGCAGATGCCCGTCTTAGGCCTATTCTCGGGGTTGTGATAGGTAATGACCGAGGACAGGGCGCTCGACAGTACGGCGAAGCACATTATTAATACCCGCTGATTCAGCCAACGCTTGAACGCGCTGTCCGGAACGTAGCCGACTATCGCCGTGCACAATGTCAGCCACATCACCTACGTCACAAAACAGAGAAGCCCTCCGACTGTTTATACTTGCAGTTTACAAGGTGTTCCAGCTTTTTATCGCTGTCGAAAGCTGACGACTACGTGTTATAAAAGAATATCGTACGACGTCGCCGTTAAATTTCTGCTACTTTTTTTATCGCATTGCCTTATTCTTTTCCACGTAAAGGCTGCATTTTTTTTTCATTTTATGTCTTATTAATTCTTGTAAGATGCTACAATTACTTGTTATTGACCCATTAAAAAAAATGTATTTAACAATTTAGCTTTTCAGTTAATCACGTCATGCTTCAACAGTGAACCCATCAAACATTCAGCATGATTTATAAAAACATATCCTTACCAAGTAATTTTGCTTAACGAAACAAAGGCAAGCCCATATGCAAATGAATAATTTCTAAATCTTTAGTTTTGTCTTTACCAAAGAAAATGTCGTCTCCGTTGATAAGATGCACACATCAATAGTTGAAGTGTGATTAGATACACAAAGCCCACCAGGTTTCGGTTTATATTGCGGATTATGAACTTTAATTAAACTCGACAAAGATCTCGACATAATCCGGAAAGCTATCCGAGACGCGTGATCGCTTGCCCAACTTCTTAAACCGCGATCCGGTATGAAACCGATGCTGAATGTTGCAAGTATTAAATACAATACCTAAGCATTGGACTTGTTAATAAAATTCAAACAGTTTACAATCGAAATCTTTTGGCTAAAATAGTAGATTCATTATGAATAAAATGCGTTAAATTACTTTGGAATTGTGGTTGACGGAAATTTTTTATAATTTAATTGTTTAACAAGAAAACGGAAATTTAATACTTTTTTACGTTGTAGCGAATAATTGAGAATAAAGTACTGAAATCATAAATTTTTAAACCAGAAAATTAGTGAATAATACAGAAAAAGAATATACTTACACCAACGAAGCAGATAAGAATTCTTAAAGGAAGAAGAAAACAATATCTCATGAAGAAGCCGCACACCCAAATAACTGTCAACTTCCAAGAAATAAATTCGTAACGTCTATTTGTACGAGTTAAAAGATTCCAGTTCTGTGAAAAAAAATAATCAAAGCATTGTTTTATTTTAATAATCCCGTCATAATAAGCATCTAAAGTTAATTTTCGTACCTTGAGTTCTTCTGCTTCAAACCTGGAAGTCACGTCGTCCTCTATAATAGCCTCGATACCAGCTCGAATGTAATCTAAGCAAATGGCAGGTTCGAATTCTCTCTTCAATGTCTCGAACGATTTCTTCCTCGATATATCAGTCTGAAAAAACATTTTCAAAAATCAATTCGACAATTCTCTTTCTCGTTTACAAAAAAAAAAGAAAAAAAAATGAGAAAAAAGAAATGATACCTCTTTGGTAGCACTGAGATGAGAATTAGGCGTCTCCGAAGCCTCGCCGTCTTTCGCCTCGGCTCTCTCGTCCTCCTCGTCGCTGTGATGCGTCTCCGGCTGGGGGACCATAATCAGATCCTTGGATCGGGCAATTACCGAGTTCCCGATCGCCCCGTTCTGCATCTTGCTCGCGCCGGAGGCGTCGTCTTTCCTCTCGACGCTCGGCGATTCTCCACCTTCGTCCTCGCTACCATCACTCTCGACAGTCCAGTTACCATTGCGTCGCTTCACGTGCTCGATATTTTGCCGCCCGTACTGCAATGAGAAAAACGTTCAATCATTAGGATGCGTTTGTGGTTGAAAAAATGTGTAAATTGGTACTCTAACGATTTTCAAGAACGTAATTTTTTACACAGAAGTTTTTAAATTCTAACATTTTTCACTCTACACGGAGAAAAATTTTCTAGAAAAAATTACAATAGTACATTTTAATTTGATCACACAGACTGTAAAAATCCTAAAAAATTACCACAGTTTCCAGTAAATTTTACGAGGTCAATGATAAATTTTCATATTTAGACTTGTAAAATTTACTATGGGCATGGTAATTTTTTAGGATTTTTACAGTCTGTCATCTAAATCAAAATGTACTATTGTAATTTTTACTAGAAAATTTTTCTCCGAGTACGCATTGCTTTCGAACGTACAATCAAAAAGTATTTTACGCAGTAAAACATCCAGAGAGCAATTACAATGCACTTTGTAATAAAACTGTTGAGTGAGTAAATTGTTGATTACATATAGTCATCATGAGTCAGAATCCTGCGAGATTCTTCTTGGGAAGTTTCAGTCAGAAGAGTCACATTCGAACTACATTGAAACGGACCATAAGGTTATTCGCGAGATAAATAATAATCAATACCGGTAAAAGCGAACAGCTGATTAACGCGTGACAAAATTGCTAAATGCCGCGATCTGGTCCGCTGGCCTCGAAATCACGTGAGTGCACTGAAGCGTGTTTATTCGGAAAAAAATGATAGACTTATCTATAAACTCGCATGCTACATCGGTAAATTTCACGTGTCATCGACGCTCGCCTTCGATGGCGACTGATGGAGAGTAAAATGAAATAGACTAATACACGCGTATTACGCGTTTCGTATTGCGTAATCGATTTGCCGATTATCGGTTTTACACGAAAAGTTTTATTCCCGCTTCTATGAAGCACCGTACGAGAGCAATAACGCATAAAAATTTAGAGCTGTAAAAAGAATCAATCTGCATTTTAAATTACGCTTAGTGGTTGATAATTTTTTTTATGGGCAAAATTAACTTTAGCCAAAGTGGTAATATCGCGTATTTTCATAGAATAGAAAACTGCAAGATCGTTATAGATTGATTTTGATATTTTTCTACGCGTTAACCTTGCTGAATAAATTACTATATACATATACGTATTGATCAGACGAGTATTTACAATACTCTTTTACAAATTTACTGACACAAGTATACTTTATTTGGCTTCTTGTAATCATCGCCAGTACGCGGAAAGAAGACATTGAAAAGAATGAAAAAAATTTTCAACAATATTGTAAATTAGCAGTGAAATTTAACATTTAAAAATGAATATATTTTGGTTTAGCGTTAATAAAAAATTCTAAATAAAATAGGAAAAATTAGTACTCCATACATATATTACTAAATATTGTAGGAACTTAGTAAAAAAGCACAGTGAACTTTACTGCAAGCATATTGTCATTTTCATATTTTGCAAAAGTGCCCATGCGACGATGTCCAGCGTTTTTCGCAAGTGGTCAAATTTCCTTCGTCGATTATAGTACATAAACCGCATTTGTGCAGATTGTGTGCGTGCCTGCGGTATCTCGCGAATGACAATGTACGCTCGAGTAGTTCCGAAAATGTATGTCACGAACTATACAGTGGGTTTATACGGGGTGTCTGCGATTGGCTGAGTTCTTTAATTTTTGCTTTAATTCAACTCGGATAATAACATCGAATGTAGAAAATACGACCCTCTGACCGACTGTATACTTTAGGAACACCCTGTATATATGCAAATGGATAGGATTGATTTTTAACCCTTCGAGGACCGCGCTGGCTCGTACATGAGTCACCAATAAACTCGCGGGCATTATTCAGGGCGTATACGTACGCTATACTAACAAAATTTCCGCAAAAAACAAGACGATTCGTATATATATGGAAACATCTCGGGTCAAAAATTTTAAAAGCTAAAAACATCTCTAGCAAAATATTTTTTTTAGAAAATACCAATTTTCAAGGCAAAATGCCGAACCTCATTAGAGGTTTAATATAAAGTATGTAAGGCGTAAAGGTGAGAAATACCAGCTTGAGCGAAATTGCTGAATATAAAATATACATTACAGGGAATTGCAAAAGCCTCCGTTATTCTCTACTTGCAGTACAGAAAACCCGATAATCGGATTTATTTTTCTTGGGGAAGAAACAATGTATAATAACATTATTGATCAGAATAATTTTCACTACTGCGAGTTGAAAAATATAATGTTTTAGTCAAAACTATAAAATTTACTGTACAACATTGTGAACTTTAGCAAACTCAAACCTTACGATGTCCCATAGGAAATTTTATTGCATTTTAATAACAATTTTATTTTTATACAGAATCTTAAAACTTGTCTAATCAATTTTATTTAAACTTTTTTTCCTCGTGTACATTATTACGTTTTAGATCGTAAAATTGAATTTGCTTTTAGAATTAAGTGGTGCATAAAAGTAAAGCTTTGATAATGACAATCAAGCTACTGGAAAAATCTAATAATCAACACTGCGTTTATGAAACCATTTAAAATAGAAAATTGAAGAAAGAAAGTGATAAATTTAAAGATATATCTGCCACAAAACTTTACTTACACTGAGAGAAAAAAACTAGCAAGAATTACTATTTTCGCTAGTAATGCCAGATATCAGAAGAAAAATAAAGATAT